>CM059262.1:3000000-3600000 GCA_030347555.1 Lablab purpureus
AATACTGCTTTGTTTTTGTTAATCAAAAAAGATAATAGTGACTCTTTCTTTCCCCTTCTTCATGGTGAACAATGCAAAGGATCCCAAATTATAGTCACCAAGGAAAAATGTGATGACAAAATCAATCACAGTTGGATGGCCTTTAAGCACAACTTCTTTGCAATGCATGCTTTGATTATTCCAATCTACTACTATTTAGTTCTATTCTAACTTATTTTGAAAAATATAAACATTTCCAATTGCTATTGAAACCTTTACAGTCTTTCTGACATTTAATAAACAACAACCACTAAAGTAAATAAAAATATATATAGAAAGAGAGAGAGAGTGGAGGGATCAAATTACCAAAACTAACTCTAAACATCTCTATCCTTCAATTCCTTTTGATCTAAGGGTCTAAGTATTGAAGTTCGGCGCTAGTGCCCAATTCACTGTAGGCTATATTTGTGTGTAATATCTGATCTATGGGATGAGGTGTTTTCCGCTATAGAAAGTTTAAAACTGTGCCTTGAAACCCCAACATTAAGATTAGTTACTCAACAAAACGCTTAGATTAAAAGAAAATGAAAGGTGAAGACAAAGATGAAGAGTAACTTTTACATAGTTACCTTTAGAACAACTCAATCCCTTTTCATATATTATATATAAAAGAATTCTTTTATATCCCACATCTATGTCAGCACAATTATCAAATTCTATAATTCCAGGATGCCAATTTTAAAAAATTAGGGGTATAAAAATGGGAAAAAAATTAATATCACATTGAAAAGGCTAAAATAACACTTATGTTTTTACTTATTTTTTCTTACGTGATGCTTATTATGGGATGGGAAGACAGGAGTAAATGATAATGACAATGGGAGGGTATATATGCTAAACTAAAACCACAAAACATCAACCTTCAGCAACTAATAAATAACATATTTGCATTTAAAAAGGAATGACATGCATAAAAAAATCCAAAATAATTAGACTCATTACCTCTAAAAATCCCAGCAGCAGGAACAGCTTTCAAAAATGTTTCTACAGCTCCCAATACATAACTAGAACCATAAGCAACAGACAATCAACATCAGAATTCATTTCATGGTACAATCAAGCTACCATAACTACAATTTGGTTAGATACATAATCCACCTAGCCTGATTTCCTTTCAAGAGATTAAAATTTAAAGAGGTTCATATTATACACTTACAGTGCTCCGGCAACAGCATTTCCAAGGAAGAAGCATAGACCAATGCTAACTCCAACTTCAGGACCAAGGGCTCGACCTATTAGATAGTAAGGTCCCCCACCCTACACAACACACACAAGAAAATAGGAAATTATATCAATTATTAGTGCATCTATTTTCTATTGTGAGTTATTTCAAACACAAATTTAAGCTAAAAGGAAAGATAAAGAAATATATAAAACTATCTCATTGAACACACAAGAAATAAAATTGTGACCTGACCTAAAGTGTCCTTTTAAGGAGAAAAGAAGCTCTAACAAAGTTGGGCCAAACACTGCCTTAGATCTAAGTGATCTTTTTAAGAGACTTGCTTTTTGACAAAACACAATGGTGCATTTAATAATCACATAGCTTACTCTAACTAAAAGGAAAATACTTGTAATTATTTTTGTCATAAGACCACACGAAGTCCTTAAAAAGGTTCCTGGTTTTAAGAAAGAAAATTCCAGTTGGCCCAACTGTATCCAGAGTACCTAACAGTCATTAAATATTAAGTACTCAACCATTCCCTTATCACAAATCAATTGTTCCTCAACTCACGCAAGACACAACAGCAAACTCCTTGTTTTCAAATTAACTAACAAGTCCAGTTGTGAATAATCCAAAATAAAAGTTAAAAAAAGAAAGCTATATAGAGTATACTTAGTTTTAACAACCAGATTTTGTAAAGACTGCAGTAATAGCAAATAAGCAGTACTTCAACTTACTCATACAGTGCTTACCTTCATGGCACCATTGGTTGCAATAGCACTCAATGATATTGAAGTGAGGAATGTACAGGTGCCACATAAAGAAACAAGCAACAATGTTTCTCCTATGCCAGCCATGCCGACAATCCTACAATAATGACAATTATGAAAACATCCAATATTTAGCTAGTTTAACGCCAAGTATCCAATTCAATCATGCTGAAAACACCAAGGGGACCAAACAAACATTACAATAATTAAAATACAGTATCACAAAGAAAATAATGAATAATGATCAATTTATTATAAGACTTGTTGAACATATTGTGTATCAGATTAAGCAAGGCACATTTGTTTGAAAAAAATTAATCAATAACATAAAGTTACAATTTTATTATTAAAATCACTAACACTAACACAATTCTTGTCATGTGTTTCTCGTTTTTTACTTTGGCACAAAATAAATGAAGTCCTATTGAAAAGAACAAAATAAAATAAGGCTACCATAAGATATCCACAAGAGTTTGGGTGAAGGGGAAGAAATAGGAATGCAGTAGGACATCCCAACCCCTTTGGAAGTCAGACATGCCTACACCCTCGATACAACCATGGGCACAATAGTTGGGGGAAGGGGAATAAATAGGAATGCAGTAGGGCATCCCAACCTCTTTGTGTAAGTCACACATGCCTACACCCTTGATACAGGAAGGGTTTAATAAATGAAGCCATGCATATAATATATTTTGATTAGGACAAATAGACAATTAATATGCTACAAATATGTACTTATGGATGGTATTGAATTATGCATGATATATATGTGTGTGTGTGTGTGTGTTTGTGTAAGTACGTATATAACATCTATTCATCTTCTCATATTTCACATAAGAATCATATTGTAGGTTCTATGTTACATAATTAATAGAATTACTAAAAGCACTTGGTAAAAGTACCCAGAAATGTTGAATGTACATGTCAATCATAACACACAATTTCGGTTCCAACATGAAGAGTGCATATCGGGATGTTGAATCTATTATGACTATGAAGAGATTTTCTTCGTTACCATATTTGAAGATTAGAAGTTTTGGAAGCTTAGAGCCTTTTTTTGGAACCATATTATAGGTCCGAAGTATGTACTGATATTATCGATGACTAATCTTTGCCAGAGAACTTAACTAACCACCTTTAGTTGGATATTGTTAAAAATTTTGGTAGAGAAAATAGAAAATGGGGAAAGACCTTTACAGGTCTATTTTAGAAGAAGAAAAGGTAAAGAGTTGAATTGTAATTAGTATGTGACCGGGTAGTTAGTTATTTCGGTTAGTGAATGAAGATATAATAAATAAGCCCTCAGCTGTAAGTGGAAACAGTTTTTGACAAATTAAGGGGTAATTTTGTTACCAATTGTTAGGAATTCCCTTACTACAACAACAGAAAGAATCTAGAATCCGGTTACCACTTGCAACTGAGAACCTATTTATTATGTCCTCATTCACTAAGCAAAATACCTAACCACCCATTCACATACTATTTAAAATTTAACCATTTTCCTTTTCTTCTTAAATAGACGTGTAAAATTCCTTTTCCTTTAAAAATTTAAGCTCGCGTGACATTTTAAATTTTTTTCACCAGAATGGTGAAAAAGTGAACAGCATATGAATTGTTGAATCGCATCAATGATAAAAATTACAAGATACAAAGTCATTTAAGATCAATCACTCAAAATATGTGAGAAATAAGGAAGTTGTGGCTTCTGTCCTTTTAAACTTGAATCTTAATTGTTAAATTGTATTTGAACACCAAATTGTAATATCTGATTGCTTGAGAAAAATTTTAAATTCAATAGTCATTCTCCAACAATCAGATATTTAATTCCGAAAAGCCTAAGCATGATCATATATGACGTAAGTGATTTACAAGTTACCAAGAGAAACGAATGTAGTAGATGATGCCCAAAATGCTTTGTGTACATGGAATAAATACACCCATCAGTGTACCAAGTTTGGGAGCAGCAGGCTGCAGAATTAAATAAACATGTTATGTCAAGACAAAAAATAGGTAACTACACAGAAATTTTATTTTATAGTGACATTATATACAGTTAACCATATCCTGTCTAACAGAAAACATTCTAACGTGCCATTTATCTCTTTTCAATCTCTTATGCTGGTAAATTCAAGCCAAATCTCAGATAACATTTTCATCAATCTACATCTAAATGTCGTTTTGTAAAGAAAGTAGATAAGATACAAATAAAGGAACTAAATTATACTCGAAAAAAAACATACCTTTGGCAAGCCAGCAGTGATGGATATATCCTCACCATCTCTAGGACTGGATGGTTGTGCAACCTGCTCTCCAGTCATACTAGAGAAGAACAGGATAAAGTCAACCAAAAAAATTTTGAAATCAGAAAACCAGGAAAAATTCTAAAACTAAAATCAAATTCAACAATGACATTGATAGGAGACACCCCTCCAGTATAAGAAACAAATTAGAGCCCACTTGTTTGTTCCATTTTCAAGGGATGGTTGCTTTCTTAGTTAAAAGAATTCAAATCCCTTCACAATAACTAGATAATTATAAAAATATATTATTGCTTTTTTAATTGACTTTAGTCAAGTTTCTTCTTTTAACATCAATGGTGTTTTCAATTGATGTCAAATAATTTTTCCAGTTGACATCAACTAGGATTATTTTCAGTTGGTGTAATTTGGTTGACATTGTTAGGATTATTTATGCGTTGACTTTTGTCATGGTTTTCTTGTTCAATATTGGTGAGACTATTTTTAGGTGAATATCAACCAGATTTTTACAGTTAAAGTATATAGTGGTGTGGTTAAAGTTTGTAGTGGTTTACATCAGGACTATTTCTTGGTTGACTCGGTTGACTTTTGTCATGGTTTTCTTGTTCAATATTGGAGACTATTTTTAGGTGAATATCAACCAGATTTTTACAGTTTAAGTATGTAGTGGTGTGGTTAAAGTTTGTAGTGGTGTACATCAGGATTATTTCTTGGTTGACTTTTATCAGGTTCTCAATCAATGTAGGTGAGGCTATTTTTCAGTACTAATTTTTTTCAGTTAAAGTCTATAGTGGTTCTTTTCTGTCGCAAAAAAAAGGAATCATTTCTTAATTAACATCAGTAGTATTATTTAATGGTAATTTTTGTATTCAGTGGTACTTGAAATACTCCATCCAAACAAGAAAATTAAGATTCAATAAATTTGAATTTCCAAACAAAAGCACTTGAAAAATTAAACAATTTGAAATGAAAGCAAATCAAGTTTAACGTATTAGAATTTCGAAGAAATGGTAAAGTTCCCTATGCAAACACAAGTTAAAGTCTAAGTATGAAACCCGGACAACAGACTATGTAAACATAGAAAACATGTAACAGCTGAAAATGAGCATTGGTAGCAGCAGGCAAGTCTCATATACCTTTTGAGACCAAGAATGTTGACAAGAGAATCAAAACCGAACAGTTCCAGTTTAGATTCCTGCTGCTGGGATCCATTAGGTTGCTGTTGATGAGGAGCGTTCCCTTCTTTAGCATCCGAACTCCCATTAACACTAGTTTTCACTTTTCTGACAACATAACCACAAGTAAAAGAAAAATAAACTCAGAATAAACCCCCAATAACAACAGCAACTCATCACAATGGACTAACTTTATTTCCTTCACAACCGCACCCTCACACAAAATCAACTCAACTCAACTCAAAGTGACTAGCTTACATTCCTTTACAACAACACACTATCGCACTCTCACATACAAAATCTCACTTGTTTCAATCGCAAGCAATAGCAGGTCACAACATCGCCCCCCATTCTTGTGGCAGGGCGAAAGTTTCTGATTAGGAAACGAAATGAAATCGCGCAATCGCGAGACAAGAAATTGGTGGAAATGGAACAGTGGGAATACCTGAGATTGGGAGGATGATCTGGAAATGCAGAAGCGGAAGAAGAAGAAGAAGACCCTGGATCTATGGAAGACATTTCGAGGACCGCGCGATCGTTGGCCAACACAGGGCGATACTTGCGGCCAATCGGCGAGCGAAAACCATCCTCGCCGCCACCGCCTTCAATGTCAGCGTCGCCATTTTCTCGATCCATTTTGTGAGATCCGAATCGCAAATCTGAATCAGAAATGGGAAATAGAGAAAGAGAGAATAAGCAACAGAAAATTCAGATCCAGCGTTGTATATAGTCCTTTTGTTTGTTTGTTTACTTAAGCAAATAAAATAGGAATGGGTAAGAGTAAGAGCGCAAGGAAGGAGAATAGTAGGCAGATTAGAAGAAGGAAGCGATTTATGTATGTTTGGAGGGAGGAAAAGAAATTGATAATTTTGGACACAGATTTTGAATAAAATATTATTTTTATAAAAAAATCATTTTCGATATAAATTGAATTAGTATTTAGTTTAATCATTCCTCTCAAATATATATATTTATATTCTTTGATCTTTGATGACTTTTAACCCTGAGAAGGTAGTGAAAAGACTAAAAAAACCTAACTCTAAATAATCACTCCATGGCTTCTCCTCCTCACTCAGTCCCTGCAGCTGAGCTCCTTCTCCTTCTTCTTCTTCTTCTTCTTCTTCTTCTTCTCATTCTCAGTTTGAGCCTCTGTTCCTACATCTCCGCATCCTCCTCTGCTACCTCTTGTGTTGTGCTAGAGTCCCATATCGAAAGGTAGCTTGAATATCCCTTTGGTATTTTCTTACTTGTTTCTTCCAAAATGTTTTCTAGCATATTCTTGGATTGTTACTCCATTCAAAAATAACTATGGTGCAAATGAATTTTTTATTGTATAATTTAAAAGACATATTGATGAGAAATTATCTTTTAGATAGTATACTGGAATCTAAACATAATTAGAAGTGACTTTTGAATTAAACTCAAAAGATAAATTATTTTTTTTAGTATGATTTACAGATTGTATCATCTAAAACTTATATGAATAAAAATAATTTGTGTTTTGAAAGGTAAAATTTAAGATAATTATGTTTAAAATATTTATATTTTTTAATTAAGTATTTACTTTTTTATTTTACAATTAGAAATCTTTATTATTCATGTCTCCACTTTAAAAAAATAAAAAATAATTTAATTAAATTTTAAGCTTTTTATAAATTTAAAATTTTTAATTAAATTTCTATTAAAAAAATATTTGTTCCTCAAAATCATTACCTTTATCCTTATATTTTTTTTATAACCAACAAAAGTAATATAATCATTAAGAAAAATAATGTAACCATTTGATTTTATAGTTTTAAATACAACATTACAAATTTCGATAACAATACTAATAAAATTTTTAATTATTATTCAAGTTTTAAAACTTAAAAAGCATGATTTTTTTTTCATCCAAAGAATATTGTTTCATCTATTAATTAATTTTCAAAATTGCATATTATCTCAAATATTTACTTATATATAGAATTGCTTCTTATTCACAATTTCACTAAAACCAAAATTCCATATGAATTTTGGATTTTTTTTCGAAACATTTTATATCATACATAAAAAATAATTTTAAAAAATATTTACTTAAAATAAATAAGTTTAATAAATATTTTAATTTTTTAAAATATAACAAATATAACAGTTAAAATATAAACATGTTTAATAAATATTTAAAAAATATTGAAATATATGTTTATTTAATATTGAAATAATTATTTAAAATATAAAAATCTACAACAATAAAATTTAAAATATTTATTTAAAAAAATAATATTTATTTTGTGTGATAGATTAAAATATGTAATATTAATATTTAATTATTTATAATTAAAAAAGATAATAAAAATAGAATTTTAATATTTTTTCAATAATAAATTGTAAAATATATAAAATTATATATATATATATATATATATTAAATAAGTAAAATATTAAAAATTGAATTTATATTTTTAAATTTTAAAAATTATGAAAAGAATGTCGTGATTGAGAAATAAATATAAAATTGATTAAATAATTTAAAATTAAAATTATTTAAGTAATTTAAAAAAAATCTTTTTATTTATATATAAGTTAATGTTAATTTGTAGAATTTTATTCGTTACATTTTCTATTTTTAAAATATTTGTGAAAAAATGTGTAGAAATTATCATATGAGAATAAGATAATTATTAATTTTTAAAGACAGAGGTATAAAACAAATTAAATAGATTAAAATCTGATAAATTTGTAAAATAATGTAAAGAAATATTATCAACTTATTGGATTTTAAAAAATTATACTATAAAACGTAGAAAAAAATGAGAAAATAACATAATTATGTTTTTAAATATTTTTTTATAAAGTGATTTATTTTAAAATAGATTTAGATCTAATTTTTTTTTATAGAAATAATGTTTTAATTATAAAATAATTAAAATATTAATATTAAATATTTTAATCTGTCATAAAAACAAATATTAGTTTTTACAATAAATACCATGCTTAATATTTAAAAAAATTCAAAATCTAAACTGAAATTTGGTTCTTTAGAATTTTAAAAATCAGATGTGGATTTTAGAGTTTTAAAACATCAATAACAATAAAAACTTGTTAATAATAAACATCTATGTTATTTTAGTTGATAGTAAAATTAAAAATTTAAAATATTCAAATTTAACATAAAAATTTAATTAAAAATCTCAAATTTAAAAAAAACTTAAAACTTAATTAAATTATTAGAAAAACTGTGATTTAAGTACCTCAATAAAACAGAAAATTTAAATAAAATCTAAATTGAAAACATTTAAACTTATTAAAAATTTAAAACTTAGTTAAGAAAAAAATAAACAAAATATACTAATAATATAAATGTATTAAACTCTATTTTATAATTATTCAAAATCTACATGTGTCATCTAATGATAAAAAAATAATTAACCTAATTAAAAGAGTTATCATAATAAGAAATACTTGTCACTAATAAGAAAATGTGTATATCATGAAATCATTATAAAAAAATATCAACTTTATTAATTTTTATTGTTATATTATAAATTTTAAATCAAACAATTTTTTATATTGTTTTAATTAATAAAATATAAAATCCTCAAATCAATATATATATATATATATATATATATCAATGATTAAATATGTTTTCACTAAATTTATTTCATTCTTTTCTCATCTCTTCTCTTCCAATTTCTTTTGCTTAGAGACATTTTTATTTGTTATCAATAATTAATTACACCAATTTATAAAACATAAAAATGAAATAGGTTAAGAGTTTACCTTATATATAATACAAAACATAATTTTGACATTAGTCATAATTAAAGCTGGTTATATATTAATATCTTTTAATATTTATTTGTATAATAATAATTTACTTAATTAATTAATCAATACATAATGAGTAAAATAAATAAATTTTAAATTAAATTAAACTAAACAATAACTATTAAAAATAAAAAATATTAAATTTTAAACTAAATTAAATTTATTCATAACCTATAAAAAAATAATAAATATTAAATATTTTAGTCAAATATGACTTAGTACTAAAGATAGTCAAATTGTGCAGAACTGGTTATGAAAAAACCTGCACTAAAATTTCATTAAAAAATACAAGTTCACACTCATCCCCAACTTTAGTCGTAATATCTTATTGACACGGTTTCGGTTCACAAGAATAATATTTGAGCATTTCAAGTTGTTTTTGTAATAATTCCAAGGTATATCTCCTAATTGAGAGTCAAATTCATTTAAGAGATTGGAATAATATCTAAATAGACTGTTCTTTGAAACACAAACTTAAAAATCAAACACCAAATCATATTCTCAACAAACACGGTAATCATTCTTTAATGATACATACGAAAATTTTCAAAAAGGTCATTATGTTTATCAAAGGGCGTGTGTTGCAACAGTCACTTAGGAATAATTTCATAATTCTAGGGAATTGCCTGTACTAAAATTCAAACAATTGAATATTTTGGAGAAGTAGGAGACATAAATGTGCATGGAAACTTTATATGCATATGAAGTGGGACAAAGGAAGGAAAAAAGAAAAATAAATAAACAAAGCTAAATCTAGGGTTTACACGATACAGAGACATCTGTTTCCATCTGAGTTACATTTGAATGAGAAGCAGGGGCCAAGAAATTGATTAGTGAATATGACACAGTAACATGAGAGGAAAGACCTTGTGAGTAAGATTAAGATGCAGACACTATGAATGAACAATTGAAGAAACCGATGCCTTGTCACTAATAGAAGAACTTTTCTTGTGCTTTACATGTCTTTCCTTCAACTTCTCAACCTTACTATTTGCATTGTTCTGGTTGCTAACTGATCCTTCTTGAGCACTACACATCTGAGACTTCATCTTAAATCCAAGTTTCTTAGAAACAGTTCCCCAAGCGCTTGATCCCTTTGAACGACCCAATTTCTCAATCTCCTGCCTCATGTTTGAACACTCCTTCTCCAGCTCAGACACCCTCATCCTCATGTTATCCATTCCCACTTTCAAAACCTGATTTTCCTTCACGGCTGAAGCCCAGCCACCCTCTGTAGATCCAACAAAACCACTTCTCAACTGCCTCGATCCATCCAGATTATCCGAAACTAGAAAGCAACCTGCTATCGACGTCCGAAGCTGGAGCTGCTCGAAAAATAGAACTTGAAAAATTATTCGGATCGGTAGCCTCTCGTTCTGCGCCGCATGGGTGCATGCCTCTAATGAGAGCTTCTGGCAATCCATCAGCCTACATAGCTGCTCTCTCTCGGACTCCACCAACCATGGGTGAGACTGTAGTTTTGTGACAGCATCAGTGAATCAGTCCAAATTAGTTAGAAGAGTTACAAGCCATGGCAACTCTTGCATAGCAGGAAACATACTAAAATTTGGGTAAAGTATGCTCAATTCAAATCAAGGAAGGGAATTAAACATGAGCTAAGTATATAAAAAAACATAATAAACACAATGACGCAAACCAATTTGGTAGATACGTACCTTCAAGTAAATATCTAATGCGCGATATAAACCATCATCTAAAGGCCGGGCATACTCTGGAACTGCTGCAGCAAGGGCCTGAAACTTAGGAAGTTTTAAATTAATATCTGGGGCAACCTCTGCAAGGTAACCATCAATTAGCTTGGCTACCATGGTGATTGGTGTCAATGATGGCGATCCAATCAATTGACCATCGTCAATTGAGCATGGAGAGCCACAGTCAGTAACCTGATCCATGGCAAGGAAATGGTCTAGAATTCTTTGCACACACTCAACATTGTAAAGTGTCTCCATAGAATATGAGAAATTTGGCATTAAGAGATCTTCTAGAGTAGCTTGGTCAAGCTGCATGCCAATTCGTTTCTCCAAATTAGATATGCAAGAGGGGTTCACTCGTAGAATCATAGCTGTTCGAAGTAGACCAAACAAGAACTTTGTTTGGACCAGGCCCTTCTGCATTGGAAGCAAACCATCAATCTCTTCCAGTAGAATCTTCTGGTCATCTTCAGATAATGGAGACCCCATAGCTACCTGTGTCAAACGGGTGCTGGACTCACCAGAAACCTGACGTCGATTTAACCCAGGCAGATATGTTTTAGCATAGAAAGCAAGAGAACCGGCAATAATCTCCTGCCTAATGCCTCGAGATTCCATGACAGCTATTAATCTCTTATACAGTGGTAAACTCAAATTTGATACATCCTCATACCACCAATCTGCACTCGAATTTTTCGGTCTTGCGCCTGTACTTATTCCATTCCACAATACACTTCCACCAGGGCTCTGCAAAGGACCACCACGCTCCAGCACTGGCCACCCAAATAAATTTGGGTCAGTAGACGCCTTTGCTGCTAGTGACTCAATGCATCTTTTCACAATGTGGAGCTCTTCAGCATGGTCAGAAACATTATCACAGGTTTGAAGTGCTCTCAGAGAGTCTTTCCAACTGCGGAGGACCACTTGATTGAAAAAGGTTTCAGCCTGTGAAATAAGATTACCTTCACCATATTCCTCAGTCATTTCTAGACGCTCTGCGGCACACCAGAGGTACACAACATTTGATGCTGTAAGTTCAAGTTTCACACCATAGCAGAATTTTGCCACAAGTTCAAATGTTTTGGCACCACCAGGAATGTCTCTGAGGGATATGAGACATTCTTCCTCTGATTCAGAAGCCTCAGCAATCATTCTTTCCAGAACCCCACTTCTAGAGAGCAAAGGAAACTGCATTAAGCATGAATTTGATTTAGCTTAGTTCACAAAACCTTTTAGATGGAGACATTTTGAGTAAGAAGGTAATATCAAACATGTACAAAATGATATATGGAGGGAATGGAGTTATACCTTGGCACTGTTTACCAAAAAATGGAATAAAATAACGCCCCTTGATGCATTACATTTACATAATGCTCCTAGACAATAACAATATTTATCAAGTTTTATTTATTAACACATAAACATGCCCAACTACTGTTATACTGACGGCACGCATCCTAAAATCTGATTTCTATCCTTCATGTAAACTTCAGCAAATTTTTAACTTACTAAGATCAAATCCTAAAATAGCTAGAAATTTAAGAAAACATGATGTTTGAATAATGCATCAACTACATGATCATGCGATGAAAATAAACTACAAGAATAGGTGTAGATATATTATACCTTGTGAAGATGGAAGGACATCTCTCCAACTTCAACTACTATATCACTAGGAAGCCCAGTCGTGCAGAACCTATGGTTATAACAGCAATAAAAATGTTACAGATTATACAACTGTGATGAAATTTAAAATAAAAAGAATTATAACAGCCACACTGCATTTTCAATCAGTTTGAACTCCGAACAATCCCATTTATAAATGGCTTACTTTTATAAAGCCAAGACAGGAAAGAAAAATGCCAGCCTTCACTGTCTTGTAAGAAATCATATCCAGGATTAATGTCAAATTCACTTCAGAAGAGTAACAAAAGAAACATAAGGGACAACTAAAAAATTAGTAATAATTAGTGCATTTTCCGTTAACTGGGCTATTGCCTATCACGCAAAAGGATCACTTGATTCCTTCAGAGATGGAATACTGAGGCAGATTCATACCAATTTATACAACAAGCATGAAGAAAATATTAAGACTAGCTCCTCATAGACCATGAAGAAAATAAATCAAACTAAGCACTCATAGAACAAGTTTAGATATAAATCTTCATTGACAAATCCATTTCAATCAAAATGGCATCTAGTACAAGCCTCATACACAGGAAGAACAGATTAGACTTTTGCCATGCATATATGTTTCACCTATTATATCAAATTACTAAAAAGGGAATCAACTCATTAAGCACTTTTCATTCACGCTATACACGTAGGCCTTCTGCACCAAACCGGAACTTGACATAGGAAGATCTAACAAGAAAGACTAACAAAAAAAGAAACGAGTTCAATATTCTGAACCAACATAAACTCTAGACGAACCAAGCATGCATTCAGTAAACGTACAGCTTAAAAGTAGATAAAAACGCTCTTCCCAAACTTAGACTTCTCAACACACAGAAAAACGTCACATTCGAAGAGAAAGAGAGAGAGAAAACAAACAACAAAACTATAATTTACAGAGCAAACAAAAGGATAAGGCGAGATACCAGGCCTGCCCTTGACGCTGGAAAGCATCAGCTTTGGAACCCAATTTCACGCAAGCCATTTACTCGAATCCCCAAAATAAAACAGCAATTGGTGAACAAAACCAAGTGAAGAACAGATCTATGGCCAACTGAATTTGAAACACAATCAAACCCTTCACCAACACTGTACCACACAGCACCACTTGGCCTGAAATTCACCCGCCACGAAACTGATTCACAATGCAGCTTCTTTCCATTCCCTTCCTCAAAAGAGACAACCTTTATCAAAATTCCCAGCAACCAAACAAACCGAAAGAGCCGAATCCACCACCAGATTCAATCAATAACACCACCACCTCAAAAACCCTAGAACCACTCCACTATATTGTTAGGGCACACTCACAAAAAAAAACACAACACCCACTTCCCAAAGAATAAAAATCGATCCCCAGAAACCTAAATTCCTTATCACCACTTAGTTTAGGTCAACCACCCAGTTCTCTACCCCTAACAAACAAACAAAAGGAAAAGGCCTAAACCAAACTAACGGAGACAGAAGGGGAAAAACAAAAACCACTCATACCCATCAAAGAAAAAGTACAAACAGTAACTGTTTGGTTAAATAGAAGGCATTGACTCCCTCTAAACGCAGGCATGTGTGTGGAAAGTTTTAATTTTGGGACATGGGGCAATGTGTAACATTAATGGCTTTAGCATCTCAAAGGGTAAACCTCAGCACCCATGTGGGGTCCGTGCCTTCAAATACACTCATTGCTCTTTTCTCGAGCATGGAATCTCCATTAATAAAATATTAATAGTAATAACAATAATCAATAATTTCGACCACTAAAGTAAACTGGATTTGACTTGAGAGAACAAGAACAGTTGAAGATGGAAGTAAAATCGGTTTGGTATTTTGTATTTATTAGGGGAATTCCTTTGTTTATTGCGAGTGTCGGTTTCTTAGGAGCGGAAGGAATGCCCCCAGCTAGGCCATGTGCGTTACCAGCGCACCTGCCGTTGAGTGTTCAACTTCAAAAATCATGCATTTCTATCTTTTTTCTAATTTCTTTTGGGTCCAATAAGAAATATGTTAATCAAAATCTTGAACTTGCAAATACTGCTGACTTGGGCATGCCATACCAAAACTTCATAGTTGTCATAATGAAATTGGCATGAAACTATTCTATCTAATATCATGCAGGTAAAAAAAAATTGAGAAAAAGTTGTTCCATCAATTTGACAAACCAAACTCCACTTCAATTTTATTATTATTGTATTTTTCTGTTTATATAAAAATCTGCATTTCACTCTGTCAATGAACCCATGGATCAGAACAAACCAAGAAAAACATGATCTTTCAGAAAATCAAGTCACACTGGACTACTTCATTTTCACCACTTTTGTTCCCACATCCCATAATTTTTTTTAAAAAAGAGACCCTTTTATGATTTCTATTTTAGTTTGAGGCTTCCATTTTAGTTTGAGAGAGGTTGATTGCCAAAAATATATAAAAAAATATCCATAGTCTAAGTTGTTTGATTGGTGGAATAGTTTATTTGAAACATGCTTTTTTTCTTTATTTTTGGATGAGATAATCTAGAATATTGGAATAGACATTCTGATATTTTGGAAAGCTTGGTCCAAAACATGTAATAGGGAATCGAATTGTCTGTTATGGAAGACTTAAAATTGATTTTGTTTTGCATTCCACAATTTGAAATATAATTTCCAGAAAGACAGCTCTAGAATTAACAAGTATATGGATATGGACATTGAAGAATTTTAAACAAATATATGTTTGTAGAATAGAATTGTATTTTGATGGTAAGTTTTTAGAAATTAGAAAATTAGTTTTATATAAAAAAAAGTGCAATTAGTCTTTTTTTTTATTTAAGCCTATTAAGTTCAAGTAATTCACGGGTGAAAACATAGAAAAAAAGAAGTTTAAAGTCTGTGAAGCCCATTTGGAAGGATCCAATTTCTAGTCAAATTTATACATTAAAGTCGAACAAAATCAAAATAAACGTATTAAATGACACAAGAAAATTATAATTAAGCATGAGAAGCATGTTATTCGTTTTTGGATTAACAGAATAATTTCTTTATTCTTTTATGTTGAAATTTAAACTTCGTTCAAGATATTTAGAACATTATATTATATTAAAGTTTTGTTTTATTTGTGTATAACTTACGAAGCAATAGTCTTTAAATTTAGGAATCTAAGCTATAAAAAGTTCACTCTCTTTTTTATAAAAGAACTTTTAATGATATAGAATGAAAGTCAAAATTACCAAGTTTTTTTAGAATGTTTTTAAGAAATAAATATTTGTTTTTTTTAATCTTATAATAAACGTGTATCCTAAAATATCTTCAAATGACATTACTTCATCTATTGAATAATAAGTTTTTTTTTTTTCATAAAAAATTAGGATTAGATATTTTTATGTATAAATACTAGAATAATGTTAAAGATAATTTATTTAAAGGAAATTACATAATTTGTTACACTTTACGAATATACATAGGATATAGGTGTTCAAAATACACCCACATGATAAGTGACATAAATGATTAGTTTTGACATGATGTTAAATTTCAATCTAAAATCAATTGACAATAAATAAAATTATTTATTAATATATATAAGTTATATTTAAATTATTTATTTTAAAATTGTTTAAGTTTAGTATTGAGTATAAAATCCTAAAAAGGCATATTATATCTTCAATAAACTTTTATTTTATAGAAAATTAACCATACGATCAAATATCTAATCATAAAACATTATGTGTTCTATCTTAGACAAAATATCATGAAACTCAACTTCTTCTTTTTTTTAGATGTAAAGAAGAAAATAAGTTTTAAAAACGTAAAAAATAAAATAAGCTTAAGAAATTTTATTTTCAATAGAATTTTCAAACTCAAAATGTACATGCAATTTGAGATATTGTTTTTAAAACAACAAAGAACATATTATTCATGTCATTGATATTTTAACAAACTTTATACTTTATTAACTTTAACCACTTTTTACAATAACCATTTTTTACAAAAAGTCATAATATTTTTCTTCTCGCAATGATCTTTAAAAAAACACATTAAAAACTTGAAAGTACTTAATAAAAAAAAGAAGATAATAATATATAACTTGATTTATAAAATATATAATAATAAAAATATTATGATTAACAAGTAGATGAAAGTTCTAAAATATTTTATATAGACATTTATAGTTCTGGTTAAGATAACAATTATTAAATATTTTTTTAAAACAAAATTTAAGTTAGGAAAATTTCTGTAAATGGATGTTATCATCTTTCTTTTTTATTGAGAACTTAATGTAAAAATATATCTCATTAAAGTAAATTTGGAAGATGAATGAGCCATACTTCAGTAATATTTTTCATGTTTAGTATGCACATGCTTCTCTTAATTTTATGTGTATGGACTCTAATAGATATAAAATAAGGAAAAAAGGAAAAACATTTTATTGAACAAGAACCACTTATTTTAACAGTTTCTTGTATCTCTTCTAAATAAATGAGTTCTTATTTATTTATTTTCTTTATCATTTATATGTTCAAAAATTAATATATGTTATACCTTGTAATTATAAATAAATTTAAAAATTCAAAAAAAATTATAAAAGAAAGAGAAAATTATAAAATTGCTTGACATTCAATTTTAATTTTATTATTTTAACCATGATTGAAATCATGAAACATGTAAAATTCTCAAACCTAACTCTAATATAGTGAAATTAAAATTAAAATAACAATCAATTTTCTTTATCAATGCTATCTAAGTTAAAATATCAGCTTTTACATGTTTTACACAATCTTTATTATTTGAAATGTTTAAACATAAAATGTTAAAGGGGCATTCTAAACCAAACTTTCCACTGATTATTTAAAGTGGATTTATTCTTAATTATGTATAATACTGAAATTAGTTATCCTATATATATTAGTTTTATATTAATTATTTTGTCTATTGATGACATGAATTCAATTTTAACTTTCTAGAAATAATTTTATTAGACCAAGGAAATGTCATAATGGTGAAAAATTACTAAAAACATATTTTACATGATTTTTCTTTTTGGATGCTCATTCTTTTCTTAAACATTTTTACAAATATGAAAATCTTCACTTTAAAATTGCCAGAGGAGACAAGGGAAGGGAGTAGTTTGATAGTGGGAGTGGGAATAGGAGATGAATGGTGCAAGGGCTTATTCTTTTCCCACCTCCATAAAAAAATTAAAAAGACCAAAATACCCTTAATATTACTATACTTTTAATTGATTTCCTGCTTTTTCATTTTTATCCATCAGAAGCCATTGCCTTCATATTCAATCTAGAAATGTTCAATGTTTAATCAAATGAAATATTGTGTTTCAAATTTAATAATTTGATAGTTATTTTTTAGTTGTTTTATAACTTTTTTAGATTGTATAATTTAAAATTTATTTTTTTATTTTTAAATTGTGTAATTTAAAATTTATTTTTTTATTTTTAAATTATACAATTTGATAGTCAAAATTTAAATATTTTTTTAATAAATTAATTAATTTAAAAGTTAAAAATAATTTTTAAATTATAAAATCTGAAAATAAATTTTTTTTATATAATCCGAAATGTTATGAACTATACAATCTCTAATAACTCATATCACTCAAAAATGAAAAATATAAGAATATTTTTATAATTTTTTAAAATTATGGAAGTGTAGATTAAAAACATGGAAGTGGAGAAATAATCACTCGTAAGGGCTCAAGGACATTTTTATCTTTTTGCTTTTACAATGGGATGCCCGTACCAATTACGAGGTGCAACAAGCAAAACCCATTTGTAACTACTAATCATGCATAATGGTGATATTTATGTAAAACACGTGTCAATTCTGCACAATAAACTGAACACATCTAATCTAATTCTTATTATACTTTTAAATCACAAAGAAGCTAATTCTTAACTTTGGTATTATATTTTTCTTAACATGTTATGTGGTTATTATAATTTATTAGATTTTTAAATTAAGTCATTCACTCAATGTTGACTCTCCAAATGATGATTATTCATTTTCATTTTTTTTTGCTTATTTCATTTTGCACTTCAAATTATAATTTCTTATGTGTTTACAATGTTAACAATTTATATCATATTATCATTTTTATTAAAAAGATTTTTATGCAAATAATGACTATAAACTATGCAAATTATTTTTCTATGCAATGAATACCATATTTGTGGGATGCATTTGTTTGGTTGATGTCTACGAAAAATAATATTTTGACTGTTTGGTTGAAAAAAAATAATGAATGGTTTTTTCATTTGCATCAATTGTAAGTGCTTTTTATAGAAGAATCTCTTATAGAAAATTAGGTAGACTTGATAATTGTTTTTAGTTTAATTATCTTTCCTAAGTATAAAATGAATCTAATTTTCGTTTTTTATATTAAAATAATTATTTTAATCTATTAAATTAAAAAAAAATTCTGGATATTAAATTTGAAAGACTAAAAATAATTTTAATTTAGTGTTTAAGGGCTAAAATTATATGTTTCAAAGTAAAAAAAAAGACTAGAACAATGTTTTTAAAATTTGGAAAATCAAAAATATATTTTCTTCAAATTTTAGGTAGTAAAATAAGTTTTAATATTATAAGAAAAAAACTTTAATATTAATGGGAGTCTAGTAAACCCCTAAATAAGTTTTATGATATTAAGGGGATCGACAAAATTAAAAATAATTACAATAGATTTTAAAAATCACTGATGATTAAACATTTATCTTTTGGAACAATTAAAAGATATAACAAATAAACAGTTTTGTTTAAAGAGGATTCAACAATTATTTATTTGTAATATTGTAAATTGAAAGCTAAGTAAGGAAAATTAATTATGTACACTAAATAAGATAAAAAGTAATATTTTCTATTTTTTTTATGAATATGGATTATCAATATTTTATTTTTTTTATAAATTTAATCAATAAGTAATTAAAATCTGGTCAACCATCATATTTAAATAATATAATATTTTTAATTCTCGTATATATTCACAGTGCTAAGATGTGGTTTACCTAACTTAATTGATTATAGTCTCATCTATTATTATATAAAAAGGAATTTCTTTTACATGCAACTTATATTTCTCATTATAATCTTCAATCTATGTAGAATTACTTTTTTTTTAAACTTTTATGAACAAGTGTCAAAACTTACTTTTTATTTACTTCTAAGGTTTTATTTGTTTTTTTTTTTAATTTCTATTTTTTTATAAACCTATGTATTAATGTGATGTCATACCAGACAAAACCCTAGTTCTAAAAAAAATTAAAAGTCATTTATACTTTTTTTCTTTTGAAAAAATAAATAAATAGCAAGATTTGATTTGGGACATCATCCCATGCATCATTTAAACTAAAAAATTGACAAAGAATTGCAGAAAAATTTGGCAGAAAGTTAAGAAAAAGGGCCCTCTACAGCATGGCAATGCAGAAACATATCATGCAGAAGTTACTAAAAGCACGTTCACTCCCTTAACTAATAAGTAACATGAATAAGCATGCCACAACAAACACAAAAACATTACATTATTGTTTTTACAAAAAGCAAAATTGGTTTGCTATGTATACATATGATTGTTCAAACATGGTTGGCCCATGCAAAAACAATAATAATATTAGGTCATAAAGTAACACTTTTTAGTGGTGTGACTCAGAAAAGGTAGAAAAAAAAAAGATAATTGCACTGCCCAACATTCATGTAATCTAATGACTAATGATACATATTAGATGTATCTTAAACTCTAAGATATCACCCATAACACTTGTTGCTGCCTCAGCATTCCACTCATCAAGATCACAACAAACACAAAACCAAACACTCTTACTACTTCATGACTTCAATTTTGATTTATACAAAACGTTTACTTACTTTAATTTTTGTTTTTCAATAATTTTGTACTTAAATTAGTTAATATAATTGTTAACTTATCGACAGATTTTATCTAAGATTGTGAACTTACTAACAGAACCCATTTAAATAAAGTTTAAACTCACCTTTGATAGTTTAATTGTACTTTTAGTTTTTGATATTTTAAAATTAAATAGTTTTTGTCAATATATCACTTAAGTGATTGTTAATAGACAATATTAATATATGTCAGAAAAAGATATATTAAAGTTTATTATTTTTATTGTTATTTTACGAATAATTGACATTATTGTAATTTATATGCATGTAACATTTTTTTGTTAGTGATTAAATTATCAATAAATTAAAATTGTTTAATTTAAAAAATTTTAAAAGTTAAATATATAACTAAAATTTTATAGACCTAAAAGTTTATATTCACGAAGCTGTAACTACCAAAAGTAAATTTAAGTATTTTTAAATAACTCGATTGAGTTAACTAACTGGTGAGGAGATTTAGTTAATTAACTGCAGGTAATTATATATTTGAAATAGGAGATTTTTATTATATTAAAACAATGCTATTTCAGAAATGAATAATTTTATAAAAAGTGACATAAAAAGTACATGTAGTGATTATTTTTAAGTAAACAAATTTTACAATTACTTTTAATTAGAGAAGTAGTAGAGTTACATATTTTAGCAAATAACAAAATTTATTTTAATTTGTTTAAAAATGATATTATTTAATAAAAAAGTAACATTAAAAAATCATTATAAAAAGTGTATAGTTTATATAATGGGATAGATAACATTAAAAGAATTAAAAAGAAATAAATTGAAATATATATATATATATATATATATATATATATATACCAAACTGAATATCTCCATTATTTATATCTGTAAACCTTAAAAATGTTTAAAATCACCACCCTTGTCAAAATTGTAAAATGTAAAAAATATTTATTCTAAATTACATCAGTTATAATGTGTTTAAAAAATATTTCAATAGTATTAACGTTTTTCCAAAACAATTCTATAAATTTGTAACATAAGCAATTACCGTTAAAATAAATGAAAATATACAATTCCGTCAATAAAAGTGACTTTTTTTTTATTGATTTGACGTTTAAAATCTGTACTTGGATAAATTAATCCCTGAATATATCAACATTAGAATAAATTATTCCTTTTCTATGAACTTAATTTCCCAATCTATCTATTTCATGATAATTTAACTTATTTACTTTGTGATAAATTTATTCTCTAAATTTGATTAATTTAAAAAAATAATTTAGCATGAAGTTAACAAAATTTGAAACTAAATTTCATATTTCCAAAGTTAAATCACTACATTGCTAGTATTTTATAGACACAAAAAATTATATTTAATGTATTGAAAATAGGTTTTATTTTTATTTTAAATTTTTGTGCTCCAAATATATTCCCAATTATAATTGAAAAAAAATAGATCTCTTCCAACATTCTTAAAGGTATCCAAGTATAATTGTCCATGTTTCTTTGTCACACTTTATCACTAATAATTAATTACTATTATTGTTAGTGTTAAAAACAAAACCAAACCAGTGTCCCATGCTACCAGGTATATGTCTACTGTGAAGTCAATAAAGCTTTTGAGAAAAGTGCTTTCTTTCTCTCTCTCTCTCTCTCTCATAGCTACCACCTTCATTCCATTTTTTCTATTTACCTTGGCAATGCAAAGCTGTTGAAGTGTTTTCTCTCTACCATCACATGCTCAACATCTTCATCTTTACGCACACCCTTCAACGTTATCTTCTTCTATATGCAGCACCAGGAACAGAAGACTTCAACCACGTGCTCTGTTTCTGATAGGTAGTAGTACCTACTCTTCTTCTTCTTTCTCTCTCTGCAGTGGTCTTTGTGCTGCTCTTCTTCTTTTCTTTGGATGCTTCTCCCTCTCTCGGGTTTCGAGCTCTCTCTCTCTCTGTTCTGTAACAAAGGAACAAAGTGGGTTTCTCTTGAACCTTTTTTAAAACTAGAAGAAGGTTCACCTTTCTGTCTTCACATTCTGCATACCCAAATGCCTCTGTGTGATGAATTGCAATTGCAATTTGCTATGCGTTTCTGTTTGCGTGTTCTTGGACTCCCCTCTGTTGCAGACAGCTTCTGTGTCAGAACAATTGATTTTTTTTTATTTTCAACATTTTCTCCAACATTTTAATATCCCTTGCTAATAACTTGGATTGTCTGTTTTTTAGTATTTGGAGTTTTTTCCTTTTGTTGTTTTTCCCCTATTGAGTTTGGTCATGGCAACTGTTTACATTATGCTTTTCTTGCAACTCTCTGGAGAGAGTATTGAACACACTGTTCTATGGATTCTAGGTTAGTTATTGGGGGTTTTGACAATCATGGAAGAAATTCGTTGGAAAAATTAATGAAGCAGAGGAGTTAAGTATGTTGTGGTGTGTTTATTTTGTGGCTATGGTTGAGAAGTGTGAAATATTTCTAATTGGGTGTTTTTTTGTGTGTGCTGTATTTAATTTTTATGCCTTCCTCGCGGTTTAATGATTATATTTATTTGTTTTTTGTATTGTAGGTGACAATAGTTGGATATTGAAATACTGAAAACGCTGTGAAGACTTTTGGATATTGGAATCTAGTGATGAACCATACCATCTGAGTTATTGGCAGGACAATGTTTGTTATATAGTTAAAATAACTAGAGAAATTTCATTAAGAGATTCTTTGGATACCCTTGTGACTTTTGAGGTTTGTATATTCCAAAATGGGCTGTGTTTTGTCAAGTATTGATGAGGATGAGAAGGTTGGCAGGTGCAAGGAAAGGAAGAGGTTAATGAAACAGTTGGTGAAAATTAGAGGGGAGTTTTCTGATTCCTTATTGGCTTATTTGAAATCATTGAGGAACACTGGTGCCACCCTGAGGCAATTCACTGAGTCTGATACAATTGAGTTTGAAACTGCCTCTAATGGCATAGCTGAGCCAGCTTCTCCACCTCCACATCTGCCAGCATCCCCTCTGCTACCACCGCCGCGGCCTCCTTTTCTCGTGGACAAGACTATGGTGCACGAAGATGATATACTAGAGACAGATGACACCAATGTTCCTCCACTGCAAATTGATCCAAGTTTGAGTTCATTGCGGCTGTATCGATGCCCTGATAGAAACGGAATAGTAGAATCAGGGGAGGAGGATAACTGGGAAGAAACGAAAACAGAATTTGAGGATGAAGAAGCAGAAGCTGCTGTAATTGCTGAAAAATTGCGTAGAGGAAAGCAACAGTTGATAGAACCAGTTGATGAAAATTCCTCTGCAATAAGTTTGTATAGAAAAGACGCCACTGATATGCCTGTGACAGTTTACAGAGGTGGGAAAACATTGGAGGGTATAGGTAAAGAGTTGGATGACCAGTTCCTGAAAGCATCAGGATGTATAAAGGAAATTGCTGTTCTTATTGATATCAGTGGAGGAGATACTCTTCTGAGGCAGAATTCTGGGCGTCTTGATAGTAAGACTTTATACTGTGTCCTTTTAGGATAGTGAAAGTTGCATAATGATAGACTATGTGTTATGATTGTTGGCCATTTACCTTTTGCCACCTGTCTTTTCTGCGTTGGAACAATTTAGTTATATTTGATAGTCATATTTATAATAATGCACCTTTTAATACTCATAAACTGAGGTTAATTATTTTTCCAGAAAAAATCTACTGCTTATTACATTCATAGGGATTACAATTATCATATTTGTTGAATCTTTTAGAAGTCACAGAAGACAATGGTAGATTATTCTAAATTTTTGAAATTGTGATGCCTTTATTATAAGCTATGTTTTATGAAATATGATTGTAGTAACCTTTCTTCTTGATTATAATTTATTGTCTTATCTGAATTTCATCTATCTAATTACTATCCAACTTAATCACATTCGCGTTTTGTGATATACCATGTTGTGTGGCAGGTTTATTATACTTAACAGTTGTTTCTTATATCATTCATTTCCTATGTGGTTTGGGTTCTGACATGTTTTTACTATGGCTATGTTATTTGAAGGGAAGAGAGGCAGTTCTGCAAGGGTCTTCAGTGTTCTGTCATGGAGTAGGTATTCAAAATCACCACCATCCACCAAAGATTGTGCTGAATTTTCTGGTCATAGTGAACCGTGCAAGCCTGGAGCTCATTGTGCCACACTTAAAAAATTATATGTGGCTGAGAAGAAACTGTTCAAGGCAGTAAAGGTGAGCTAATAATCTAGCTATCTGACATAATGGATAGGAAATTAGAAATGGCCAATGTAGTGTCACCTGAAATAATCTAGTCTATCAAACTATTGTCCTGTTTTCTTTTTTATGCCCTTCCATTTGCATATGTTTCACTGTATTTCTCCTTGTCTTTGAACTCACTTGATTATCAGGCTCTTGGCTCTATTTACCTTCACATGTTATTCTTTCTTAGGGTAATTTTAATGTGGGAGGTTTTAGTTTATTACGCCAATTATCTTGGTTACTGATATTTTCAATGAAATGAGTAGGATACAGAAAAAACCAAATAATATTTAATGTTCTTAGGCCACAATATGTTTATGTACTCGTGTTTATATGCTTTCAGTGTTCATGGGTATTAGTATCTTGAAAGTTGCATGACATATTATAATCCTGGATAATAGTCTCCTCTCTGTCTATCAAGAAGAGTTCTATATATGGTTGATACGCAAAGCGTATGCATTACATTTTCTACTGAAATAGAAGCTGTTTCTCCCGTTCTAAATTTAAGACGGTGTTAGAACATTACCATCTACTGAGACCTGTACTATCACAATTCTGCTAACACATTCCTAAAAGTATGAAACCATTTTGTTTTTCAATAGCTTTCTTCTCATTCGAACGTGATCTACCTCACTTTTCTTTATAATGGTCGCTGCCCTGCTGGTTTTATCATCTTTTCTGGCTCTCCATGACAAGGCTATTTTCTCCATTTCGAGGGAGGGGGTGTTTTGTCGTGTGACTCTTCTCACCACTGCCATCACTATGATATCCATCTTTATGTGACATAATCCAGCAAACCACTGTCATCTGCCTTCACTAGGAAACCTCCGTCAACCTTTCTACCAGATGAGTAGATGCCAAAAGAGCCCAGGTCTGAATTCCCTCCATCAATCGTCTTTGTTCTTGCACTACACTTTTCTGGTGGAATTTCCCTCTAATCGCCACTGTTGCTTTGCTGTCCATCGTCTGGCAAGTCTGTTCAAGGCCTCACCCCACCATCCACTTTGCCAGAACGTTTACTGGTGGCTTTCTGGTTATGTTTTCTGTTGTCTCAGATCCAGCAACGTCATATTTCAATTCTTCATATTTGTTAATTGTATTTCTGCTGTTTGATTGTATTATTTCTATCTCTATTGCTGGCTATTTCTCCCTCATTTATAGCTGTCTTCCTTTTATCCTGGAGCAATCATCCAATGCCAAGCCTTGCAAGTTGCAAATCTATGCCTCTCTGGTAAGTGTAGGATTTGGCTGCCACTGCTTGAACCTTACTAATGGCCCAGGATTGATCCTGTGTTGGTTTTCTGACTAGCAGTTTCACCTTGGCTCTCCTTGCAGTGCCACATGAGTCTGGTCTCTTTTGATTTGATCCACTTTTGTTAGACGGATCTCCTTACACATACCTTCTTTGATGCCTTTTTATCTCCATGATTCTCTTTTTTATGGTTCCTTTTTTATATACTATATATAAAAAATGAGTATTAATATGTAAAAAGCTTGAGAATTGAAAGGGTGTGGTTGAATAATGATATTTAATGCACTTAGGAAATATTATGTTCATGCTTCTCCTGTTTATATGCATTCGATGTTCATGGTGTGGGTATTCTTGTCTAGGAAGTTGCATCTTGGATTGTAATCATGGGAAATAGTCTCCTCAGCCGAGTCCATCAAGAGTCCTGTAGTATATTGATCATATGAAGAACCTATGCACTGCATGTTCTACTGAATAAAAAGCTTTTTCATTCTCTAAGTTATCTCTTTCTCTCTAAATTCTCTCCCCTAAACGTAACATTACATGAATCACCGTACAGTAGGTATGTTCATCTTGTACATCAAGGCTAATGATTAGTTTTCTAGAACAGAGCCCAACTGAAGAAGTAAATATGTTCTAATTATTTATCCTAACATAATAAAGTACAAGGAAATGAAGGAATACTGTAATAGGATTGTTTGAATGTTATTTCAATCTATTGATTGATAATGTAATTTTATGCGGGTTAAATTATTGTTAGAGATCAGTTGTTGCATTTACTATTGCTAACATATTTATTATGCGGTAACTATGGGAGTAGGGGCATCAAATAAAGCCATAGCAGGATCATTCAATCTGTTGGGATGATGGAATTAATTGGAGTCAGTCATTTTAGTTAGAATTAGTCAAACCAACACCGGTCAATTCTTTTGTGGCACAGTAATCAAGAGGAAGAACATAAACCCAGGCAAATGAAACAGTAGTCTTTGCCTTTGTTTGATATAGTTAAACGGCTATGGCATGGAGTTATAAAATTGGTTTCAAACTTATCTTGATCTTCTCTTTTTTTCATCTGAATGGAAATCTTTGCTTTTGGATTTTGAATCTTTTTGCATGATTCTCCTTGTCTCATTGTTGAATGTCATATAATGTAGGAAGAGGGAATTGTTGCCTTGGAATTTGATAGGAAGTCCTCATTATTGCGTAAACAAGAGGATGAGAACCTTGACATGGTCAAAATTGACAAAACTCGATCATGTGTTGAGAAGTTGGAGTCTGATTTAATAAGCTTACGGCAGTGCATCAGTGAAACAACTTCATCAATTTTGGAAATGATAGATGAGGAGCTTTTACCCCAGCTGGTTGCATTAACTGCAGGGTATATTTGTCTGAATTAGTGCATTAGACACGTTCTAATTTAGTGATGTGTTTATATCAATCTAACTTAATGATGGCCTCTTGGTTGTTTTGTAGGTTGGCACAAATGTGGAGAACAATGCACGAGTCCCATGAAGCCCAAACACTCATCTCCCAGCAGTTGAGTAACCTCAGTGATGATCATAACACATTACTATATTCTGAATATCATCACCAGGCTACAATTCAATTTCAGACTGAGGCCTCTTATTGGTATAGCAGCTTTTGCAAACTTGTAAAATCTCAACGGGAGTATGTGAGGATCCTCTATGAGTGGATTAAGCTTACCGACAGCCTCAGGGATGGTCAAGAATGCAGCAATCATTCTTCTGTTCTAACCATTTGTGAACAATGGGAGCGTGGACTCAACGAGTTACCAGAAGAGGTACTTTTGGTCAAAATTTGATGCCAGTCTATTTTCCTTTGGCTTTGTTTCTTCTCAAAACTGATAAATCTCAACTTTTCAAATTTCAAACTATTGGAAATGCTTTGTTTTGTCCGTAATGCTACCTCCACAGTAGTCCTATTCTTGTGTTTTCACCTACTGTACACCGGCCTTGGCTCTGCATTTTCAAGTGACTCAGTTTTTAATTTTATTTCACTCAGTAGAGCAGATGTAAACAAAGCATAGTCCAGCCACCAAGTACTTGTTCTTGGCTTCATGCCAGTATTTGCTAGTTCTGTGTGTCTATGTAAACTTCAAACTCTAGGCTCTGATGCTGAATTACAGATATATGATTAACTAATTGTTCCGAAAGTTTAAACCGTTGGTGTAAATACATATGAACGTTTTCATATCTAGAAGTTTCTTTGCACACAAATTCTGGTTTCAAAACATCAATTGCTTCCTTGTATTATGACTGTTCAAAAGTTGGTTTGAAAGATTAAATGACTTGTCTGAATAAACACTTTCTTTTCTCCATATTACCAAACGTCTCTTGAATTTCCATAGTTGATTTTCTTATAAATTGTAAGACCTACGAATTTGCTGACATTCTGGATGGTTACAGGCAACCTCTGATGCAATAAAAAGCCTTTTGTTATGCATCCGTTCTATAACTTCTCAACAGAACAAGGAACACAATATTCTGAAAAGGTTACAGAAACTTGAAAGGAAATTCAAAAAATGCGTGAACACCATGGCTGAGATGCAGCAAAAAATAGATGGAGATATAGCTGATACAAGCCCCAGGCATCCAATACATCTTAAGAAAACTGAAACAGAAGACATTAAGAAGCAAGTGGAGAATGAGAGAGCAAATTATTGGGATGCTGTTCAGTATAGTAGGACCATGACCCTAAATCACCTCCAAACTACTCTTCCCCCTCTCTTCCAGATACTGATGGAATTTTCAAGCGCTTCATCCCAGGCTATTGAGGTCATCAATACCCCAGTGAAGCCATTTGAGTAGAGTGCAGGGATATTGCACTACATAACTTTTTTATTACTGTCTGGTGCTTTGGATGGTATGAGCAGAAAAAAAAACATTTGTATATTGTAAATTGTGTTCTTGTCAGTTTGTAAACTGACACAAAATTGTGTTGAGCCATTATTGATGGTATTAAAATTAAACCCTTTTGTATATCCCTTCCAAGCCACCATATTGGCTACTATTTACGTTGTAGCAATTGAAAAAGAAGAAAAAAAGAAGAGTACCCATTGGATAGAGGGTATATACCAGTATCTAGTTATAACATTCAATTAAGAATGTGCATGCATTGTATTTTTTTTGGCCATTTAATTCACATTTTAAATCAACTCGGTTGATTCAATTATTTGAAAGAAATTACTTATGAGAAATAGTAGTTACGCTTGTTGTATAATTATAACATTATAAAAATTAATAAAAAATCTTTTTTATGATTGTTTCTTATGTATAGTGTTTTTTTGCTATAGTTATTGGCAGACTTCATCAAATAGATATCAAATTAGTGACCATCATTACAGTTCAACAAATACAAAGTTTGCATGCAAGAAAATCATATGTTGGTATGAGATCTCACATATCATTGTAACCCACAATGGTTGGTAATTTATCGACAAACAAAGGCTTAGCTATGCAAGAATATCACATGTTGGTATGAGATCTCATGTACCATTGTAATCCACAATGGTTGGTAATTTTTTGACAAAGGCTTAGCTAAGATATATATGTTTTGTTGTATTAAAGATTAGTTAAAATTATTACTAAGATAATAGTTGAGAATCTTCATGAGAGAAATATATGAATGTAAAAAGATATCAAAGAGATTGTTTATGATAAACTCAACAGTAATTAAGATAGTCTCACATTTGAGGATGAGACGATTAAGAATTTAAGTATGAGAATGAGAGTAAAGTCTCATCATTAGAAATGAATGATAAAGTTGAGTTGTGTATAAAAAAATAAATAACCATAAATATTAACTAAGGTTTTATGTTAGATATAAATTCATATTTTTTATATACTTTGTTTTAATCTCATAACTTTTGTTAGAACACTTGAGTTTGAGACTAATGTACTATCCGATACAAAATATATGTCTCAAATTATTCATGTAAACAATATTATCAACATATTTAAATAATTAATGTTAAAAAAATATTAAGATAAACAAATCTCTTTAACCTAAATTTGTCTAAATAAAAAAAATTTATATAAATATTATAAATATATAACATTTTCATGTATATTTATAACAGACTTATTATTTCATTTAAAATTGTTGCTTACTTTCAAGTCAAAGTAATTTTATAAACAACTCACCTCTTAAAATATACATGGAAGATTTGATGCCTTTGGTGAGAAGAAAAGAAAGTCTCAGTAGAGGATGTTAGAAGGAAAAAAATTCAATCTTTTGTGAGGTATATTTGTTAGTTTAGTTTGAACAATTTTGAGTAAACTTTTTCTTTGAAAAATAATACAAAACAAAAATTTATTATTTATATTTTCTAATAATTTTTCTTTTTTTTTCTTAACACAGATTTTATTGCTTATAAAAAATTGATTTTTTTTCAAATGAAATTAATTTGGTAACTTTTAAGCAAATAATTAGTTATATAAAATCAATTATTAAAATAATTTAATTTTCTTAATTTTTTCAAAAACTTTCTTATTATTTCAACTTAATTCAGCCATAAATTTTTATCTTATATTTTTTTTTTCAGTTTTCTCATTGCGTTTTCTTTTAAATTCAATACCTTTGAGTCTGTTTTATTTCTTCAATTCCTTGATCTAACCTTATTCTTGTCTTTCACCAATCCTTTCCGTCTAAAGTAAAAACGGTGTCGTAAAGACCGCTTCCCTGGTGCCAAGTGAAAACTAAGAAGAACCCTATTATTCTCATTGTCGTTGGGAGCAGAACACAGACGTCGGCATGGAGGAGGAAGCGGAAGAAACGAAAAACGCAGTGAGAATTTTCGTCGGAGGATTGGCGGAAGCCGTCAGCGCCGAAGATCTTAGAAGCTTATTCTCGTCTCTGGGCACCGTCCAAGCCGTTCAAACCATCCGAACCAAAGGCCGCAGCTTTGCCTACATCGATTTTCACTCCAACCCTAAATCCCTTTCCAAGCTCTTCAGCAAGGTAAGAATTATTAACTTTTTTTTTATTTTTTGTTTCTAATAATTATCAATGACATTGTGTGATTCATGTAGCCAACTACACCTAATGGTTTAGGGACATGCTTATTCCAACTTTTTCCCTGGAAAAAAGGAGAAAGAATCCCGCATAAGCGAAAATTATAGTTTATGTATGTGTTACAAATAATACTTAGTTATACCTACAAATTAGCTCATGAATAGGTTAGTTTTAACTTATAGAAAAAAAATTTATTTTTATTTTTTCTCTTCTAGAACTACTTACGAAAAAAAAACTTGTTTTTACAGCTGCGAAAACTTGTCTTTGTCTTGTTTTGTTTTGTTTTCAGTAACTAATTTTAACTTTCGATTGACATGGCAGTATAATGGGTGTCTGTGGAAGGGTGGAAGGCTGAGACTGGAGAAAGCCAAAGAAGACTATCTCGCGCGGTTGAAGAGAGAATGGGAGCATGACGCTGTTGATGATGCTACTCAACCACCCCCTAGTTCCCCTAAGGAAACCACCACACACTCTTCCAAGTCAAATACCAAACATCTCAATATTTTCTTTCCCAGATTGAGAAAGGTCACTTGTTTAGGTGTTTTTTTAGAATATGCATTTCAATGTTAAGGGTTGATCTTGTGAGGGTTGGGTTTGGTTGAGTTGAGGGTAAGGGTAAGGGTAAGGGTGATGAGTAGGCAATAGGATTGGGTAGGAGTTAATGAGTTATGTTTGGGTTCTGAGAACTGTATGTTTGAAATTAGTGTTTTGAGGTAAGGAGGAAAAACTTAGTTGCACTTTGCTTAGATGCTTTTGTGTTGTTCTCTAGTCAGAGTTGAAGTCTCACCTAGTTAGGGCTGCTAACTAACTTTCAATGTGAACTTTATGATGTTGATGATTGAGATAGAAATTTCTGATCAGAGAAAACAACACCATAGGAATTTGCATTGCATCTAAGTAAGTTTTCTTCTTATGTTAAACTGAAAGAAGAAACTTTCATTAAGTTAATATTTAAGTAGGTGTAGAAAATCAGGATAGACCTGTTGGAATGTGGCACTGTTAGTTAGGCCTTGTCAGTTGAGAGTAGGTCTTATAGTCTGTTAGAAATATATAATTAGTTCAGCTCTTATAGATAGCTGTTTAGAATAGGTGTTTTATAAGTTGTACAATGCATTTCAGAGCAATAATTTTGATTTTTAAATTAGTTTAACTATCTGTTATGCATAAATACATAGTCATTTAATTATATCAAATGTGTCCTTGCATTTGCATTATATTTAATTATGTCTAAAGATATTAGGGCTAAATTATATGACTTGGCTTTTACATGCTACATATATACCTGTGCAGGTGAAATCCATACCATTCAGTGGAACTGGCAAGCACAAATACAGTTTTCAGAATATTAAAGTTCCGCCACTCCCTGTGCATTTTTGTGATTGTGAGGAGCATTGTAGTCCTTTTGTCACTGAAAGAGGGAAGCTATCTATTGATGGGGCAACCGAAAGTGGTGGAATGAATGATGAAGAGATTAGCATAATGAATGCTGTGATGAACAAGCTACTTCAAAAAGAAAAAGTTTCCAGTGAGGAGAACTTTGGAAAGGAGAAGGATTCTTATGAATCACCTGATGCTTTGCAATCTGATGAACGTGAAGATAGTGCAACGGATGAAGATGATCTCATTATTAACATGGAGACGAAGAAAAATAAAACAGCTTTAACAGGGATCCAGGAACTTGAAAGAATCCTGGAAAATCAGGTATTTTTTTCTTCTTTCTTTTGGGGTGGAGGTAGAGAGTTTAATAAATTAGCGTCTAAGAAGTAATGTTAGTTTCCTTTTAGCAAAGAAAAGGTATTCTATTCCATGTAATTGTTGTTTTTAATCTTCAGGAATCACGGTTGAATAAAATAAACATTGCTAAGGAAGAATCCAACAAGAGTTTACCTCAACTGGAGAAAAGGAATAATAGCAATCCCAACAAGAACAAGAAGAGGAAATCACTTCCCAAATTGGAAATGGAAAGCAATCCAGAAGTATCAACAACCCCTGGAGGCAAGGGTAATATGCAGACCCTTCCAAATAAGGTGGGATCTGGTGCACAGTCGAGTGAGCCAGAAGATGGTTTGGAGGAGTTGACTAAAGTTTCATGGTCTCAGAAGTCTTCATGGAAAGAACTTCTTAGTGGCGGAGGCAATACTTCTTTCAGTGCTTCTCTCATATTGCCAAAGTTAGACTCTAGTAAGAATCAACAAAGATCTGATGATCTGTGTGCACCTGTATCTACAGACAACCAGACTGAAAACATGGAAAATGACGGACACTTATTGAGCAACCCTACCAATACACAGGTGATAAAAGAGCTTGCTGAAGCTCAACCTACCAATAAACAAGTGATAGAAGATGTTACCGAAAATCAGCATAATGTGGCACCTAATAAGACAGGCAGAGGAGCTTCATGGCTGCAAAAACAATCCTGGACACAAATGGTTAGTGAGAACAACAATTCATTTAGCATTTCACATATTTTGCCTGGTATTACTTTCCTAGAGCCAACGGCCAAGGAGCCCATTGTGGAACCTGCCATTTCCAACTATTGCAAGCATAATGGTGTAGCTAAGGGTACTACTAATGAAGTTGTGAGTGATGGGTTTAAATCAAGGGAGACTATACCAGAAAAGAGTCAGCATATCGGTGCCAATGACATTTCTTTTGCTTCAGTAGTTGAGGAAAAAGTTGAAACTAGTCCCAGGGAAAATTCCATTGAAAATATTGAAATAGGCGAAACATGCTCATTTATGAGAAGTGCTGCATCTTTGAAGGAATGGGCAAAAGCTAAGGCCGTTATTAGTGGATCACTCAAAAGAAAAAGTGATGTGAAGTAAGATCACAAGGTTTCCATAGGACAGAAATATATGACGGTTGAGCAACATTATCTTTCACATGGCTGTACTATATTCACTGCCAGTTTTTGTTCTTTTAGTGCTAGGAAATGAAAGTGAAAGGTAATGAAGGAAAGATTGATTTTCAGAAACTAGGATAAAAGAAAAATGCATTTGCAATTTGGACACCATTTTCCACACTCCTCTTCAGTTATATCAAATCTGGTTCAGACTGTTCTGATTGGGCATCAGTGATATCACTAGTCGAAATTGGTTGTTGCATCAGAAATGTTTCGTAATCGTCATGATCCAACATAACCCGTTAAGTTTTCCTATGAAACCAGTGATCCAACCTTAGCTGGACTAGTCTTAGCGAATTGGTAACCCGGTGGGGGTGGTTTATAAAGTGAATTGGTGTACTGTGATTTTTTGAGATTTTAATGGTTCAGTATGAACATTTTCAAATTTGAAGTTTAGAATTTATGAATTTTTGGATAGATTAGGTTCATGCAGTTAGACAAGTGTATTTTTCTTGTTTTCTTACCCCCAAAAAGAAGCAGCAGCAGCAGAGTGAGGAATGAAATTACGATGAAGTTAAAATTGCTCGTGATATAAGTTAGGAATGAAAGAAGATTATTTGTTTTTCATAGCTTAGGGGGTGTTTGATTCACGGAAGCTATTTGTATTTCTGGAAATATAGAAGTGAGAATACTTAGAAGGTTATAAGAAAAATAATTTCGAGTACTTGGAAAGTTGAATTAAAAGGTATTTTCAGAAATATGAAGAGTTAGTCGAACATATCTTTAGATGTGTTTAAGAATGATTTTTTTTATTATAATAGTCTTATGAATTATGTTTCTATGATTATAATATCATATCTTGAAACAAACATTTCCTTTAGAATTGAAAATTATTTTGATTTTTAGTATTATATAATTCAAATTATTTGTTTATTAGTTGACCTAAAGTAATCAAAATTTGTTTATTTGTTATTGAAATTAATAATTTTAATTTAAAAAATCAAAATTTCATTAACATTAACTTAAGATCACTTAAAAACAATTAATATGCATAAGGGAAAAACAGTCAAACATTATGACATTAATCTTTTACAAATTGAACAATGAGCTCTATATAAGTTGTATTTGATACTTTTCTCTTTTCCTATCATAAGACATATTCGATAAAATCATAGACCAAGACAAATTATTCATTTCTATATATTTTTTTTATTTTCACATTTTTAATTTTATTAATTATTATTAAATTAATTAATTAAAATGTAATGACAAATATTTATAAATAGATTAATTTTTTAATAAAACTATAAATTGAAATTGAGTTTATAATAGTTTTTAAATATTTTAAAACTGAAATTCTAATTGTTTAAATATAAGAGTGTTTAAATATTCTAAATATTGAGTTTATAATAGTGTTTAAATATTCTAAATATTTGGTTGAAACAATTGGTTTTTAAATATTTTAAAACTGAAATTCCAGTAGTTAAAATATTTGGTTGAAACAATTGGTTTTTAAATATAAGAGTTTATAATAAAACAGTGTTGACAGTTAGGAAAACAGAACATGAAAGAAACGGAGGATCAGATGATGTTATACTAATATATTGGAGGTATTAAATTTTTAAATTATATTATTTTTTTAAAATTGTTTTAATTTTTAATTATTTGTTAAAATTAATTTATATAATTGCTAAGTTACTTTCATTTAAATATTTAACAATTTCACATTTTTTTAATATTTTAATGAGTTTTTAATAACTTTAAACAATTTTTAAGATCAATCTCTATTTAAATGATTGATGGTTAAAACTAGGACACTCTAGAAGACAAAATATAATAAATAATTAAATTTAAATATATTAATTAATTAGTTATTTCTAAGAATTAGAAGAGTAAAAATTCTCAAAACACAGTGTAAAAAATAATTTATTTTATTTTTTAGTTTGTCTCCATTAAATATTATGGGTGCGTTTAATTAAGAATAAAATTTTAAAAAATATTAATATTAAATACAAGTTTGTTTTCTATAATAAGTCGAACATGCAACGAAAGATGGTGATGTAAACCTTGGTTCAATGGTATAGAACCACATGGAAGGATTATAAAAGTAAGTAAAAAAAACTAAAAAATAATAGATATTGTGCAATTTAGCATAATAACACAAATTTATTTAATATATGTAAAGTGTAGATATATAATATATCACTTTAACATAATAGGTTTATCATTTTCCAACACTAAAATAAGAAAGAAAGAAGCAGAAAGTGAACTGAAAAGGAGAAGGTAAGAAGATGTGACAGAGAGATGCAAGAAGATCTGGAAGTGTGGATGATGAAGGCTTGAATTACAGCGGGCACTGGAATTCAGATTCAGGGTTGCTCAGTTGACATCCATTGGAAATTAAGACGACGGTATCACGGAAGTTAAGGTTAAAGGTGTTAGTTCTTACGGCAATGCAAAGGCAAGCCTGAACTTCAAGATCAGCCAGCCCCACAAAGAGGGAGCAGCAGCCGGAGGAGTTTGGTGGTAGCCCCACCGTAACATTCACCTGACCCCCCAACAGATTGGCACAAACATTCAAGCTAACTGGATCCATAGGACATGTAACGTTTTGAGAGGTGACGAGTGTGAGAGATAGGAGAGTGAGAGAGAGGACTAGGGCAACATAGTAACTGCACCCACCACTTCCCTTTGAACCCATTTCACACAACACTTCCTCAGTTACTCTTCTTTCTTATATGGAAGGAGAGTGAATGTTGAAGAACAACTGAAGAGCATGGGTATTTATACAAGACCTTCAGTGTCAACATCTTGTATATATTTAGTGTAAGAGCTGACCAATGGTGTATCTCAATCTAAACATTATCATAAATATGTGAACAACTTACATTGTGTGTGCCGTGTTCTACCTTTCGATTACTATTCAACGTCTTACATTCAAACCAATCTTAAATTTACTCCTTAAAAAGTTATTCTTCTCTTTCAAGTTTAAAGTTTAGTAACGGTTTTGTTTTTAAATGATGTTTCATAAGGTTAATGAAAAACAAAATATAAATTATTTTGATTTTAATTCTTAAATGATGTTAAATTATTAATCGTACCGGAACAATCATATTTAAGATAATATGTCAAATATTAATATTATTACTAAATTTTTTAAACTATTTTGTAGAAGATTTTTAGACAAATTCTTTAAATAGACATTTTTCTATCTCAATGTTAAAGTTGAAAAAAATGTAATGTGTCAAATATTAATATTATTACTAAAATAATCTTTTTGTTAAGACTCAATTATATCATTAGAACTATATCACAAAAACTAAAATTTTAAGATTATGCTCTTATGAATACACTCTTAAAAATAAAATTTGAATATTTAACTCCTCTATCATTCTTCATGATACTCTCTCAATTTCATGGCTTTTTGATTTTTAATTTTTTGCAGGCATTTATGGAAATAAGTACCCTTCACTCTCAATTTTGATCTCTCATTTCAACAACAATAATAGATGAGAAAGTTGTTTGCAAATTTTAGTAATATGTGAGACGTAATAGAGTGAGTTAAGTTCAAGGATTATTTTAACAATTTAAAATTTGAAGACAATTTTTTACAAATAAATTAACAATGCTCATGAAATAGAAGAATACAATACACTAATTAGGAATAGTTTTACGTTTAATTCAACTTCATAAAAATTACTTTTAAAATAAAATTTACACTCCACTTATAAAATGAGTGAATTTATGTCTAAAAATCAAATTTACAAAATTAGTTTGTAGTATAATGTTTATACTCCATTTATACACCAACTCTTTACATCACTAATCTATTTGCGATTTTAAAAATACTGAATGATAATATGATAATATTCATCTTATCATCTTATTATATCAAGGTTATGATTCTATTATCTTATTTATAATTATTTTTTACTAATTTATTAAATAACTTAATTTATGTATTAACTGAATACTTTAATTTAATATTTTATTATAAAAATATATAAAATGATGTTTTTTTTAGAAAAAGAAAGGTGTTAAATTATTTTTAATACACACACCTCTCTCACCTTTCACTTACACCTCCACTTAGGGGTGGCAAAACGGGTTAGCCCGGCCCGTTTAGGCTTGTCCCGTCATGAGTCCGCTAAAAACGGATCGGGCCGGGCCGGGCCAGTCCGCCATAATGATATGGGCTAAATTTCTAACCCGTCCCGTCATAAGGCGGGCTGACCCGCCTATATTTTTTGTTTTTCATTTTTTTGAAAAATTAATTTTTGGGTTTTTTATTTTATTTTTAGATCTTTAGTTTTAAATTGGACTTTTTTTTTCTTTACAACTATTTTGTTTGTGTCCAATTTAAATGAATTTTTGTAATTATAACAATATATTAAAGATGCATATGGTGACATGACATTTTAAAAGTACAAGCGAAAAGACATAATGTTTATTACAAAAGAAATTGCAATCAGTGAGGTGTTGAAGGGACTCTAGGTATAACTACTTTCCTAAATTTAAAGAGAATGAGTAAGAGTGAATGATGTGTTATACTTTTTTCGCGGGCCAGCGGGTTGGCCCGCTCCACCTCGCTTGTGGCCCACGGATTGGCGGACTAGACGGGCCGGACTGATACGGGTTGACGGGTTTAAAATACTAACCCACTCCGCCTATATGCTATCGGGCTAGCAAGCCGGTCCGCCGAGCCCAACACACTTTGTCACCCCTACCTCCAATATAGTTTTAATTTTTTTTAGTCTAGAATTCAAAGATTTTAGAGTTGTTGGAATATTGTTTCATTTTTATGGGTGTCCTCGTATCACCCTTTTTTTTTTTCATTATCAATACCAACGACATTAATTATAGCTGAGATGCCCCTTAAGTTTGCATCTTTACCAGGTAACAACATTATGATACTTGTAGACCCGAAACATTAAAAATTAATAAAAGAATATCTCAGAAAGAAGATATTACAAATCCAGTTTACTAAAAGATATTCCAATTCTTATAAATACAGTTGACTAAAGGATATTCTATCTCCCGAAAAACTTTTCAATTTTCTTTTTCTTATATTTTTTTCCTTACTTCGAAAAACATTCATAAAAAAAGCTCATAATAAGTTTAGTGATGAAATTGGAAATTATTAATTAAAGCAATATACATATTTTTAATTAAAATAATTATATTATTTTGAGGTACAAAATTTAATTAAGTTGTTTATTTATTATTTATACATAAAGTAATTACATATAATTTAATTTAATTTTAGATATATTATGTTAACTATTTTATCTTTTTCAATATTTTCTCAATTTTTTATTCAATAATTAACTTTTAATTTATACTTAAAAAATTAATTAATTTATAAATATATAATTTATATTTATTATATTACTGTTATAATTATAATTTCAAACCACCATAATAAGAATAATACATTTATTCACTCTAACTTCTTTCTATAATAAATAGATAGTATAAAAATATGTTCGTTTAGTTTGCATTTTAAAATTTAGATGGTCTTTAACTTTTATAAACCGTATCTACACTGTAAAACTCGTGGATTAAACGAGTAAATCCGTAGCCGCAAAAATATATTAGAAATTTTTTAACATTTATTTTTATAATAATAATTTACTCAATCCATTATACAATGTACAACTAATAAATGCAAAATAAATAAATTAATAGAAGCAAAATATATTATATTTTAGATTGAACTAGACTTGTGATAACCTATAAAAATAATAAGTATTAGATTTTTTTGTTAAATTTGACTTAGTGTAGGTTGTAAATATCCTGTAGAGATCACGGATAAAAATTGCTGAACTCATATGTTGTGCGGACTGAATATAAAAAGACTTATGCTAAAAATTTACCTAAAAAATGTAAGTTTACATCCATACTGGTTGTTGGTAATACGGGTGATCTGCAAACTTTTGTGTAAATATCAAACTCTAAAAAATATACAAAGCCACATTTGAGTTATATGAGTATAACTCGTGTCTATCTTGTTTTTCTCTCCCAAGATAAAACATATAAACTAGTTCTAGCTTTCATGAAGAAAAAAAACTCAAAAACTTATTATCTTAAGACTTCTTTTATATAGATTGTATGCGGACTCATGATTCACTATATCTGTCAAATATTTCTTTGAAATACTGACTCTCTTCAGTATGTTTACTCGAATAATCCAATCAAACCTGAGAAAACAAACTATAAAAAACAACTAAAGAAAAATATCAAAGCAGTTAAAATTTTAAAAAGAATATTATTAAAATTGATGCGTAAGGGGGTGCAGGAATAGTAAGAGGCGAAAAATTTAGGTTTTCATAGGAAAAAAAAACACATGAGTACATATGTAGGTTGTGGGAGAGTTTTGATATAAAATAAAGGAGGATGATACATGCACCTCTCAAATTAGGGTACCTCCTTCCTACACCAACTTCTTAAAAAAACCTAACTTTTAAAATATTAAAAAAAACAAATAAAAACTTGTTTGGTGTCATTGGAAAGTGGTTCGGGAGTTCACAGAACTTTTTTCCTAAAATAAATAAGGAAAGTGATATATGTATTTCTGTATAGATGTATTTCTGTATAAGTATTGTATAACACTTATAATACTTACATTGTAACGCAATCAAACATAATAAAAATTAAAAAAATTAGAAATAAGAAATAAAAGTGTTGGTTAAGTATTGCTTAGGAGTATATTTACTGTTTTTCAAAAGATAAATAGAAAGAAGAAAGCTTGGTAGCGAAAAGCATTGTGTTAATGGGCCACATAGAAAAGCCCGTGAACCAACATGAAGAAAAGACTTTATTTAGGAGGAGGACGAACTGCGCTCTCTTCTAACTGGAATTGCAGTTTCCATATGGTAATATTAATGTTTCTTCATCTAAGTGAAACTACAATGTTTCATCTTTCTTATATCATTGAGAAAATTTAACATTCAATAAAAAGTATAATTAAATGAGATTTTAAATTATTTTAAAAAGTATATATTTTTTAATAATTTTTTAAATTAAAATTTATTATAATAAAACTTTTAGAATTAAAAATCTCATAAGCGAAAATTATTTTGGGAAAAAAAATGTTTAAAAAAGAATCTTAAATGAAAAAAAAGATAAACTTTCATTTTATTAGAAAAAATAATAATAATTTATTATAAATATAATGTAAAAAGATAAAAATATTATTAAAAAAATTAATAAATTTATTATAAATTATAAAACTTAATGATTTTCTTAATTTGTTTAGTCTAATAACAAAAGATTATTAAAAATAAATAGATTAAATATTAAGTCATAAAATTAATTATAAAAAAAATAAAAAAATTGATAAAATTTTATATTTTTTTTCTCCATTCTTAATTTATGTGTTCAGTTTATTCTTCTCTTTAACTTGTTTCTTTTTTGTTATCTTTAAAATAAAGATAACTCTCTCTTATCCACTTGATAGTGAAAAAGAAAATAATTTCATAAATTTTAAATATTTTTATGTAAAGAAATATTTCTTTTTTTATTTATATAGAATATTTTGTTACCTTTCTAAATTTCTTACAAATCTAACTAATACAAACCTTCTTATATTTTAAAATATTTTTATGTGAAAAATATTTAAGTACATAATTAAATATTACTTTTATATTTTTTATAATCTATTTAATTATATTTTTATAATTTAATTTTTAATTTTTATTTTATTTAAATAGATATATTGATAAAAAATAAAAAATAAATTTATTTTTTTAACGAGAATTAGATGAATTTTTTATTAATAACATAGTTATTTATATTAAAAATAACTAATAATTTAAATTTAAATTTAATTATTGATAACAAATAAAAATAATTTTTTAAATGAATATAATTTTTTATAATTATAATTATATTAAATTATATTTTTTTTATTGTATTAATCACAATAATTACATATAAACTTACATCATTTATTTATCTCCTTCAAAATTATTCGTCAAAGTTAGCGAAGCTCATTATGTTAATGGGCCACCTCGAAAAGTCCCTAAACTAACATGGATAATAGACCTTATTTTAGATTAACATTTTTTAGTGTCTTTCTGGTGGGCCATGTATATGGTCTTGTTACTGCAATCTTAGCATAACAATATACGTAAGATTCTTGTTACGAAATTAGGGTAATGAATAAGTTTTCTTGGTCTTCTAGATTTGTTAGTTTTATTTTTCCTGCAACTGTATTATTCTCTAGAAAAGACAGTAGCAGTAGCCTAGCAGATTGTGTGTGATATTGATGGAAGGAGAAGGAAGAGTGCGGAAGAGGAGGGGTTGCACCATTCAGAAAAACGACTTCCTCCCGGAGGAATCCTTCAAGAGCTGGGGGAACTACACGAGGGCGCTGCTGGAGACGCCGCAGAGGCTGAAGGACCGATTCCTCACGCGATCCAGCGAGCAAGTGGAGATCGGCGAGATGAAGGCGCGTAGCAGCCACCAGATGAAGAAGACGCTCAACTGGTGGGACCTCATCTGGCTCGGCGTCGGCTCCGTCATCGGCGCCGGAATATTCGTCCTCACCGGATTGGAGGCCAGGAACGTCGCTGGTCCCGCCGTCATCTTGTCCTACGTCGTGTCCGGTTTCTCCGCCATGCTGTCCGTCTTCTGTTACACCGAGTTTGCCGTCGAAATCCCCGTTGCCGGTGCGTGACTCATTCCTTCACTGCTTACTACCTTTTTAGTTCACTGGTTTTTAGGTTTCATTAACTAACTACTGCTTCTGGTATTTTAGTCGAGAAATGATAAACCTACACCGTTGGCACCTCATAACTACGTCTATTTTTTCAGGAATTTTTTTTATTTAAAATTTATAATGTATTGACGTGGTAAATGTCTCTTCATTTCTTAAGCATGTACTCCTTCACGTTGAACTTTCCTGATTCGTCCCACTTCGCCCATTTCACTTCCACTTGAAATTAGCACTCTCTTTATTATCGTTTCTGGCACCACCGCTATCTATACTAAGATCACCGTCGCTCGCTTCCTTCACTTTCTGAACATGGATTTTGGGAACCCTGAGTATGTCTTCTCTCGTTCCTGAACCAGTTCTTCGGATTTTGGAGGAAGCTGCTGTCAGTGACAACGATCTCCGTGCAGAGCGGCGACAATGACGAGACCCATATTTATGAAAAGGATAAATTTGATGGGTTCGCTATTAACCCAAGTAACACTTTTAAATTATTTTTTAATTTTTACTTATTTTAAATTTTCTAATTAAAATAAATAAATTGTATGATATAATAAGTGTTAAAATTAGAGTACAGAAACTCTATCATCATCCTTGAGAAAAGGACAAAGTGGAAGTTCACACTAAAAGGTTTGATGAACACGTGCATAAGAAATGAAGAGACATTTGCCACAGCACATATTACAAATTTAAAATAAAAGAAATATCTTGAAACACAGAGTGTGCAACGTTGTAGTGTATATTTAACATTTCTCCTTCTAGTTGGGGTTATAATTGTGGTTTTGTTTTATTCTTCATTTTTTAACAGTGAAAAAATTATGTTTTTACGTAAAATAAGTCTTTATTAGGTAATTTTGTTGGATATTCAAAATTGATATCTCCACATCTTTTCAATGTTTTATATCCAATACTTAATAAAAATTTAATTAGGTTTTAGTAACCATATTTAGTAAAATTTGATTTTAATATCTAAAAATTAAATTTAAGAGAAACATAGATTTAAAAAAAGTCATTTTAATTTATAAATTCAGTATTTAGGAACTAGATTCATCATATCTTTTAAATTTTGAGGTTTTAAATTTATTTTTTAATGTAGAGAGTCAAAGTTAGAGTTTTAAGTTCTAAACTTTTTAATTACTTTTTGTTGGAATTAATGATAATTTTTTACAATTTTAAATGTAATAATATCTACTATAATGATTACATATCAATATATATGACTCAAAACGGCAAGACTAAATTAATATATTGCATTTTTAATAAATTAATAATTTCAATATAAATGAAAACCTTGAAAAACATATAAAATATGTATAAAAGCATCTTTATTGCATGGATTCTTTATTGCAAGGATAATAATATAGATTCTTAATTTTTTTTGGATCCTATTATATTATATTAATTTTAAAACTTTAGGACACACATGAAATCTTAATTTATTTTACGCAGGTCTCAATTTCATAGTTAATTTTTTTTATAGTAAAATTAAATAAAAATGACTGAAAAAAGCTCACCCAAATGTCCAAAATCTGTTTTACTTTTAAAGCTTGGTAAACTCATAATAATTTATTATTATTATTATTATTTTAAGTTAGTATTTACATAGAAATAGTAACAAAAACGTGGTAAATTTGGAATGTTATTAAAATCTACTCCCTAGTTGGTGGGAGGCAGATTTAATCGTAGAGGTATGTATTGAGTGACAGTTTCGCTTCAGCACGAAAAATATAAAAACAAAAAGAAATCGTGAATAATTAAAAAAATCACATTTGAATTGATTATTGCAAATATAAAATGAAATCATGAATTAATTCTTTTATTTATTATAAATTTAATTATATGGAAATATTATAACTATAAATTTTATAAATAGATGAAGAGTTTAGGCTGTATTTTTTTACATACTAATATTTGATAACGTATAGTTGGAATATTTTTCAAATATAAATTATAAAAACTATTTAAATTGATTCAGGAGAAATTATGACTTAATAATTAGTTACAATTACATCACGTCTACATCATATTCTGACATATAAATCTAAAAAGTTTAATAAATTTTGTTTATTATATTAAAAAAATATTGTTTGAAGATTAAAATTAAAAGCTTTACATAAGGTTTCATTTTGTTACAGAAAAGAAATGAAAAAATAGTTACATAAACTAGAAGAATTAAGCAATAATGAAAAAAAAACACCGAAAAGGAAAAAGCTTGCTTACTTTTAACAGGACCATGTTTACTAAGAATTTACAAAATTTCTCCAAAAAGTTGACTTGCAATATCGTAATACATTATCAATCATTAATTTTCTTGAATTTGGCATCAACTTCACCTTGTTCTGTTTCTCTTTTTTTTTTTCCTTAGGTGGGTCATTTGCCTACTTAAGAGTGGAGCTGGGAGATTTTGTTGCCTTCATAGCAGCAGGAAACATCCTTCTTGAGTATGTAATAAGTTGTGCTGCTGTAGCAAGGTCATGGACCTCATACTTCGCCACCCTTTGCAACAAAAACCCTGATGATTTTCGCATAGTGATCCATAACATGAACCCCAATTATGGCCACCTTGATCCAATAGCTGTTGTGATACTTGCACTGATATGCATCTTTGCGGTGTGCAGCACCAAAGGCTCTTCCATCTTCAACTACGTTGCCTCAGTGATACACATAGTCATCATTGTCTTCATCGTCATAACGGGTCTTATCCATGCAAACCCTCAAAATTACGTATCCTTTGCACCCTTCGGTGTTAGGGGCGTGTTCCAAGCTTCAGCTGTGCTCTACTTTGCTTATGTGGGGTTTGATGCTGTTGCAACCATGGCTGAAGAGACCAAGAACCCATCAAGGGACATTCCAATTGGGCTTTTAGGTTCAATGTTGATCGCCACATTGGCATATTGCTTGCTTGCAGCCACACTATGCCTCATGCAACCGTATACCAATATTGACGTGAACGCACCGTTTTCGGTTGCGTTTAGTGCTATTGGGTGGGATTGGGCTAAGTACATTGTTTCATTGGGGGCTTTGAAGGGAATGACCACAGTGTTGTTGGTGACTGCTGTGGGTCAAGCTCGGTATCTGACGCACATTTCACGTACACACATGATGCCTCCTTGGTTTGCTTTTGTGGATGAGCACACTGGAACACCTGTGAATGCCACAATTGGCCTGGTTGTGATCTCAGCTGTGATTGGTTTCTTCACTGACCTTGAGGTTCTCTCTGACCTCTTGTCAATTTCCACTCTCTTCATCTTCATGTTAGTGGCAGTTGCTCTCCTTGTGCGTAGGTACTACTCTAGTGGGGTCACAACAAAGGAGAACCAAATCAAGCTCATTGTGTTCATTGTAGTGATCATTGGCTCTTCATGTGGGATTTCATCTTATTGGGCACTAAGTGATGGTTGGATTGGTTATGCAATTTTTGGGCCAATTTGGGTTTTAGCTACAGGAGGGCTGTGGTTTCTTGTTCCTCAGGCAAAGGAGCCAAAACTTTGGGGGGTGCCTTTGGTTCCATGGCTACCTTCCATGTCTATTTTTATTAACATATTCCTTCTTGGATCTATAGATAAAGATTCATTTATTAGGTTTGGTGTCTGGACAGTGCTTCTCTTGGTTTACTATGTCCTCGTCGGGTTGCATGCTTCTTATGATACAGCTAAGGAGTTTGAGGCACAAAGTAATGCCGAAAGGGGGTTGAACAGGTTGGAAGATGGAGTGGTGTCTTCTACGTAGTCACTAGTTCAAACCTGATGAAACGTTTTAACTTGTCAAAATTAAGAGGCTATGGAAGATTTTTTCTTCTTCAAAATGAATATATCAAGCATGAGTGTGCGTGACTTCAACAAATTGGCTCATTTTCTTTTAAGGATTAGTGAAGTTGGTTTGCAATTATATTGTTAAAAATATAGAAGAATTATTTAATTATAATCCATTTTTCCAAGCGAATTACTTTACTAAAAGACATTTTTGTGATGATAAAGAGGTTGTTTAAAAAAGTAAAAAATTATGATGAAAATTGAATTTTTATGATGAACTATTTTATAATTTTTTGTTAAGATTACAAGTTGTTTCCTAAACTCTATATTGTAAAAGTTATCACAATTTTATTGCTGAAGAAAATTTTGTGATGTCAAATCTTTATATAAAATTATGTCATAAATGTCAGTCATATAACATATTAAGATAATGACGATTTTTTTCAAGTGTTACAATAAATTCATATTATGTCGATTATGTGATTAATTATAGTAAATTAATTTATGTTCAACATTTGTAATAATTAATTTTAGGTGGTCATATATTTATTTAAATTTAAGAAAAGATGTACATAATTAATTTACAATATCAATTATAAACTTAAAATAAATTAAAAACATACATGTTTCTCTTATTTGCAACCATGACCATCTAATTGGCTTGCATTGCAACCATGAGATTTTATAGACTAGATCACCATTTAGAAAATTTAGACTTGCATCTTCTTTTTCAAGCTATTTAAGTGTATCACATCAAGTGAATTATTAAGTGACCTTGATATAACTTGAACCAGGATATCAAAGTTGAAAGCTGATACTTCAACCATTAAGCTGAAATGATTTTTGTTTAAAATATTACAAACACACACACATATATATATATATATATATAAATACATATATATATATTCATATATACATATACATACACGCATACATATGTATATATATATATATAAATAAATAAATAATAAATATATAAATACATAAATACATAAATATATAAATACATAAATATATAAATGTATAAATATTTAAATTACTTAAAAATTTACCGACAGATTTTATTACGAACAATATGGCGCAAACTTTACTGACGGATTTTTACCAACAAAATATTTTACCGACAAAAAATTTTTCGTCTGATAAAATTTCATCGGTAATTTATAATTTTCTTGTAGTGAACTAACAAACGCTTAAGTGAACATCATCACACGCTTAAGCGGTAAATCCCACAAATGTGAAAGCAGTTTTATGGTGATAAAGAGATTGTTAAAAAATGTGATAAACTTTATAATGAAATTGAATTTTTATGATGATTTTATAAATTTTTTTTAAAATACATGTCATTCCTAAACTGTAGATTATAAAAGTTCTTACAAAATTGTATTTTTTTAAAAAATTTGTGACGTCAAGTCCTGATCTAAAACTCTGTTCCATAAATGTCATCATATAACATATGAAGATAAAGTTTATGTCAAAATTGTCACAAAAAGAAATAATCACTTAAGTATTTTAAAGTCTACTTTAAGTGACACTTAGAGTAGTGTTTATTTAATACAAAGTCATTGTCGTTTTTAGCAGCATTGCTTAAGTGATTAATTATAATCAATTAATTTATCTTCAAACTTTGTTATAGTTATTTTAGGTGACTTGTGACATATATTTATTCAAATATAAGAAAATATGTTAAAGACGTACATAAAGTTAAAATTATAAAATTTTATTAGTTTAAATTAATTTGTCTTGTTGCATATGACATAATCATCCCATCTGGAGAGAGAATCCACTTAATGTGTTCATGAACAAGTTTATGTCTCTCCAATTTGCAACAATGACTATATAATTGGATTGAATTGTAACCATGAGTTGTTGCATGTCTATGACAGAGACTCCTCTCAAAACATATAAGAGAAATGTGTCCAATTGTCTATCTAATGATAACATATTTTGCAAAGTTGATAGAGAATTAGATAAAAGATGACGGCTTTATGGATTTCAATGAGCATGTGGAAAATTTAGACTTTTTTTTTCTTTTTTAAGTTTTTTAATTGTCATCACATCAAGTGAATTTGAATACATGTGACGTCTTGTATCCAACTTGTCTAAAAAAAATAAAAACTTTAAAGAAATGTTAATTGTTGAAAAAGAAGAATCACATTTGTTTATAGAACAAATGACACCATTTAAGTTAAAATTTTTCACTAATGACTCTAATAATGATTAGTTTATTTTTAATTTAGTCACTTTGTACGTTATTTTGAAATACACTCTTAGTTTTATGACATGTTAAATAATTCATATACATGTAATATATTTTATTATTGTAATATGTTATTTTGCTTGTATATTCATGTAGTGTCTAACATCATTTTAGTTTTTTCCTTAAGCTAAAATTGCACATTTAAGCTCCAGTTTGTTACACGTAAATTAATAAGCTTTAAGTGTCATATTACAAGCAACCAAAACTATGAGTCATTCGCTTAAGTGTGTTATATCATACCTAGGTGAAAATAACCTTTATAATTTAAGTGATTTCCAATGTGCATCAAGCACTTGAAGTGTCTCAATGTTGCTCTAAGTAACATTATTACCTACATTAAGTGTTCCACTTCAAGCAACATGTTTTCGCCTCACACATGGTCACTTATAAGCAACTTATTATTAACTTAAATGATTGTAGTTTTGTAATGAATCTTCCCATTAAAATTAATGACGACATGCAATGTTTCCTCCTTCATCAATTTTGTGAAAAAATAATATTTAATGATAACATATATGACGTTATAACATTTGACATAATTATATTTTTTTGTCACAAAATTTTAATAATGCCTATTTCTATGATTTAATATTAAATATTAATTTAATATAATTATCATAATGTAAACAAAAGAAATAAAATTATATCATAATTTATATACTCATATAAAGAGATTTTTTCTTTTTTTATCTACTTTTTCATTCCTATTTTAATTCTAATATATTTTAAAATAAAAAAAATATTTAAAATTTAAAGATAACTTCAAATATTTTAAGATGTAACTACTTATTTTTTATATAACTATACTCTTATTATATTTAAAGTTAAACCAAAAACAAATTATTTAAAATTTAAATATAACTATAAATATTTCAAAATATAATAATTTATTTTTCCATACAATCATTATTATTAAATTATTTAAAATAAATTAATTAGTTAAATCCTAAAAATAATTATAAACACTTAAAAAATATAATCACTTATTCTTTTTAACTATTATTATTAATTATTTTAAAATATGTAAAAATACTAAATGTCCCTTTCTATAAATAGAAATTGCTTATAAATATTAATTCATTCTAAAGGTCATGTATTTTTTTAAAATGAGTTATTAATTTTCTTTAATTTTTAGTCCACTATAATTTCTAGGGTTATAAGAATATTAATTAGACTCATATTTATAATAATAGATAAAGAAGATTTTCCTTTTTTTATACATTTTAATATTTCTATTTTATTTTTAAAAAAAATTAATTTTAAATATTAAATAATAATAAATTTAAGCGAATAAAAAATTTAACTTCTCTATCTTTATATTTTTTTAACTTTCTTCTTTTTTTTAACTTCTCACATTCTACATATTTTAAAAATGTTCTCATTTCAAGAAAGACTATCATCCTTATTTTCTCTCATCTTCTACCTACAATACTAGAAATTTGGTACATATACAAAATACGCGTACATGATATTACATAAGAAGACTACGAGATAAAAAAGTGAAACATAAAATGTAATGCTCTTTTCTAGATTTTCCTATTTTAAGGCTATTTCTTTTTAAATGGTAATAATTTTACTATGATTGTTTTTAACTTCTTACATTTTTTTGTTTTAAAAACACTTTCTCATCTCAAGAACGCATCATCCTCCTCATCTATCATACATGGAATAATGCATAAATGATATTATGAAAGAAGATTACAGGCGAAAAATCAGAACCAAACCAAATGGTGAAGAATAATGTTCTCCTTTCAATTTTCTCATTTTATGATTATTTCTTATTCTTTAAATCGTAATTATTTTTGTATTATTACTATTTTAAATTAATTTTCATAATTTGATTATGATTTTTTACTTTTTCTATATGAATATTTTTTCTTTCATTCTCACATGTAATTAGTACAACTCATTATCCTTATCCTTATCTTTATCTTTATCCTTATCCTCATTTTTACCGTTATCGTTACCGTTACTGCTGCCGATCCCATTACTATTACAGTTCTTGTTCCGTTTGCGTTCCATTTTTGTTCCCGTTACCATTCCTGTTTCCGTTTCTGTTCTCGTTCTCGTTACCGTTACCATTAGTGTTATCGTTGTCGTTATCATTCCCATTACCATTTTCGTTGCCGTTATCGTTGTCATTGTCGTTGCATTTGCCGTTTCGTTAACGTTGTCGTTACCGTTACCATCGTTAACGTTCCCGTTACCGTTGCCGTTGTTGTTACCGTTATCGTTGCTGTTGGTGTTCTCATTACCGTTACCATTATCCTGTTATCGTTATCGTTCTTGTTACTCTTCTCGTTACTATTGTCGTTGTTGTTACCGTTACCGTTATTTTTCCATTATCGTTTCTGTTACCATTATCGTTGTCGTTACTGTTATCGTTTCCGTTACCGTTCTGGTTACCGCCATTATCGTTACTGTTGTTGTTAGCGTTACTATTTCTATTACCGTTATTATTGTTGTTAACGTTGCTATTACTGTTATTATTGTTACCATTATTATTATCGTTACAGTTATATTACCGTTAGTGTGTTAGTGTTGGGGTGTTGTCAATGTTGTTGTTGAGTATATTCTTAAAGGATAAATAAGATAAAAGAATCTTCCAAAAATTTTAAAAAAATATAAAAACAATAATAATATTACAAAATAGTAGTAATACAATAAAGAGGTAAAATGTAATTTACCATTCCTTTTATCTGATTGAAAAAATGGTCCACTGTAATTTATTTTTAATTTAAATTTAAATTAATAACTCGGGAAAAACATAGTGATCTAATTATAAACCAGTTTTTGTTTAGTCTCTCAACGCTACCGTATGGTGTTGGACTTCAACGAGGGATTACCCGTAAAACCCTAAACTCATAAACCTCCATTCCCGCCACAGACCACCTGGACCTCTCGCAGTTCATGCTGACGCACCCGTTCTACTCCCCCGCAACCACCACCACCAGCGAAACAAAACGATGAACTTCAGGTTCCAGAACCTCTTGGGAGCCCCCTATAGAGGGGGCAACGCGGTAATTTCCAACAACACCCTGCTGCTCTCCCCAGTCGGTAACCGCGTCGCCGTCACCGACCTTCTCAAGTCTGAAACCTCCACCCTCCCCATTCAGTCCTCCTCCAACATCTCTCGCATCGCCGTCTCCCCCGACGCCACCTTCCTTCTCGCCATCGACGACCGCAACCGCTGCCTCTTCATCAACCTCCGCCGCCGCGCCCTCCTCCATCGCATCTCCTTCAAGGACCGCGTCGCTGCCGTCGAGTTCAGCCCCGACGGCGCTCTCATCGCCGTCGCCACCGGCAAGCTCGTCCAGATCTGGCGCTCCCCGGCCTTCCGCCGCGAGTACTTCCCCTTCGAGCTTGTGCGCACCTTCGCCGAGTTCGACGCGAAAGTAACCTCCCTGGATTGGAGCGCCGACTCGAGGTACCTCATAGTCGGGTCCAAGGATTTAACCGCGAGAATCTTGTGCTTGAAGAAATTGCATAGTGGTGGTAAGAAAAAACCTTTTCTGCTCCTAGGGCATAGGGATTCGGTTGTAGGTTCGTTCTTCGGTGTCAATTCGAAAACTAGTAGGGTTTGTAAGGCTTATACGGTTACTAGGGATTGTTATTTGTTTAGCTGGGGTTTTACTTCTGATGATGGTGGTGAGACTGAGGTTTCGGAGCCGCCCTCGCCAGGGACGCCGGAGAGGGACGTGGAAGGGAATTTGGAGGTTATTGAGAATGATGGTGTGAAGAAGAGGAAGAAAATTGATAATGAGGATGATGAGGGTTACCTGAGTAGAGGGAAGTGGGAGTTGTTGAGGAAGGATGGGTTTATGCAGGGATGGGCGAAGGTGACGGCATGTGATTATCATAGGGGGCTGGATATGGTGGTTGTTGGATTTTCTAATGGTGTGTTTGGGTTGTATCAGATGCCGGATTTTGTGTGCATTCATCTGTTGTCTATTTCGAGGGAGAAGATTACCACTGCTGTGTTTAATGATCTTGGGAACTGGTTGACTTTTGGCTGTGCCAAATTGGGGCAGCTGCTGGTGTGGGAGTGGCGGTCTGAGAGCTACATTTTGAAGCAGCAGGGGCATTACTTCGATGTGAACTGTGTTGCGTATTCGGCAGACTCGCAGCTCCTTGCGACTGGAGCAGATGATAACAAAGTGAAGGTGATTGAATATGACTTGAGTTTGGGGTTTTTGAAATTTGTAAAGTGTATTGCGCTGGTTTTTTAAATTTAATGTTTGAATTGAACTGAAGTGAAAGCTCTGTCGTTGTGTTTGCAGGTGTGGACGCTTTCATCTGGATTTTGCTTTGTTACATTTTCAGAGCACACTAATGCTGTTACAGCTTTACATTTTATGGCAAGTAACAATTGCCTTCTTAGTGCATCTCTTGACGGGACCATTCGTGCTTGGGATTTATTACGCTACCGGAATTTTAGGACATTTACAACCCCTTCTTCAAGACAGTTTGTTTCTTTGACAGCTGATCAAAGTGGTGAAGTGATATGTGCTGGCACTTCAGATTCCTTTGAGGTATAGTTTTGCACAAATTAGGTTGATTTTGACTGTATCACTATTATTTTACCATTCACCCTTTTTGCTCAATGATATGTGTAACAGATTTTTGTTTGGTCAATGAGAACGGGCCGCTTGTTGGATGTGCTTAGTGGTCATGAAGCTCCTGTTCATGGGCTGGTTTTTTCTCCTACAAATGTTAGTTATATTTTCTTCTGCTGATATTTGCTTGCATTAGTTAATTTCTCATCTTCTGTAGTATTTTTTAGCCAGTTCCTATTTTCTTCTCTAATAGAAATTTATGTGAAGCCATGTTTCATTTTTTCAGTTTATGAAATAATAGTATCTTCTAAACTTGTAGCGCATGATCAAATATCAATAATATTATTGTCTCTTGAGATACATGAAGGGAAGCACTAAAATTTGTATTTTGTTTTATGTTTTTTTACATCTATAATAACAAAAAACCTTAGCATCATCTCTTTTCATTTTGTGCAGACTGTCTTGGCTTCTTCATCATATGATAAAACTGTTCGGCTGTGGGATGTCTTTGATGGGAAAGGAGCAGTTGAAACATTTCCTCACACACATGATGTTCTTACAGTAGTTTATCGTCCAGATGGAAGGCAGTTAGCTTGCAGCACATTAGATGGGCAAATTCATTTTTGGGACCCAATTGATGGTTTGTTGATGTACACCATAGAAGGTTCTAGAGATATTGCTGGTGGGCGTCTTATGACTGACCGTAGGTCAGCTGCTAACTCAACTTCAGGGAAGTTCTTTACAACCTTGTGTTATTCAGCTGATGGAAGCTACATATTAGCCGGGGGAAGTAGCAGATACATCTGCATGTATGATGTTGCAGATCAGGTTGGTCTGCATGCACTTAGGTTGATTTTCACATATGTAAAAGTCACTGCATTGATTCTAAAAATTTTATCCTCTAGAAAGTTTCTATATTGATTCACAGTGCTAGTTAATGTCATGCATACTCTCGATGTGTTTTCGCTCTTCAGTTTTGTCCAACGCATTAATGGTTAAAGAAATATGTTTTGGATGTGGGGCAATTAGATAATTCATAAACTACAACAAACGTGAAATATTTTGCTATCTTTTGCACTACTATGATACACACCTACTCACTAATAATGTTATGTTAAAGCTGCCTTCTTTATCTTAACTTTTTGTCTAAATATTAAAGCTTAAATGCTATATGGGGTCCATGTGTTTCCCTTTAGTAACTACGGATAGACTGAAGATGCTTATCATTTTATACATTCCTTATCGAGTGAAAACATTTGAGCCTCATCGCCCCTAAGTTTAATGATACAGAAGTGAAAGGCTGATGAACTCAAGTTCTCGTAGAGAAAGGCTGTTTAGTTTACAAATTTGATCCATTCTTGTGATATTTAGTAAAATAAATCCTTGTGATACCTCCCTCCCTCCTTCACTTTGATCGGTAGCCAGGCATTTCCACTACAAATTGATTTTTTTGAAGGTTTATTTTGACTTCTAACCTAGTTTTCATAAGGGCATTTCTATTATCGGACCACTTTGTTTTCTCTATGTGTCAATCCTAGGGTTACTTCTTTCCAGGATCCAATCATCAATAAAATCTGTAAATGCCAGTATAATTGGAAAGGTGCTTATTCCATAGATCGATATTGTCCAGTATTCTCTCCATTTTCTCATTTTTTTTTTCGTATCCTGAATGATGAGGAACTTCATTTGGTCTCTAGTATAGTTGAAAAAGGATTAGCTTGCTGGTTGGGGGTTTCACCTGAAGGGCGTATATCTGGTTGTAAAGTGTCCCTTTCATGGGTACCTTACCTCGTAATAATCTTTTACCGAACTCCTCTGTTTTTAATTTATTTCATACTAGGTTTCTCAATAGGAAAATTAGTTTCTCTTGAAGGGACAGAAACCATCTTGCAAAGGTTGATGAAAACTTCTTGTTTCTAATCTCTGAAATCTATTTTCACTTAGAAGATGTTTATTTTTATGTTGAATGTCAATTCATCTGATGGTTAAAATATGTTACTCTTGAAGTCTTCTCTCATCTGTGCCTGATTGGTCTTATTGTTTGCATCCCTTGCCTGTGTGTGTATTGTAAATATAAGTTGCTGGGTGTTCAAAGTGGATGCATATTTAAAATGGACTATTCTACTTGTTTACAAATCGTACGATTCTTTTTATTAATTGGAATCTATTTTGTTCAGGTTTTACTACGACGTTTCCAGATAACTCACAATCTCTCATTAGATGGAGTGCTTGACTTTTTAAACTCAAAAAATATGACAGATGCTGGCCCTCTAGATTTGATTGACGATGACAACAGTGACATTGAAGAAGGCGTTGATAAACAGACACGAGGGAAACTAGGATTTAACTTGCCAGGATCTATGCCTAACCGAGGAAGGCCTATTATTCAGACAAAGAGCCTGAGAATTGCACCTACAGGGCGTAGTTTTGTTGCCGCAACAACTGAGGGAGTTTTGGTTTATTCTGTTGATGAATCGTTCATATTTGATCCAACTGACCTCGACATAAATGTTACACCAGAGGTAATTTAACTTTTTGAAAGAACTCCCACTGTTTACTTCAAAGAATATAAGATTATTCCAGAAACTATTTTCTGCATTGAGAAACGAATTAGAGAACACCTATTCTGATAACTTCTTGTCATCCAATAATTTGTTGAGTTGTTATGACGATAGTTGTATACATGCATGAAGAGGATGCAATTTTCTTATTGATAGCGTGGATTTTGTCACATCATTGGTTTTTTATTGATGACAGTCAACGTAAGTCAAGAAAAGTATGATTTCGTTTTTCACCAATTTATTAAAAATGGTAAAATTTCTGCATCAGATATAAATGAAGATAACGAAGTCCTAGATCCGTTTTTCTACTTTAATCATGAAAACGAGGAATCAAAATCAACATTGTGCGGCTTGAAAATGCAGCATATATAATTTTAATAGAACTTGCTGCTTGAAATGCGGCTTGAAAATGAAGATAACGAAATCCTAGATCCCTTCACTGCATTGTTTCCTGTTTTGATGTCCTTAATAACTTGAGCTGGCATTTCGTAACAGGCTGTTGAAGAAGCTCTTCGCGAAAATCAACCAAGTAAAGCTTTGATCCTTAGCCTTCGCTTGAATGAGGATTCTTTCATTAAAAAGTGTATATTTGCGGTTAGTCCAGCAGATATTCCTGCAGTTGCCACATCAATCCCTTACAAATATATCCAACGATTAGTGGAGGCACTTGCAGATCTCTTAGAAAACTGCCCACATTTGGAATTTATACTTAGATGGTGTCAGGTATTCTTTACTTGCTTAGATTTAGTATATTCATAAGTTTGCTCAAGGTCATAGTAGTTCTGTACAATTATCTTTATCTTGGTATGATATGATTTGACAGGAGCTCTGCAAGGCCCATGGGAATTCTATTCAGCAGAATTCTCGCAATCTATTACCATCATTAAAATCTTTGCAGAAAGCAATCACTAGAATTCATCAGGATCTAGCGGATACATGTTCCTCCAATGAATATATGCTGCGATATTTATGCTCTTCTGGTGCCAAGAAATGAATGTTAAGAATTCAGTAGTTGGATTTTTTAAGCTCTGCTCACGAATCGCTGTCCAACTGAGTATTATTTTAATCTGGTACCTGCTGAGCATCATTAGCGAGTAGCAACTAGCAAATAGCAATCTATGAAGAATCAAGCAGGATTTTGATTTAATTTTCAAATGAAGTTTCAATTTCTTGAAGGTGTGGCCTCCGTCAGGTGTGTTTCACTGTCTACTTGCAATTTAACCAAAACATCTTCATAAATACCCACTAGAGTGGCATTTCTTTCTAGGTGGTGGTTAACAGATTGCAGAGGTTGAGATTCCTGCTTGATATATACCCAGCAATGTGTTTCGAGTCAAATATTTTAGAATTAATTAATGAAAAATGTTAGAAATTTTGTCAGAAATTTTGCCCCGATGATAACAACCACCTTTGGGTGGTATCAAATGTGGAATTTGTTATTGGTTTCTTGTACCATTGTTATTGGTTGTTTATAAGTGAAATTAATTGTTGGCAACGTTGTCAATTTTTACCTACCTTTTATTTTTATTTTTTTGTTCCGGGACTATCTCTGATGAATGTTCAGTTTTAGAATTTACTATCTAATATTATAATTTTTCAAAATCAATCGTCTTTAAATTTCTATAATTATAATTCTGCAAGTCTTTTGGTTACACGATAAGGAAATAAAGACTCAAAAGTCTAGAAATATAGTTTTAGAATTTATTTATTTCATTCTGAATCTGAATTATAAGTGTAGAAATATACAGTCTTCAAAATATTTAATTTTGGGATATATGATAAGCAGGCTTCCAAAAGTTTAACTCTAAAATTAGTGATAAGGAGGAGGGTGTTTGGAAAAAAATCCATAAAATTTTTTAGTAGAAAAATAAAAAATAGTTTATTTGAAAATTAAAATTAATTCATGCATAATCTAATTTATATAATTTTAAACTTTTATGTTTTAGTTTGAGTAAAGTTAGTTTCAATTTTTGAAATATTCATTTATTTTTTAAAGGGAAAGTTTATTCAAACAAATTCTAACTAGATAAACTTTAAAAAATGTAATTATTTTTAAAAGGTATTAGGAGTATTAAGAGTGAAAGTAAAATGAGAACTATGAAAAGTGTACCCATTACATCAATTTGACAGTGAAAAGTATTACGCTTTTTCTTTTAAAAAGTGGGTTATATATAAAAAATATTTCCATACTAGGAAGAAAGAAGAAAGACGTTAATATTCTAACGGTGTGAGAGTTGGTGGTAGACTTGGTTGAGAAATTGGTAGGTCTAATATCTAATAAGAAGATATCATTTGGTAGCTTATTACTATCTAACAATATGATATTAATAGTTAATATGTAATGAACATGGTTGATGTAAAAGTCTTCTCCTTAAATTAAACGAGTATTGTTGTTAGTAAAAATAATATATGAAAGGGGTTCAATTAAGTTTTTGTTTGAAAATACTTTTTAAGATAACAAAAGATTAAAAGATGACTAAGGTTTTTACACTAAATCATCTCAAGCATGTCTAATTCTTGATAACTATCAACTTTTGTTACTTTTAAAACAAATACAAAGACTTCAACCATATATACTATCTGGTTACTTCTCTAAAGAATAATTTTAAATATTCTTTAAGCATAACAACTTTTACACTTTTCTAAATAAGATAATAAAGAGACAAAGTGAAGATATTGTTTAAGATGAATGTAAAAGAATATGTTAAATCCAAGCCAATTTTAAATAAAAAGTTTTCGAGTTTTGAAATGTATCTTTTTGAGAGTCGATCTTTTGCAAGGTATTGGAAACTTTTATGCAATGGTTTATCTAATGTTTGACATTGATTAGTGTCTAGATGGAGAAAAAAGAAATAAAGGTTAAAGATATCGTTTAGTATAATTTTAAATATAAATTAAAAGGAGCATGACTAATGCAATATGCTTACTTATAAAGATAATTTTTTTTCTATGTTTGGACTCATAATTTTGGAGATTTAATCTCTTTAGTTTTTTTATAATTTAAAATTTAATCATAGTTATAGTTAGGATTAAATTATATTTTAATTAAAGGCTAATCAAAATCAATTATATTCTGTTAAAGTGGTGAAAAGAAAAGTTATGGAGAATATGTGACACAAGTATGAATATCACTTGTGATTTTTCATGGAAGGAGAATATCTTTCTTTGTCCAAATCTGAATTTGAATTTTGTCTTTGTATTTGAATCACATTTCCAACACATGTTTAAGTATAAATAGTTATTCACTTATTTTGTAAATCACTTTTGAATTTATAAGAATTTTTTTTTTCAACTTTGTATCTAACGAGGTACACACACAAAGAAAAAAAAAAGATAATATATTTCCATCAAAACTTAAATTTTTTACACTATAATAAAGCTTTTATCAAAATGTCACATTATAAAATTTTCATCTAAATATTATTTAAATTTCATTATTTTTTTCATTCATTACTTAGTCTTTTAAATATTAGAGTACTTAGAAGTATTTCGATCGATGAAATAATAGAAGACTCTCTTGACTCTTTTCTCACCTCACTAAACCATGATTTTCAAATATTTCATAAACTACTTATTTAAAATTCAAAATTAAAATTATAGAAGCACTTAATTTACTATATTACATGGGATGTTGAAATCACAACAAAACTCTAAAATTGGAAATATAAGGATTGAATTGAACATGAAATTCAGATCAAAGTTATTATTCTAAATAAAAATTAAGCTAGCAAATGGTTTTAAAAACTAGATGAACATATTGCTATACCAATAAAGTTCACTTCATTCTTGGCTCAGGAAGAAAAGTACAAGTATTATATATTTAATAGAGAGCTCATTTTTCCTTTGTAGAACTAGTTCTTTGTAAGTTGAAACTATTATAATAATATTTTTTTATATGAATTAGAACATCCGTAATATTTTTTTAAATTTAAAAGTTTTATTAACAAAAGGAAAAAAACTCATAAAAATTAATACAATTTCCCTAAAATCTCCGTAATAAATATTGACAAATATTTTAACTTAGGAAGTTCACATTAGGGTCTATAAAAAATTCAAGTTATATATATATATTATCATTTTCATTCGAATCTTTTTTAAAAAAGGAAAATTATTTAATTAAAACAAATAAAAATAATTGAATAATAATAATAATAATAATAATAATAATGGATTTTTCAAACAAACTTAAGTGTTTTTAACAAAATCCAGTTTTTCAAAGTGTTTTTTTTTCTAAAATATTAGGAGAGTTTTTGTAATAATAATACGAGTTTTTTCTCTTACAACAATAAGTGGCAGAGGCCACATGTAACATGTCAAGCACAGACCATGAATGTGAATTAAAATGCGTGATGAATGTTGTTTATACATGTCTAACAGGAAATTAATACTATCTACTATTAACCCATATTTACTTTTTTGTTTTCTGATTTTAATGCCAATGTATAGCTCGCATTACTTTATATAGTAAATAATAGCTATAACCATATTATTTATCTTATATTTTAGTACCTAAAATCTTATTATCTTACCTAAAGTAAATTATATAAACATTAGTAAAGTTTTTTTTTTATCGATGAATGATAATTAAATATTTCAGTTAGTTTACGTGCAGCTTACACTATATGATTGTTTAAGTATAAATATGGTCATTTATTTTGTGTTTAGTTACAATTTTGCATTTGTTTATTTTACTCCATACATGTATATGTTGACTAATTTATAATTAATGAATAATAAAATTTCTTCGCAGATATTTTATATAAATACATGTACTTTAACTATATATATATATATGCATATATTTAAATACAATAAAAATAGGAAAAACACTATTTAAATAATTTTACACATATGTTAAATAATAATTTAAATGTGTATGATGGTACATGCTATCTTATATATTATATGTTATACAGTGAAGCTTATTAAAACACTAAAAGTATTAAAAATTCAAAACTAAAAGTATTTAAAACACCCACAATTAAAAGGATTTATGTTAATACATTATAGTAATTTTAAATATATTCTAAGATGATAATTTTTGTGTGGTTATTATCAGATATAACTAAAATCAACGAAGTTTTGTAAATTTGAAGTTTAATCAGGGAAGAAGAAGTTAATGGATAAGGACAAAAAAATGACTACTTTGTCCAAGAGTGGCTCCTTCCTTGCACACCGCGCCCTTAGTTTGGCGCGTGTTATAGACAATTTTTTTTGAAAATTTTGAGAGAACCCTACCCTACCCCACAAGGGTCCCTTCCCACTTTTGCTTCATTTCTATACTCTCGTTTATTGGTTCCAGCTCCTGTGTCCCTCTCACACTCACTGCACCTTTGCTTTTTGCTACCCACTACCCACTCCTTTTTTTTTTTTTTTCTTGTTCTCAGCCTCTTCTTCAATCTCAACTCTTCTGTTACTCTAAGTTCTCTCTCACCTTCGTTTCCACTTCCAACCTCTTTTAGATCTCTTCATTGTTTAGGTAGCTCGTGAGGTAACCACTTTTTAATCACGCACATTCTGCTCTCTCTTCACGTTATGTTTCTTTTCTTTTCTTTTCTCGCTCCGAGTTAGATCCAAACCATAGCGCTGGGGGTATAGTTTAAAGCGCTGCGTTTAATATTTTATCTCTTTAACTTCTTTCTTACTTGCCATTTTTGTTTTTCAGTTTGTCCCGTTTCTGGAACCTTCGCGGTCCAATGGAAGTGTCATCGGAGCCGTCTGGCGAAGATGTGGCGCCTGAAAAGCCTCTGAGTTCTCCGAAGAAGCACGCTCCAGAACCTTCCAGGAGAGCTACGAAAACCGCCGCGGACATTGGCGGTGCGGCGAAAAGGAAAGTTGAACCGCGAACCGGTTCGAGTACCGGTTCCGGTGCGGTTGCAGCGAGGAGATCGGGTTCAATCGGCGGTTCCGCGAGTTCGGTTTCAATCGGCGGTTCCGCGAGTTCGGTTTCTGCGCCGAGACGGAACAGTACCGGAGGATTGTCTCAGAAGTCGTCGATCTCTTCTGGAGGGAGAAAAACCGGTGCTGAGTCTGTTGGTGGAGTTAAGAGCAGCGTTTCGTCGGCGAGTGAACCTATTCGGAAGTCACTGCCGGAGCTCCGGCGTAATTCTGCAACTTCTTCACGTGCCGGCGCTGCGGCGAATCCGGTTGCGGCCTCCTTGGTTGGCTCGGCTTCTAGGACTTCTGGTGTGAGTAAGGCGGAGGTTGCGAGGAAGCCGGTGAGTAAGCCGGCATTGTCGGCTTCGGCTTCGGCTTCGTCTGTTTCGAGAAGGATTAGTTCTTCGTCGGTGGATAGCACTGCCAGCAGTGGAGGTTCTGCTCGAAGGACGGTTTCCAGGGTTTCTTCGCCGACGGTTTCCAGCGGGTTGAAGGCGGGCTCTTTGTCGACGTCGCAGGATAGAGCTTCTGCACTGTCTGGAAGGAGGAAGGGAGGGACTCCTGATAGCCGGGATTCGCGGTTTATTGTGCTTCCGCAGGTTGAGATTAAGGCCAATGATGACTTGGTAAGTTTTGAGATTGTTGCAGCATTATAAGTTTACTGTTAAGGATCTCATTGGTGGGTTGCTGTTGGCTGTCATGTGGATGTGGAATTATTGGGGAAGGAATAGGAAGAAGGAATGATAGCTGCATACCTGTGAACAGTGAAAAGGAAATAATTGCTGGAAAAGGGAGGAATTATGAATACCAGTTGAATGATTTATTGTATGAGTAGGGAACATTGGTGTTAATATAGTAGCGTGCACAATCATTCTTGTTGAAATTTATTGACCCTCTATGTTTTGTTCACTTTTTAGTAACTGTTACTAGTTGGTGTTTGGTGGGCGCACTTGCGGGTATCTCTTGTTTTTCTGAAGTTAAACTTCTATTGTATACTGAGCAACTATGATGGATTTTTCAGACATTCATTATCTATTTCTAATTTCTGACCCATCTCGATATTTCAACAGAGACTTGATCTAAGGGGACACAGAGTTCGCAGTCTCACTGCCAGTGGATTAAACTTATCCTCAAACTTAGAGGTAAATGTATCTTCTGTTTATCTAACTATTTATTTTAGATAATATGTTCGAAGTTGTTTATTGCAATGTTTAAAACAACTTAATTTATGCTAGGGAATGGCTATATTTTATTTACGTCCTATATAGCAAATGAGCATCGGTACACGAATATGTTTTAGTTGCTCTGATTCTTTGTTTTCCTCTTGCCTTTATATTTTTGGAATTCAGCTCACTCTGTGGTCTATATTGGAAAACAGAGTAAGTGCAAAATATTCATTGGCATGAAAAAAAGCTGAGTAGAGTGTGCTCTTTTTTGGTGCACTATTATGTATTAACATTAAGCTTAAACACCTCATTTACATGGCTATTGTAGAAGATAGAGGGATTAGCCCTTTGATATATGTATATGTGTGTGTATATCCAATGTTGTGTCTGCTAGTGTCATATACCACATGAAATTAAGTGTAAGTTTCACAACAAAAGATCTAAAACGTGATTAACTTACCTTATGATAACAAGCCTTAGAGAAAAAAACATTGATAGTCTTGGAGTTTTGGATTTAGGGTCTAAATCAACTCACAAAACAAAATTGTAAGGTGGCAATGTCCTAGCCTTATAAGCATTTGTTTAGGTCATATCTTGATGTGAGATCCCAACTTGTTAAGAGTGGGTCTCATACCTCACTTAATCTTTTTGGTAAGCTCCTTTGTAGGTAGTCCTTTTTGAGACATTATGACCTAGGGGTTGTCATCAACGGATTTTTGGCACCCGACACTCTCCTTTGGAAAATTAGGATTATGGAAGTCGCCACCAATATTTTGCTCAAAACATTGTGAAAATATAAGATTTTTAATAAGGAAACAAATTTAGGTAAACAAAACCAGAAATTGGGGTTGAGGATTGGTTACGTGTGGGAAAGATGTTAGACACCTCCACAACACCCATACCTTATGATGAATTTGTAACCAAAATCAAACATCAAATCATTGTTTCTGCCTCATTATTGTAATAATAAAAAAGGAATGGTTATTTACAATAAAATGAAAGAGATAAAATAATTAATTAAAAGAATATTATTTTTCTAAACGATCTTTATCTGTCCTAACCCAATGGAGGGTAGAAGGGTTATATCCATGATTGATTGAAAAGGACCAATTAACCTTTATCTTTGTTTACCCCCAACCTTGTGGGGGAAGGGGTTATACAAGAGCAATTTGTATACATGATAATTATACTTTTCCCAATTCCTATAAGTAACTGTATCAATTTTGCCTTAACCCCTTTGGGGACAAAAGGTTAAAAGAAGGTAAAAGATAGCAACCAATAACCAAAAGCAACAATAAAGACTATACAAGTGATAAATAAATTTGAGAAGAGAGAAATAAGAACCTTTGATGCAAGCTTTTTATTACTCAGAGAAGAGAAGAAGAATTAGAGCTATAATTTCAATTTATGAGCATATTGGCTAATATTTTCAATATAGTGTGTGTATTCTTTTGTGTATGAAAGAGTATCTTATTTATACAAACTTTTCAAGGTGCAAAATGACCATTCTGTAGCATTGGACAGGCTATTCTCAAGCAACCGAGAACGGACCGTTCTCTTACACAAAACGGGCCGTTCTCGTGTGGTTGAGAACGAGCCGTTTTCGACCTAAACTCTGGAAATTACATTTTTGCATCATGTTCCCTAAATGCTACCGAAATCTCTTTAGTAGATTCTCGAGATTTTTCATGGAAAAGACTTTGCTCCACGATCTACTTTTCTTGAGTCTTCATTGGGCCTTGTTTCTTCAGCCTGGACGAAAACATGTGTCTACAGGGGTGACCACATCTAAGTAGGCTTTCCAACACCCCATTATATCTAGGACTATGGGTATGGAGCATGACATTGCAAGTGGCCCAACAATAGATTTAGAATAAATTTTGACATCATGTTAGAATTTTTAGCTGAGTAAGGACCTAACTCAACTTGCCTAAACTAACTTTTAAGATGAGGATTGCCCAAGCCTTGTTAGCATGACTTAAGCCATATCTCTAGTTAATATGAGATCTTAACCCATGGAAAGTCAACCTCTTGGTGGATCCACATTATGAAACTTCACTCAGTATTTCTTGTAAGCCCCTTTGTAGGCAGTTTTTTCCTAGCCACCGTGGCTTACGGTTGATTGCAGTTTGCAACTATTGTGACTTTCTTACATACACGTTACTTTTTAGTATGATATCATATTACGGTCTATGATTCTGAATGTTTTTAAAAATTGTTAACAGTGTCCATCAATACAAGGCAGTTGACTCCAATGTTGAACAAAAATTTGTAATTTTTAAAGTGGACACTTGATGAGTAGCCTCTGACGCATATTGTATAGGTGGTTAGTGTTGGTGTCAAAGATGAGTTCAACACTGACTCCTTAAGCAAGAAGTGTCTGTGCATCATAGGTTCACTGTTTGTATTTTACTAATAGTAGCATTACCTCATCGCTGATTTCTTTAATCTTGTCTTTGTTTCAAGTATTTATTTGTGTAGCATAAATTATTTAGTTTGTATTATAATATCTAAAATAGCAGTCATTCTACTTCCTGCTATAGTGTTTCCAGAGCAAGTGTCATGCACTGCTATCTAAGGTTGATAACTATGATTTTATTCCATGGTTATATTGGCTTAGGCATACCACCTCCCCAAATGTTTGCCTTTGAAATTCTAGGATGACTGAGTTGATGTTGGTTCAGCTGCTATTCCTGTCTATGGCTTTAGGTTTTGTTCTTCAATTTGCCATAGCTTGTTCCAAGTACTGCATAGTGTAAATGTGAGTATACAACTCCTTTGTGTCAAATAAAACTCTTGCTATCTGTTGGCTGTAACTGACTTGATTAGTCAGTTATAGTGTTCAGTTTGTTATAATTAATGGTTAGTCTGTTACTGCTATTGAGTCTCTGTAGCATATATAGCTATGTAAACAGACTACATACGTTTTCTCTCTAACAGTAAGGGAGAGAGTTTCAAGTTGTATCTTTTGTACCCTGGTTCGTTTGTGTTTTGATGATTTCATAACTAATAGAATTTGACTTATGATTCTTATTGGCAGTTTGTTTATCTCCGGGACAATCTCTTGTCTACACTGGAAGGAGTAGAAATATTGACGCGAGTGAAGGTTTTATATAATGATAATTTCCATTTAGGATGTTATGTTTGAATAATATCAAATATGATTTCTACAGACTGATTGAAAGAATCTATTTACTTTGTCAGGTTCTTGATTTGAGTTTTAATGATTTTAAGGGGCCTGGATTTGAGCCTCTTGAGAATTGCAGAGTACTTCAGGTATGCTGTCTTCAATTGAATTTAGTTTTTTATGTGTGCGCAATATTGTCTTGTGACTGAGATAAGAAAGTTAAAAAGATGTGAATACTTGTTTAGTAAGAGTTGTTTGAAATGTTTAACTTGTATGCAGCAACTCTATCTTGCTGGAAATCAAATTACATCGTTGGCAAGTCTCCCTCAACTTCCTAATTTAGAGGCAAGTTAAAATCCCTTTCTATCATTCTGATTGTTATTCTGATATTCAACTTGAGTGTTACTCAACTTTTTTGTATCCTCTGTGTTTCATTTTTGCAGTTCCTTTCAGTAGCTCAGAATAAGTTGAAGTCTCTCACTATGGCTAGCCAACCTCGACTGCAGGTTGTTCAGCTATATGGAGTATTGAACATATGTTTTCTGTTTGTTTTTGTATATGCATGTGTATAACTGAATTGTTTATGAATGAAATAATTTGGTGCAGGTCTTAGCTGCCAGCAAAAACAAAATTTCTACTCTTAAGGGTTTCCCATATTTACCTGTTCTTGAGGTTAGTAGGAAACTGTTTTTATTTGTTTTAACTTAAGTAGGAGATCTGATTCTTATCACTTTTATTTAAGTAGACTTTTTATTGGACATAGTTCATCATTTTGTGTTGTTGTCTGATAAATTATGTTAGTCATGGTGGGAGTTTGGAAGATGTCTAATTATCTCTTCAAGGCATATATTACTTTAGTGACTTTTGGACTCTAATCTTTTTAGTTTTATGGTTTGTGTTATGGTGAATTGCTTTTATACCAAGGAAATTGTATGGGTTGTCATGTAAATGTGATGTGTGGTTAAGTTTTATGTTCATCATTTTCACAGATTATGTATTGGGCTTAGGTTCTGAGGAATTTCATCATTGATTCCCTTTGTCTAGGAACCTAATGTTAGGAGTCCCACATTGAGTATAATGAATTACTTGAAGTGGCACTTAGGCCGTATGGCTCCACCTCATGGACTAGTATTTTGAGTTGGATTCTTCTCTTGTGCTTCAGCGCTAACAATTAGTGCTTTTATTAGAGTTGGACTACAACAAGAGCTACTTATAGGTTGAATTAAGGTGTAAACCTAACACTGATAGGTAATTGAAGCCACTGAACAGAAAATGGGCTGCCATTAGTTTTCCTACCTAATGGACTAGTATTTTAGGTGGGCTCTTCTCTTGTGCTTAAGTCCTAACAAGTATATTGTTTCTGTTGATGATTCATGAGTGAATCTGTGTATTTCATACAGCAGAGCAAAATGTACACATATATATATATGTGTGTGTATGTCTTGAGAAAACAAAGAGATGAGCCAAGCCCCATATATATAAAATACATTTAACACTCCTCCTGAAGCTGATGCATATAAATCATATGAACCAAACTTATTACAAATATAGTCAATTCTAGGACCTCGCAAAGATTTGGTAAAGATGTCTACTAATTGATCATTAGAGTTAACAAATTGAGTAATGATGTCTTTAGATGCAATCTTTTCTTGAATAAAGTGTCAATCTATCTCAATATGCTTAGTCCTCTCGTGAAAAACTGGGTTTTAATTAAGAAATATGCAGGACAATTTGGTTATCACAAATGAGAGTCATTTTTGCTTTGATACCATGTTAAAGTATATGAGATGATTCATGAGTGAATCTCTGTGTATTTCATACAGCAGAGCAAAATGTGCATATATATGTGTGTCTTGAGAAAACAAAAGAGATGGGCCAAGGCCCATATATATAAAATAATTTAACAGTTTCTTTCATAGAATTGGGCTATGGAAAGACTACTTATAGGTTGGATTAAGGTGCAAACTGGATATAGATAAATGAGTGAAAATGTTTCAAAGAGAAAAGGGTTACCATTGGGTTAGTGTCAATACAATGAAGTCACCATGGACATTGGTTTGTGAATCTAATTGTGATGCATTGATAATGTAACTTTTTTTATACTTCCATCTAATTAAGGATTTCCATATATTTGAAAATTGTTTGCTTGTAATAATTGTTTTAGTAGTCATATTTAGGACGGTTTCTAGTTGGATTACAATGTAAAAATCATTAAACTATTAATGCATCAAAATTTACTCTTTTTATTTTGGAGTCTACAGTTGCCAAAACTTTTTGAATTGATTGCACCTTTGCCATTACGTATTTTGTCATAGGATGCAGGAGATGTTTTTCTTAGAGGTTAAAACTCAATCATATGATAGTTTGGTCATGGTACGGGTGCGTTTAGAAACATTTGGTATTTATGCAATAATTGTGAACTTTTACAATATAGGTATTGGTTTAAAAGTTGGATAAATGTAGTATTTAACCTGAAGTTTGAATTTATAGTAACTTCAGGGGACTTACATAGTGTTATATTTACAAGCGTCATAAATGTAGACTGGTTGATGTTACTCTCAGTGATTTTTTCTGTACTGTAGCATTTGCGAGTGGAGGAAAATCCTATACTCAAGATGCTTCATTTGGAAGCAGCCTCAATATTACTAGTTGGACCTACTTTGAAAAAGTACAATGACAGAGGTATGTGTAAAAAAGTTATTCTTAGCCTTTGGTATCTTTATTTTTTGGTTGTACATTGTACTGATAGACAACTAATTCTTACTATAGGTTGAAGAGTACCTGCCATATATGTTTTCTTTAAGTGATTTCTACTGAAATGATTGAACTCTTATGTCTTGTATTAAGATAGTTTATTTATTGAATATGACAAGTTTTGCAGATCTTTCTCGTGAGGAAGTGGCACTAGCAAAGCGTTATCCTGCACATACAGCCTTATGCATTAGAGATGGTTGGGATTTCTGTCGCCCTGAGCAAGCTGCAGAGTCTACTTTCTGCTTTTTAGTTGAGAAATGGGAAGATCATATCCCTCCGGGTTTTCTTCTCAAAGAAGCCTCCATAGATAAACCTGTGGAAGAAGATGTATGTCGTTGCCACTTCACTGTTATTCATGATGGTGCAGCTAGTACAGGCCCTCCATTAGATTTAAAGTATCAATGGTTTTGTGGTGATTTATCGCTTTCAAATTTTGTCCCTATTCCAGATGCTACCAGTGAGGTAATGAGCTGATTATGTCATTATGACTGCTTCATACTTTTGTTTGTTTATTTGTTTGTTATTTGTGTTCAATACGTTTGTATGTTTTTTAGGTTTACTGGCCAAAGCATGATGACATTGGAAAAGTTCTGAAAGTGGAATGCACCCTCACTTTAGAAGAAATGGCATATCCTCCTATATTTGCAATCTCATCTCGTATTTCACGAGGTAGTCCTTGTTGTGTCTGTATATATTGTATAATTTAGATGAACACCTAAAATTTCTAGATCCTAAGCCTGATAGGAATAAAGTGACCCACGTTCTTTATTAGCATAAAGATGTGGAGGTACGTGTTTGTATTCTTCATGTTGCTGTTTACTTTTATGCATACTCTATTTATGTTATTATGTATGCATTTTGCAAATATGCTTTGAAACAGTTGCATTCTTAAAATTTTCTTTTTGGAAATAAACCCAACATGCCCTTGAATGATCATCAATGAAGTTTATGAAGCATTGTGTTCCAGAAATATTGTTAATCCATAAGGGGCCCCAAATATCACAGTGAATTAGTGAGAAAGGTCTAGATGATTTGTATAGTTGGCTTGGATAATGAGAGTGAGTTTGTTTAGCCAAAATACAGGTTTAAAGTCCACTTCAAGAATGTGAGGTTGAGTTAGGCTTAAAGTTCACTTAATATGATATCAAAGTAAGAAATAGAATGTAGTTGCCCGGTCTAGTGCTGAAATTGAATATAAAGCAATGGTATCCCTTACTTGTGAACTTGTGTGGGTAAAACAGTTCCTTCAAGAATTGAAATTTTGTGAGATCAAACAAATGAAGATGTATTGTGATATAATCAACTTGTTCTTCACATTGCCTCTAATCTAGTGTTCAGTGAGAGGACCAAACACATAGAACTTGATATTCACTTTATTCATAAAAAATTATTGACCAAGGAAATTTTTACAGAGTTTGTTGGATCTAATGATCAACTTGTAGATGTGTTAACAAAATTTTTGAGAGGACCTTGGATTGACTTTATAGTTCCAAGCTTGGCACATATAATTTGTATGCTTCAGCTTGAGGAGAGTGTTAGAATAAGTTACTATTATAGTAGGTAGTTGTTGAGGTATTAATTAAAAGTTGTGCTTTTCATTAGCTTCTACTCCCAAGGAGTATAGGGTTTGTCTTTTCATATTCTGTAATCATTGTAATATTTTCTATGAATTAATGGAACAACCAAGAGGCTAATATACTCTTGAACTCTTTTATCATTTTTTCCAGCTTGAACTGATATTGTCATTAAAATTCAGCCAACAAGGCTCATTATTTGAACAATCTTTTTTTGTTATATCTAATGGTTCATTGCTAGTGTGAAACTCTGCATTGTTAATAGATCAAAATATACAACAACAAAGGCCTTTTTCTTCTATGTGAGGTCAGTTATATGGATCACACATGATTTGGCTGAGTTAAAGATAAAAGTTTTAGCGATATTATTTACTTTAAATCCTTAATGATTTTCTCTATTGCTCTTGGTTTCCCTCTCCCCCTTTTCCTATTACTAAAACCATGCAACAAAATTTTCTCTCTGGGGCTTTTAGTGGCCTCTTTTGTACATGCCCGAATCTGGTCAACCAATTTTCTGTCATCTTTTCCAAATTGGTGTTATACCAAGATCTTGTGTACAATTATTTCATATCTTACCCTTGCTTGTGTCTGCACATCCATTTTATCACTCATTTTTGGTACTACTACCTTTTATCAGAGTATAATGAGATATAGATGAATCGGGCCTTTAGCTTGGTAGGGATTTTGTGATCACATGAATCATGATACTTTTTTCCATTTTATCCCTCATGGTTGTATTATGTGTTTGATATCCTAGTCAATTTCCTATTATTAAATGCAGAGAAAATGTGAGCTGTCTAATTTTTTATACTGTACTGTATTACAATATTCAATGTTCATTGAGATATTGTTGACTGACCCGTGTTTCTCACTGGCCAAAGAACAAGGAGCTGTCTGACTTTAGGGTTGGGTTTCATATCAGTGTTCTGTTCTTTTAATAGTTCCTTAATATGTTCATTCGTCATACATCTTGAATAATTTTACATTTCTACTTTTTCCAGGGAATGGAGTTCCAAAGGTTGTAAATCTTGAAGTACAAGGGGAACTGGTAGAAGGAAGTATCATCAGGGGTTGTGCTAAGGTTGCTTGGTGCGGTGGAACGCCAGGAAAAGGTGTTGCTAGGTAGGATGGCATTTCCTGTATTTGTACACATGTCTGTTTGTCATGTCTATAGCATAAGACTATGTACAAAATATTTTTTTTTAAAATGGTGACACAAGTATCCCATTTATTGTATTTTGTTTTTTTACTTTAGTTGGTTACGGAGAAAGTGGAACAGCAGTCCTGTGGTCATTGTTGGGGCAGAAGATGAAGAGTATAAGTTAACCATTGATGATGTTGATTCAAGTTTAGTTTTCATGTACACACCAGTAACAGAAGAAGGTGCAAAAGGAGAACCTCAATACAAATATACAGATTTTGTAAAAGCTGGTGAGTATTTAAGTTTTTCATTTTTATGTAAACATTATTGATTGCTATTTCCAAAATACTAATCTAGATTCATCAACATGTTTAGCTCTTCTTTGAATATATGGTAAATGATCATTATGATTTGTTATTGTTAGTGAGTAATTTGGCTTCAAGTTTGCCATTGGTCTGTTAATTTATTTCCTTAATTTGTTTGGTTATTCTTACATTCTCTTCCGTTAGTATATTTTGTTAGATTAGCCCAGCTAAGATTGCTGATGTATAGATTGGGGTATGTAGCACTTAAAATTTGGGTATTTTGAACCGAACTCCTTTAACTAATTTATTAATTATTGTTCTGAGCATTCCTTTATGTGCTGCTTTGTGAAATCTTGTAAATTTCTAGATGAACAAGGATAGGCATATATTTGATGGATTAATAGTGCACCATGAAAGAAGTGACTGACTTTGAAGATTGATTTGTCAACACAAGATTAATGTTTTTGCAGGAGTGATATATTAGGGAAGTATAAAGTTGGTAATGATTCAAAATTGATCGGAGATCATGGAGCCACCAATATTCTTGAACGACTCTATTCTTGTGCTACCAATGTTGTCAAAATCATCGACACCCTATCATTGCCGTCACTATATCGAAGAATTATGTTACAATAGCTCTAGGGTAGTCACAACAATCGAAGAGTTATTACTAAGCATCAAGTGTTTGGGGAATTCACCTCAAAAGCTAGCTATTAAGTGGAGAGAACCAAAAACTTAAATACTCTAACGAGCATCCCATACTACTCGATGTGAGACTTAGGCACCCTATAAAGCCTAAGTCATAACACAACACTGTCCCTGGGAGTCGACGTTTCGACAACATCAAGACTTAACTCTAATACCAATTGTTATGATAATTCTAGGAAAGTCATAACAATTGAAGAATTATGTTACAATAGCTTTAGGGAAGTCACAACAATCAAAGAGCTATTGCTAAGCATCAAATGTTTGGGGAACCCACCCTCAAAAGCTAGCTATTAAGGGGAGAGAACCAAACACTTAAATACTTTAACGAGCATCCCATACTATGTGGGACTTAGACACCCCATAATGCCTAAGTCATAACATTCTGCCCAGGGTTCCCAATTGCAAATCAAACAACAACTTGTATGTCTTTGTTTTGCTCAATTGTGCTAATCATCTAGCCGTCATAATCTACCTTTTCCACCCATGGTCCTCATCACTATTATTGACCATTGCAATGCTCACGTAATTGCTAGCCATTGCAACACTTGTGTTGCTATTGTCGATGCTCACTCACCATCGACAAGGCTTGTGTCACCATCTCTGACTCTTGTCCCACCATCGTTGGCACTACCATGATAGACCACTAGTCGAATATATAGAGGTTAGCCTATAGGTCAGTCCAAGGAACACATGCTTTCTCATCAATTTAAAGGTAGGGGATTTTGAATTGTGAAAACTGAAATGAAATTGGCAAGTTATGGAAACTGAAATTTAAAATGCTGTAATATGAAATCCAAATGCAGAATTCACAGCAACAATTAGAAATAGAAATTGAATTCAATGAAGAATTGTAGGAAACTAAATTCAATTCAGTAAAAGTAACTAAAGAAAACACGACTGAAATAGTAAAGGCAAACTAAAAAATGGATCATGAAATAACTGGAAAACAGAAAATAAACCTAACTAATTTCCAATTCCAGAAAACCTTAAAACTGAGAAAGTAAAATGCATGAGAAACTATGGTTGGTATATACATATGAAAATTGATATGAAACTGAAAACAGAATTGAGAAATTGGAATTGGATTGCTAAATGGGTAAGAACAGTGCATAGAAAACTGAATTCGAGAACAGTGAGAACATCAAATCTGAACCATGATCAAGTTCTCTTCACTCTTATATGCAAAGAAATCATATCTGAATCCTTTGTCTTGTAAACAAAATACGGACAATCGGATTGTACATTTCAAGTGAACAACTCCTAATAAAGAATTGAAAACCGATCGAAATACAAGAGTAGAAGCAAACTAAAACATTCAGAATTGATATTGTTCACTTTTGAGAATACCCAACAGTAAACTAAAAACATATACAACTGAAAAGTAAAAGCAATAGAATGTATTAACAATTGAAGTGCTACTAAATTGTAAAATGAAATTGGAAACAACCATGATCTATTCGGTGAAATTGAAAGGAACTAAAAGCAGAGAAGTGGTAGACTAGGTAGTGTGATTCGAAAGCAGCCAATGAATTCTTGAAAGGGGTATGGAAACACAAAAGAAAAGAAAAGAAAATGAAGAAGATGAACTGAACAGAACCGAGAAGAGCTTGAGAGGAAAAAATGAAAAGAATTCCAGTAGCCAAACTGAACTAAATTAACAAAAAGCTAACAGCTGATTTAGTAGGTTCTGTTCTTGTCTCTTCATCCATCACCTATTTATAGAATCTGAAATAGCGTTAATCATGGGCCTTGAATGTACTGAAGTGGGCCCACACAGAAACTGTATTGACTGAAATTACAAAACTACCCCTATTTACAAATTCTACTGCTAAACTAACTAATTTGTCTAAAACTGTAAAAACTGCTTGTTATTTCTCTGCTGCATCACTATAGAATTCCAACAAAAATTTAGATCACAGTTGACTGTTTAGTGGTCGTTGACCATCTAGCGCTCTCCAAACTTTTATTTCAGCTTCAAAAATCAATCATCTATTTTTCCAATTATCAGCTGAAAATTTTATCTACAAAAGTCAAACAAAGAGTAATAGTCAAAAGTGGAAAGGTGCAAAAAGTTAGCTTAAGAACAAGAAATTGGAACCCCGTACACCAAGACACCTATGTAACATGAAAAACAGAAATCTATTCTAAAAACAAAGAATAAGAACTAAAGAAGCAGTTAGGAGATGCACATAGTCTATAAAAGTGGGAACCAAATCAAGTTATCATACCATCATCATCGTCGTTGCTATTTGTGGATAGTGATACCAACTGTTGGGGTTGCATTTGTCTTAGTGGTTCTTCAAAGTTTGCTGGTTTTTCAAAGTTTTTCTTCCTAGCAATACTTCATACTTTATTATTTTAGTAAAATATAACAATTTAGAAGATATTATGTCTTAGTGTTTTGTTGTATAATTTTTCTTAGTAGTTTTTTTTTGTTCTTCCTGCCATTTAGATATGGATGTTGTTATGTTCATAATTTGTATTAAGCAATTATGAATTTATTAGTTATTATTGTTGGAAAGTCCCACATTGCCTTTCTCAATTCTTGGAGTGTGACTTATATTTTTGTTGGACAACTTTGCTTAATGTTAATTGATTTTAAGTTGAAATTTGACTATTAGAGTTTATGGAACATCTTGGTAATTACATATTCTGATAGGCTCACTTGGTTTGGCAAACATTTGTGGAGGTGGGTGTACTTGCCTCAATTCTTCAATGTGACGTATATAATGTTGTTAGGCAACTTTGCTTAATGATGGTTGGTTTTAAGTTGAAATTTGACAATTATGAGTTATGACTTAAGAACTTATTTTGAGTTGTGTTACATATTGGATCTTAACATTTACTCCCTCTGTTTCTAAATAAGAGTCGTTTTAGAAAAGTGATTTTGTTTCTTTTTATCTGTAGTTTATAGAGTTTAAGATTGCATTAATTGCTTTTTACTAATTATACCCTTACTTTTGAAAATATCAATAACAATTAAATTCTTTTTTTTTATGAAACTTTAAGTAGTCTGCTGCTTATATCAACCAATTACTTAATAAAGTAATTTATTGTTTCCACCTTTTCATCTCTTTAGTCAATAAAATGTATTTAATTTTCAAAAAAAAAAAAAAGACATTAAAGTGAAATTATAAAGAAAATAGAAAGAGAAGTTGGTACTTACACAGAAAAATGAAGACAGAAGTTGACAATTATATTATAGAGAGAGTTGAAGACTCCTTTGATAACACACATTGAGAATCTATCTCCAATACTCATATTTGTAGAATGATAATTTTTTTAAAGTTTAGATTCAATATATATATAGTGAAACTAAGAGTGATATGAAATTTTTTTGTGGGAACAAAAATATTCTTCAAATTTTTAAATCAAAATTTCTGGTGGTGAAAATTTTTAGATTAAAAGTTATAGAGGGAAACTTATTTTCATGGAGATGAGAAAAAAATGTTTCATACAGTGATACTGTATTGTTGAGAATTGAAAGGTTTTTTTTTAAGTGGAGAGAGAATACATTGAGTACTCTTTGTTATACTTTATTATAGAGAGAAAAAGAATACACTCTTTTAATGTTAAATGACAAGGGTATTACTGGAAAAAAAAATTAAAAATTTATTGCAAATACTAAAAGTTATTGCTTTTATTGGTCTGTGTACCAAAACCTTAAATGACTCTTATTTAGAAACAGAGGGAGTATGATTTATGACAAGTTATTTTTCTTGTTTATATAATTTTTAATTTATGTGCACATATATTAATAAAGTTTTTTGTACATGCATAACTCTTACGAGTTATGATCCTTGAGTTGTCGTCCTTTTATCCTCCTTCCAATCCTCTTACAATTTTCTAGTTTTATAAGATAGCATGCTACTGTCTAATTGTTCTCTGATCATAGTTTTCTCATATGGCAGCTCCTCCTTGTGTCAGTAATGTGAAAATAGTTGGAGATGCTATTGAGGGATGTACCATCAAAGGAGTCGGGGATTACTTTGGTGGAAGGGAGGGTCCAAGCAAGTTTGAATGGTTGCGGGAGAGCATGGATTCTGGGTCAGTATTCTTTTCATTGGTCTTCACTGATGGGCATTGAAGTATTAAGTTAAAAAATTAATTCTCTTATTCTAGACTTTCAATATGTGTTTTGGCTAATTAGAAAGTGTATTGTTGCATTTCTTAGAATGCTTTGGGGGTGCTTCCTACTTTTATTTTGTTTAAAGTTTTATTTAGTCCCTTATTCCACTTTACTGAGATATTTTCTCTTGTTTCAATGTGAAAATTCTGTGCAGAGGTTTTTTGTTAGTGTCTGCAGGTACATCCGAGTATACCTTGACCAAAGAGGATGTTGGTCATTGTTTGGCTTTTGTGTACATACCCATTAATTTTGAAGGTTAGCATGCAGACATGATGAATATGTCTTTTCCAAATACTTGTGATGTGTTTTTGTAATGTATTCATTGGTATATCTTTCAGGCCAGGAAGGAAAATCTATGTCTGTAATGTCTCCTGTTGTGAAACAAGGTACCTCGATGACTATTAGCAATGTCTCCTATATTTTGGTTCCGTTTTCTCATTGCTATTGCATAATGTTTTATTAGTTGTTGATGCTATTTTGTTGTATATGGAACTGGCGGGTGATATTTTGTTATTATTGTAATAACCAGACGGTATTTATGTCTTTGTCACGTACCAGTTTCTCATTCTTAGAGGTATAAACCATTCCTAGGACTCCACCTAAAAATTAAAGCTTTTAGGATAATTGGCCTTTGACATTGTATGAAAGCTTCTTGGTACAGTAGTTTGGAGGTCGGTCTTGTTGACTCAATCTTAAATATCAATACAAGATGCAAAGAGCCTATGGATTGTCAATGTATCAAGCACAAACAACTCTCACATTATGGGGTGTATTGGATTTATAAAACCATCCTAGTTGACATTCATCCTGACCCTCCACCAAATATTTTTTAAGCCTAACTGACATTCATCTTCAATTAGTGTGTGATTGTTGGCTCTGGTAAATATAATGGTACTTTTACTTTGTGATCAGTTTGAGTTATTCATCTCGCTTTGACTTCAGCATATTGATATGCTTAATCCTTCTATTATAAGGGATTTGCTAGTATTTTTCTTTCCTCTGTACACTTCGAGCTTTATATTGAATTTCCTCATTTTATATCTTCTATGAATACATTCTGTGTGCAGCCTAGAAGAGAAGGCTTCCACCTTTCACATAATATGATGCTGCTGTATTCATTCTTCTAAGAATCTGACTGTATTTTGTGGATACTCTGTTGGTTATGTGTTTAGTTCTTTTCCATTCTTTTGATAATATGATAGATGTCGAATGGTGATGATTTTAAAAAATTCTAAAGCTGCTGATTTATACCGATAGTTTGAATAAACATGATGCATTGTCTCATTTTCAGCACCTCCAAAGGTAACAAATGTCAAAATAATTGGTGATCTACGAGAAAATAGCAAGGTCACTGCAACTGGTGTTGTAACTGGAGGAACTGAAGGATCTAGCAGAGTTCAGTGGTATAAAACATATTTGTCAACTTTAGATGAAAACAGTCTTGAAGTATTAAGTACTTCCAAAATTGCCAAAGTAGGTTTGTGTTCTGTTCTTAAGTACAGTGCACCATTCTCCCTATATATCTAGTTTCATTTTTTTTGGGCTTTGAGCTATTCAGGCATTCCGCATACCTCTTGGAGCTGTTGGCTATTACATTGTGGCAAAATTTGTGCCCATGACTCCCGATGGTGATTCTGGAGAACCAGTGTTTGTAATATCTGATAAAGCAGTTGAGAGTAGGTGTATTTGTTTCTTCTTGCTTCCATTTGTTGTTGATATCTTATGAAAATAAACTGAATATGCATCCCTTTGATAACAGGAAAATAAATCCAATAATCTATATAAACTGCACCAATCCAATAATCTTAACAAATTAATGCACTTCTTTCAGCTCTTCCCCCAAGCTTGAATTTCTTATCTATCATTGGAGATTACAATGAAGATGGAATTTTAACAGCTTCATATGGATATGTTGGAGGTCATGAAGGAAAGAGTATATACAGTTGGTATATTCATGAGGTATGTATCTACATTAATGTTTATTAAGACTAACAAAAATGTATTTCATTACAAAAGGAATATTACAGAAGAGAGAGTGAACCTCTTTACAAAGCCCATATATGTAATGGGTAGAGGAGCACAATAAAGGAAGAAACAGTTGTAGCAAGCAACTGTACAAAAGAGAAACAGAGGAAAATAACCTCTCTAACAACCCCCTGAAGCTCAAGGTGGTTGTGAAACAATAGGCAACTCAGCCACCTGGAGCTTAGATCTAAGAAAAAGAAATCTTGTTGGTGAAAGCGGCTTGGTTAGAATATCAGCCTATTGATCTGAACCAGGAATGTGTTGGACAAGCTGCTTGGCAAGAACCATCTCTCACATAAAAGAGGCCAAGTTCCATATGTTTAGTCTTGGCATGGAGAACAGGATTTGAGTCAGACTGACAGCACTGTGATTATCACAATAAACAATAGGAGTTAGATGAGGAATATCAAGTTTATATACAAGGGATATCAGTAGTAGAAGAAGCAGACTCCTACATTCAGCTACTGTGTTTGAACGAGCTAAAACAGTTTGTTTTCTTGACCACTAAGAGACAATATTAGGACTAAAGATAAATTGTTGTGCCAAAAGTTGACCTTATATCTTCAGGATCAGCAGCCCAATCAGCATCATAAAAGGCACCTATATTATAGATAATGGCTGATGAGGTACAACAGGAGAAATACACAAGCCATAGTCAAGAGTACCTTTGAGATATCTTAGAATGTGTTTAACAGCAACCCAATGAGATTCCGAAGAAGCAGTCATAAACTGATGATCTTTATTAACAGAATAACATATCTCTGGCTTGGTGATAGTAACATATTGAAGAGCGCCCACTACTGACCTATAGAATGATGGGTCAGGGTGAAAATCAGCACCTTGTTTTGGAAGTTTAGAACAAAAAACCATAGGAGAAGATATAGGCTTTATTTCAAGCATACGTGTCTTGGCAAGAAGATCCTTTATATATTTAGTTTGAGACATAACAAGAGTGTCATCAGACTGTGAATGAACTACAATACCAAGAAAATAATCCTAGCTGTTTGAGAGAAAAGACAAAATCTAGTTTATGTATCAGGTGCTGAACCAAGGATGTAGAGTTTGCTATTATAATGATATCATTAACATAAAATCTTCAATGGGAGCAGTTTGTTGTATTTCATTACTAAAGGAAAATTACAGAAGAGAGAGTGAGCCTCTTTACAAAGCCCATATATAATGAGTAGAGGAGCACAACAAAGGAAAAAACAGTTGTAGCAAGCACCTGTCCAAAACAGAAACCGAGGGAAATGACCTCTCCAACATATTCTAGAAAACTGAGGAAAATATCCTCTAACAATGTTTGATAGTATTTGTCTAACTTATTTAATTGAAGCTATGGGATTCTATTTTTTATCTTAGGAACACTGAAGCTCATCTATGGTACTTTAGAAAATATGTACCAAGACTTGAACAGTGATTGCCTAAGGACTGTATTTGATTTGATTTTCATCTGATTATCAACTTAGCATTCTATTTCTATCAACTATACCAACTCTACATTTTTGCTATGTTTACAAGAATGTTTCAGATGTTAGGGATTGGTTTTTCTGTGTTAATTTTTACTAATGCTTATTAATAATCTTTTCCTGCATTTATTTGAGTTAGCAATAATATACTTTGAACTCCTATAAGAAAATTAAATAATGTCATCTTAAAATGATTAAAAATTATAATATTTAATACATTGAATAAACAAGTAAATATGGGTTTAGTTAAAAGGATGAATTTCAGATTTTCCCGTATCTGAGAAAGCAATAGGTGTGGGGATAGTTTAGCTAATTATGGTATTCGAGGTGTTGATTTTATTTTGTTCGAGGGAATTCCCCCTTGTATTTCTTACGATTATTGTAAAGATAGATGTAGGTTATAGTGTTAACCTAGTTAGGATTATAGACTGTATAGTGATGCTTTAGCTTTTTTATTTTCATCTTAAAAAGGTAAATATGTAGTGACATTGATCCTTCTTGCCTAGTGCATTACTCCACGAATTGCAGTTTGTATTAAGAATTTCTAGATGTACACAACCAAATCAATTCACCTTTGTGACATATAATGCTGGAAAACTTAGTGTTTAGATATTTTTTTGGACAAGCAAGTAGGTAAATATGGTTAATTTTGTTTCTTTTTAATTAAAAAACAAAGAATGGTATTCCATCACTATACAGGTTGCAATACTAACCAGGTTGGTACTACAACTTGTACCAATCGAATGCAACATTCTTGCAGTTTTTAAAAAAGAGAAAAAGAGTTACAGAAGTGTGGGGGTGGGGGCTAACTAAACCTGCTATGAAAATCTAAAATGTGGAAATCCAGACCTATCCCAACTAAAGTCAGCAACAATGCAATAAGGTAAACCATCCCATCAAGCAAAATGAGAAGTTTTCAAATCATCAATACACTTGTTTCCCTCCCGGAAAGTATGTGAAATCTGAAATATATACTCTTAAAGAACTCTAAAGCATTATGCCATCTATTGCTTAAATTCCAGGGAACTAAAGTGCTTTATAATAAATGAATGTGTTTGTATAACTATTATCGATTATTGATAAGCAGCCAATAGTGTCATGAGGTTATTAAAATGTCTTAATAGTGTTTGATGAGGTCAAGGAGTTATTGATCACCACATGTGGTTAACTACATATTTAAATATGCTAATTGAATGAGTAAACATAATTAGAATTGGCACAGAAGTGGTTGTAAGAATAAATGAACATGAATGTATATAATTATCAATATATTGTTAATAGTGTAATGTAGTTATTGAAATGTCCAATGTTGATTGACTTTGCTTCACCCGTGGCTAGTGTAATGTGATTATTGATCGTCACTGATGGTTAACTGCATGTGTAAATATGGTTAATTTTGTCTCGGTAGTATTTAAGAGTAAATGAACATGATTTTATACAATTATTGATTTGTAGATACTAATGTGATGAGGTTATTGAGACGTTTAGCGGTGGCTAACTTTGCCTCAAAAGTGGTTAATCGTGTCATGAGGTTATTTAAATGACCAATAGTAGTTAATTGTGCCTTAGAAGTGGTTAATCTTTTCACATTGTTAGTTGATGCAATCGTGCTCCTTCATTCTTAACTACTTTATGTAGTTAATCACGTATATGGGTTGACATTCAACACTTTCTTTATGGTTGAGTGAAAGCTCCTTAATATGCTGTCCGGTAAACTGTTTGTCTCATGTTTTATTTGTTGACTCTAGTTTTTTTGCATTTAGTGGATGAGAATAAAATGGATTGACTATTGAAAAATTTAATATAAGGGCTCGAAAAATAGGTGCACATTTGACCTACTGAAATAAATAGAAAATTATTCCTTTTAGTCAGAAAATGTCAATTTATGTTCTAAATGTCTCTTGTATGAGCAGGTTGAAGGTGATTCAGGTTCTCTCATACCGGGGCTTTCAGGACTGCAGTACCATATTACCCAAGAAGCTATTGGAAAATTCATCTCATTCCAGTGTACTCCGGTACGGGATGATGGTGTTGTGGGTGACATAAGAATTTGCATGGGCCAGGAGCGCGTTCGCCCTGGTAACATTTTTAGATTAAGCAGCAAAATATGAATGTAATTAGTCCATTTTTTCGAGTAATATAGAAAGAAATTCACATTAATGACATTAGTACTCGAGATTTTTAATTTTAATATCCGGCATACCTATTGAGAGAGAAGATACAAAAAACTGAAGGATTAGTGAATAGGGATTATGTCCAACCTAAGCAATATTTCTAATATAATTACTACCGTATGTAGTGTAAATATATATTTATTTTGATTTATTAGTCATGTGGCTTTCTGCTCAAACATCTAATTCTAAATTATCATCTGCAAATTGTAAAAAAAGAGGATATTTTCATCTTTTCAATCTCACCAAGTGACCTCATCACACTGTATGATTGATAATATTAATAGATAAGATTTGCTTCTCTTTTTTGGTCACATTATTTATTGATGTCTTCTGCTTTGTTAAGGTCATTCAATTTGTGTTCCTCCTTGCAGCTCTTATGATTATTGTAGAGATAGATGTGGTCTTCCATATTCTAGGTTTCTCTAGTGGGTTTGATTTGGTTCCCCCACTTTTTTATTTCCTTTTTTTATTGATAATATCACAAATGCTGCATATGATTGATAAAGTTTGTCCTAGTTAACATTATAACCTGTGTAGTGATGCAATAACATTGCTATCTTGATTTAGGGAAAAAAGGTCATTCAATTTGCTTTATAATGTCCTAATATAGTCTCGGTTTTTCTTGGTGATCAGGAAGCCCAAGATTGCTTTCTCTCCACATAATTGGAAATGCTGTTGAAGGAACAGTTCTAAGAATTGAAAAAAAGTATTGGGGTGGTGAAGAGGGAGATTCAGTTTACCGCTGGCTTAGGGTACTTGTAACTTCAACTTTATGTTGTGAAAGTATTTGATATGAATTTAAGTTTTAAATATGTTTAAGTCTTATGTTTTACTCTGAAATTTTTGAACTAGTAAGGTATTGTCTTATTTTCATTAATAATAAAAATAGTGAACTTGCATTTATGTTTCTAATTGAACTTTGCTGGTGATTTTCTTACTTTCCTTGCTCTTTAGATAGTAAGTCTTTTTTACTTGCCATTAGAATGCCCCTATCCAACTTGCCAAGAGTTTACTCTTTGATTGAGTTCATGCCATGTGTTTGTAGTTTTTGTTAAAAGAAAAAGTGACTATGGTGGAACTCACGTGTTTTAATTACACAAATGGAGTTTATATTATATTGAGTTTGTTAGATGTAACGGGCTTAGGCCCATGTACTCTATACACATTAATGATTCGGTCTATGCCTCTCTCATCTATCTTAACATGGTATCAAAGTTAACAGTGAACCCGCTGTTCACCATTACTTAACTTTTTTCTAGAATTTGTTTCTTCTTTAATTTTCGGAACTACTCTTAGTCAGACCTTCACTTTTGGGTCTCTTCCACCTCCACCATTGGTGTTGCTGCCTGTTGCCATCACCACCAATCGTCCTACTTGAGAAAAATAAAAAATAGTTTGAGAGCTTAATCCACCTCCCTTGTCTTCTCTTATTTATAATAAAGTCTCATAGATACAAAATGAGAATATGGAAAACAAAGAGACATTCTAGAACCTAAAAGAAGATAGATATAAGTGTCTACATAATAACATTAGGCTCTAGGTTACAATCTAACTTAATTATATCACTTTATTTCCAACAGTCCTTTCGTCTGATGACCACCAAATAATTGACATCTTCCTGGCCAGACAACCACCGTACCTTCAAAATCGTGCCTATTGGAGTAAGGATGCGCCACCATGCTGTTGAATAGTGCCCACTGCCATTGCACCACTGTTGTTGCCTCTAATTGGTCCTGCGACAGTACCATCAAAAGTGTGTCAGCTAGACGACCACCGTGCCTTCGGAATTGCTTTGATCGAAGCTTTGATCGAAGCTTTGATCGAAGCTTTGACACATCTCCACAGGCAATTGCAAAATTTGTTTCGCTACCCTTCGCATTGCGTGTAGTGGTGTGTACACCCACCATTCTGGCTATGTCCACCAACGTCAAAATTGTCTTGGTGCCCTCTTTCTAGATATGTGACTTCCATCTTGATTGAAGTTCGTTTGAATTTTTTCACCTTTTTAGGGTTGGTTTCTCTCTCCTGATTCTTTATGGGCTCTTCTATTGCTATTACATCTGATCCATTCATCTATATCATTTATGTCAATTTGTATCTCTTCATTGACAAATTAGATGACATTAACTATGATACTTAGTTGTCAGGCATTAAACTTTGACTCAAGGGACAAGATTATGTTGATTATTTTACTAAGATAGTGGTCACTATTCTTGAAAATGGTCGTTCTCGTTGGTCTAAAATTGATACTCAATTATGCATTGTAATCAATCCATTATTCATCCATCATTGAAACAAATATTTTGTACTCATGAGACATGTTTTGAAATTTGGGATTAGGCAAAATTGTTATACACCAAAATCTAATAAATATTGTTGCTCATACGCGTCTTGATGGTACAATAGCAGAATACGTGGGTAAAGTTCATGGTCTTCTCCATCACTTCAACAGGTTATTGTCTCCTACCTCCAATTCTTCTCAAGAACTAGCGCAATGATCTAAGTTCTTCATGTTGCTGGCCTTATACGGTTTTTTTGACGAGTATTCTCTTGTCTGTGATATGATTTTGGAATCCCCAATTGTGCCTATCTTTAATTCCATTTGCTCCACCTTATTGTGTGTCAGGTATGTCAACCATTGGAATACCTTCGTTAGTCACCTCGTATGTCTCTTTTGCATTGATATCTTAGTGTGATGATTGGAATTGTCATTGCAAGCCAGGCAAAGGGCATCATAGGTGTGATCATTGTCACAAGGTTGGTCGTATAATTGACAGATGTTATGCCTTACATGGTTGTCCTCCACAATCTACTTCGATTGCCCAAGTTGCTCCCTTGCAACTATATGATTCAGATCCCTTCTATCTCATAATTTAGGACAACATGCTATCTTAAATGAATTTCTCAAATAGTATGAGGATCGTCAGAGCTTTTTTTCCACATAGGTACCTTGTTTGTTGGCCTCACTCACTCAGACTCTTTTGGCCCTTGGGTTCTAGACTCACAAGCCATTGATCATGTCATTGGTAATAAATTCTTTTTCTCTTCCCTTTTTACTTCGGGTTATTTATTATTTGTTACCATGGCTAATGGCTCTAGAGCCACTTCACATGGTGTTGGTAATGTTAAATTTCTTCCTTCTTTGTCTATTGGCAATTTTCTTTCTGTAAAAGTGTCTAACAACGTGCTTTAGTTCCTTTTGCCTTAGTTCACTTTAACATTTGAAGACTAAGTCGTGTTCTATCAAATTTAGGCTTTTAGTATTCTATTACTTTTATTGATGATTATTCAAGAAGTACTTGATTGTTTTTAGTGAAAAATCGTTCTGAGTTATTTTCTATTTTTCAATCATTTTATAATGAAATTAAAGCTCAATTTGGTGTTTCTATTCATACTTTACGTAGAGACAATGCTCATAAGTACCTTTCTCATTTTCTTAAAAATTTTATGGCTTTTCATGACATTCTTAATTAGACTTCATGTGCTTATACACTCGAACATGGGATAGTCATGACATCTTAGGTTGGGTCTTAGCTAGGACATCCCACGAATGGTATAGGCCACAACATCTTTTGGCAAACTCAACCATGACATTTTTTTTCTAGCCTTGGCCAAGACACCTTTAAATTGGATATTAGGCAAGAATTTCTTGAATAAGTCCCCTAGGCATCTTTGACTTGTCTCTACCATGGAGTAATCAACTCATCTTTGGCATGACCTTGATTAGACATGTTTCAATTTGTCTTGACCAAGCTATCTTCCAATTGGCCTCGCCTAAGCATCATCAACTTTGCTTCAGCCAACATAGTTTAAGCCCACCCTTGATTGAGACATGTTTAGCACAACCTTGGTCAACACATGTTAAGCTTAGCCTTGACTATCATATCTTCAAATTGGCCACAGTTGAATTTCAACTAGAAAAGGATCCTCATCTAGGTTTTGACAAAGATATCTTCAACTTCGCTCAACCATAGTATCTTTAATTAGGTTTAGATCAGCATGTCCTTAATTTGTCTAAACCTTAATGTCTTTACTATCATCTTGGCCAGAGTTTCTTCAACTCAGTCAGTCATAGTTTCTATAAATTTGGCTTTGGCCGGAATATCTTCTACTTGCTTCCAACCAAAGTATTAGAAAGTAAGTCAAATTATTTTAATCTAAGACCAATGGGTCAGTTCTAGATCACTAGAAAAATTGGTCTTTATGTCATGTGTTTTAATTTTTAAAAGTAGGTAGGCCCTAACCTCTTGACCCTATGAGCCTTTTGTATATGTGGGCCATTTTGCCCTAGTTCAAGTAGACTAGGGCCAAAGAGGGTTAGGGCTAGCCCATTTGACAACTTAAATAAAATGTTTTTTAGTTTCAAGTTCTAGAATCTTCTTTAATACTGTATATTAATAAAGCAGAGTCAGTTAAAAATTCCTTATAGTTGCCATACAATTGTTGCATAAATAGTGGATTCCTCCGTGCCTTGTTTTATTTCGGTTCCTGTGTTGATGCTACTATTTGTAAATGGTCTGTTAAATATTTGGCTGATCAACTAAATATTTTATGGCTTTATGTAGACCACTTCTGATGGCACAAAAAAAGAAATTGCGGGTGCAACTGCTGCATCGTATATGCCCTCAATTGATGACATTGGCTCCTTTATTTCTGTTTCATGTGAGCCTGTCCGAAGTGATTGGGCTCGTGGACCTATGGTATTGTCTGAACAAATTGGGCCTGTAATACCTGGTACTAAATATTTCTTATTTTATTATTGTCCTATTTAAGTATTACATTGTTCACGAAGACATAGATTTTTTTCACACATTTATCTTTTCAGGGTCAGACAATTTTATGATACAGCTATCTTTACTTTAAAAATATAGGTCCCCCAACATGTCATTCTCTGGAATTTTTTGGATCTATGATAGAAGGGCTGCACTTAAGCTTCAATGCTGTGTATACTGGAGGGTCAGGCTTCTATTATCCATTGCTTATACTTCAGCTCTCTCTACTTTTAGTACTTTTTATGTTATCCATCTAGTTACTTTTGCTGTCTAAGAATTTTGTTGCTTGCTTTTTAGGGAGCAAGGAGATTGTACCCATGAGTGGTTTAGGGTAAAAGATAATGGAGTGCGAGAGAAAATAAGTAGCAATGGTATAACCTTTATATTGTTATTTTTATCAGCTTAGGGTTATTTATTTGTGATGGAAAATTAATGCTTAATATTTACTGGCAGACTATTTGGATTTGACACTTGAGGATGTTGGTGCGTGCATTGAAATAATCTATACTCCTGTGCGCAAAGATGGAACCAAAGGCAGCCCAAAGCGCATCGTGTCTGATCTAATTTCTCCTGGTAAGATTGTTTTACTCGTGAAATTAGACATCTTATGATTTTAGTGGTTGCTATTTTGTTAACATAACATAGCCCTAGTTTTGTTGGTGAATTTTAGATACCAGTTTTATCACTGACCTTTAATTAAATGTTAACCTGCTTTATGTAGTTACGGATTAATTAATTTTGTAAATGGTTCACAAATTAATTTTATAGAAATTTCATTGAAATTGACTATTTATCAATTATATTAATCATTTGTGCATATGTTATGCTTTTTTTAGATTCTCTAGGCCCTCAATTGGCTGTTTGATTGGTAGATAATTTTTTTGGGAAAAACTACCCGAGACAATGCAACTGTTCTTTATGTTGGGAATGATCTCTAGGAAAGAAGAGATTTTTAAGTGTTATTTTACGCTTGGAGTCTAATATCATTAATATTGGTTTATTGTTCTTAAAAAGACTTTAAACCTAATTCAAGGTTTGCATACACTTATATATTACAATTGGGATATATCTCTAGTTGATGTGGGATCTTCAACATATTACTTCATGTCAAGTATTGGACATTTCAAGTGAGACTCAATATTTGAGGATAGTGTGATAACCACCTGATAGAAAGTGGTACGATGGGTACAACGAACTTACTAGAACATGTTTTGATACTATCTTAAAAAGTGGATTTTAAGTCTAATTCAACTTTCCAAAATTGACTAGTAAAATGAGATTTGCACTTATATATTATAATTTGACTATATCTCTAGTTGATATGAGATCTTCAACAATTGCATTTGTAGTCCTTCTTTTGTTCGTGCTCATTGACAATGTAAAGAATCTGAATTGAGTTCTAATTTTTGCTTATCACATGGTTAATAATTCTTTTTTGTGGTTGGATATCTGTAAATATTAGAATGTAGGATTAATATCAACATAGTTTTCTGTAAATGTTTCTCTTTTTTCATTCAACATGATACTTATTGCATAAAAGAGGCCGCTCAATTATTTATTCCTTGTGGACGTACTAACAATTGGTTATCCTTGTTCTTGACAACTGTTTCCCATTTCTTAGTTGTCAACTCAATCTTCTATATCGTTTTAATTGAAGGGTATGTTTACTTGATTTTTGTACGTTAATAACATTGTCTTTACAGATGACAACCGCTTTAAAACATCTTTGTTATCATTTTTGACAAAATACCTTGGAAATCTTCAAGCTTCTCAGAATACAGAAGTGTAAAATACTTTGAAACTATAACAAAAGGATATTTCCTCTTTTATCGTAGACAATAGAGATAATCACAATAGTGAAACCTATAATGAAATGGAACAGTGCTCTTTGTAATGGTGATGAAAATCATAAAGATAACTAAGGAACCTATAAAAGGAAATTATCCCAGGTCTCCCTGTTTTCTGATGTTATATTGTTGCTTGCTGGAAATGTTATGCAAGCCTTGGTAGTCCCTATGTTTATGATTTTAGCTTGGTAACTGCTAAGCAGCAGTTTTGATCAGAGAGAATAAAGTAGTGACCTAGTGGGTTTGTCATTTTTTTATATGTTAATATTTCATTAGAAAGTGAATTTAGATCTAACTCAATCCTACAAAACCTATTTGTATGGTAATGGTTGTTCTCACTTATAAACACAGTGTTTTCTTCTTTGTAATAAATTATGACTTCTCATAATGTCTCTTGTTTCTGTCTTTCAACAGTTTCTTTGAGGTATACTTTTATTTTTTAAATTATATAGTGTTTTTGTAAATTATGTAATGCTTTTGTAAAGTAGTTATATACATCCTTAATATGTGCGTGTGTGTATTTATTACATTATATACATCCCTAATGTAATATCTTTGTCATCTCCTGTGAACAGCGGATCCTAAGGGAATAGAACTTTTAATTCCCGATTGCTGTGAAGACAGAGAGCTTATGCCACTGAGAAAATATTTTGGTGGACATGAAGGGGCTGGAGAGTATATTTGGTATCAGACAAAGCGTAAACTTGAAGGATCTGAACTGCTAGACATATCTAATGCTTCTGATGTTGTAATATGTGGGACAGAGCTGTAAGTACTGAGATATTGTTCATGCTTCTTGTGAGAATAAAAACTGTACCTGAGGTTGAGGATTTTGCCATCATTTTTCTTGTCATGGCAGAATGTATAAACCGTTGCTTAAAGATGTTGGAGCGTACTTGGCTTTGTATTGGGTGCCTACAAGGGCAGATGGCCAATGTGGGGAGCCATTGGTTGCGATTAGCAGTACCCCAGTTTCCCCTGGTATCTCTATGATTCTTTGCTTGAAGTTCATTACACTGTCTAATTATAGGTTTTTGACACATGGTTTGAATATTATTTTGTTGTGGTGGGTGTGTACCTTGTGGCTCCCATACATCTAATGTCAGGTGTCCCCACTGTATTTTGTGTGCATTTGTGCATGTGATAAGCTTTATTATGTTTTAGATTTTCATTTGTTCTAGCATTTCTTGCCCAACTGATATTTAGCACATTTCCTTTAATAATTTGCAGCTCCTCCAGTAGTTTCTAATGTACACGTGAAAGAGTTGTCTTCCGGAATTTATTCTGGAGAAGGGGAATATTTTGGTGGACATGAAGGAGAAAGTCTCTTTAGCTGGTATAGAGAAAATAATGAGGGAACCATTGAACTAGTAAATGGGGCAACTTCTAAAACCTATGAAGTTACTGATTCTGATTACAATTTTCGATTGTTGTTTGGGTAATTATTCTATATTATCTTTTAGCCTTTAAAGTATGACCATGAAGATAGTGTATTGTATGCCATGTAAACACTTTAGCTTATCTAAACTTGAAAGTGTGAAAGGAATGGTTTTTCTTCTTTAAAGTCCTAGTTGCTTTGTATCTGTATAAATTATTAGATGATCGACTTCTTGGTGCTGTCCAAGCTGTTCAATTTGTGGTTGAGGAAGGATGATATAGTCTATGAATCGAAAAGTGATTCTATGTAGGTGGTACAAGCTCTCCCGGAGACGGAACCCATTGTGCCGACAAACTTTATTCATTTGGGGTTAGACATAGACGTACCATGTGGTGGGATCTTATTCTAGATTTTATTAAGTTTGATTTCTATACGCATAGATGGAATTTACCTTGTTATATAGGTTTGTTTCTTGAGTGGGTTTTGGTATAGTCCCCCATTTTCTATTTTGTTTTTATTTTTTAATTTTTATGATATTTTGGTTATTTTTGGTGTAGTACCGTTGTTATTTTTTGCATTCTTTTCTTTTATAAAGCAATTTTTGGAGTTCCTTAATTTTCTGTTCTTAATTTAATTAGGGTTAATAGTCTTATTTTATTAGTGGGATGGGCTTGTGCTAGTATTATTACAGTGGTGCTCGACCTAATTATTAGTGTAAAGATGATGATTAGATTGTATTGGATCACATCATTTTATGCCATGTCAATGAAATATCTTATTATTGAGATAATCATTTCTCTTTTTTTCCTCCCTGTCCAAACCTTTTAATTTCAACCTTTATATCCTGTTGATATTAAAATTTTCATCCTTTTTTTCCCAGATATACACCTGTTCGTTCAGATTCAGTTGTGGGAGAGCTCATTTTATCTGCTCCAACTGATGTTGTGTTCCCCGGTAACCATTTCCCATGTTTATGCTACCCTTGCTTTTTCACATTGCATTTACTTTTAAATAGTGAAGCACCTTTGTCTTTCAAGATTTTTAAGTTGTTCTTGGAAAATAAGTATGTTTCTTGCATTGTCCTCTAGAGCTTCCATGTGTGGAGATGCTTGCTCTGACTGGAAAGGCAATTGAAGGCGATGTTCTTACAGCTGTTGAAGTGATTCCAAATAGTGAGGCTCAGCGACATGTTTGGAGCAAGTACAAGAAAGATATAAGATACCAATGGTATGGTGATATAGTTTACACTGCTACACCAAAGATAGTAGCTGGAATTGAAGTACTTCTAAAAAAATATGCAAAACGTTCAAATTAATATTCAGGCTAGTTAATTATGAAATTTTGTACCATATGCAAATGAACAATAATTTTTCCTTTCGAATAATCAAAATAAAAAAATAATTTGTATTAGTTAACATGTAAGAAGCAAGAACTAATAACTAGTTTAAAAGCATACCCAATTAAGTAGGTAAAAGAAGCACTCACTATCAACAGTAATGTCTGCTCATTTTTTAATCAGTAGTCCACTTAGAAAATAATGGTTTTTAGTGAAATGGAAAATGAAGTTATACTGATTATGCAAATATTTTACTTATGGGTATTATGAGAGTCTGAGTTATATGCATTTGTGTAAATTAGGGGAACCGTTATGTATTTATTTATTACAATTATGGGTATCCTCTTTCTTGAGGGGCAGTCTTGTTTAATCCAGGAATGTCCATTACATGGTGGGGTTACCTCTTTGGACATTTTTTACATGAACAAGATTCAAATCCAAGATCGTGCTCTAGGGGAGCCACAGCATGTAACACGAGAAATTAATATAAAAAAAATGCTAAATTTAATATATTTTTTTTCCTGCTTCTATGTAGTGTATGTGCCTAAATCTAGTTTCCTATAATTTGAAGAGGGTGGGGCACATCCAAGATTATACTGTTGACAAGGGTGGAAACAGCTGGCTTTGGTGGGCTGCAGTTTAAGCCTGAATGTCACCTATTTAAGACTTTGTCTCTCTAGGTTGAAATTCTATTTAGTAGCCTATTTTATATAAAAACTTATAAACAAGCTAATAAGCCTAATTCGGCTACCGCACATGCAAAGGTTAATAGATTTTGTTCATGACATAAATTATTCTTTATTTTAAAAACTAAATTATAAAGAAATAAGCTATTATATTGAAAACGAAGAAATACAAAACATGAATAGGCCCCCATCTTGTCACCTGATAAAAAGAGAAAAAGTTTTATAAACTAAAATAATTAAGCAATGAAAAAAAAATCCAGAAATGAAAATTTTCAATTGGAATAACTACGATAACTATTATAACTATGGTGTTTATTTAAATTGAATAAACTATAACATTTTTATAACTAACAGGCTTTTTCTAAAGCCTAAAAAAAGCCTTGCCTCTTTAGTTAAAAAGGCATTTCAAAAGACCTAAACCCGATCAGGTCTTTGACAAGCCAGACCGTAGGCCCATGACAGCCAGCTACTGTCAGTTGAATATGTTCCATGCTACTGTGTCAATTGCAAATTCACCCAAAGGCTGAAGCTTTTGAGTGATGGCATGTACGTCTAACAAAGTAACAATTATTGGGGTAGTTTTTTTTATTATCAGGAGAATGTTAGTTGGTAACTCAACAATTCTTGTATTAAATGCTGATTATATGTATCACTTAATCACATTAACATAATTTCAGGTTTTGTTCGTCAGAAGTTGGAGACAGTTTTTCATATGATCCATTACCTAATCAGAGTTCTTGCTCCTATAAGGTGCGGCTAGAGGATATTGGTCATCATTTAAAATGTGAGTGTATAGTAACTGATGTGTTTGGAAGGTCAGGTGAGGCAGTATGCATTGAGACAACTGCTGTATTGCCAGGTAATTACTTTAATTAATAGTGGCTGTGTTTGTGCTTTAAACTTCTTATTTGCATGTATAGTTCCAGCAAAGATTTTGTCAATGAAATACTTTATGGCCATTCATGTTATTCACATCAAAGTGCTGTTTCTCTTTCTGAAAGGAAATGCACAATGGCTTTGCAATTGAAAATTTAAAATTGGACCACCTGATGCCGAACCATGTGATTCTTCATCCTATCATTTCCAAGTAAAATACTTGTAATTTGCACCATACTAAATAATGTAGTGCTTTAAACATTATTGCATTTCTTTTTGTGATTGATTTGCCCTTGATCTTTTTGTCATGCATTCTCTGTGTGTAAGTATTATGTTTGCATTCGTAGGAATTCCTAGAATACACAAGCTTGAGATTGAGGGAAGGGGATTTCATACAAATCTTTACGCTGTTCATGGCATTTACAGTGGTGGAAAGGAAGGTAAAAGTAGAGTTCAGTGGCTTAGATCAATGGTTGGAAGTCCAGACCTGATCTCCATACCTGGTATGCTAAATCCTTTAAGTTACTCTAACTGATATGTTTCCCGTCAAAGATATTCAGAAGTATATGATTGAATTTCAATACATCCACCCCAGGAACCATATTGCTTATTTTGACATTTTACCTTGTCATATTGTTTGATGAGTGCTAGCAACACACTCCAACGCTTTTTATGTTGATCAAAGTTTATTGAAAACAGCAAAATCACGAGTTGAATTCCTTAAATATATAGGTTTTGGCGTTAGAGTGTGTAAGGTTCTCTGCCATATTATAGGTTTTCTTATTTGGTTTTGGCCTTTTGTCCCTCCACTTGCTTGTATGACTCTTTTAATTGTTTTTATGGTACTTACGTTGCTGCAAATGATTGTTATTTGGGATGTCAAATAACATGCTCCGGCATTTCCATCTTTTGATAATAAAAAGTGTGTTAGCATTTCTCTTGTTTGATTATTGAAATTTGAGAAAGGAGTGGTACCGACAAGGATCAAAGTTGAGATCACACTTAGTTTCAAGAATATTCTTGATTGACTCAAAGGTGGTTTCTTTTTCAAAAAAAGATTGGGCTGCATAATGACTTGAAAGCTTGTTTAAGGAGAGAAAGTAAGAGAGATTACCCAATCTGTGTCCCATGTACACAACGATGTGTATGATTTATTATAGAGAGTAATAATTATGGAAAAATATTTGCCCAATTACCGTAAATATATAGATCTTAGAATTGCCTAATTACCATAATTAAGGGTATCACAGGTTGCCTTCATTATTGCCACTTAGCAGTAGACTTCATTGTTGCTCCTCCGATGAACTGAAACTTTTAGAAGGTTCAAAGTTATTTTCCAACAAGAGCTTAGCCTACCTTTGCAAAGGGACTTTTCCACATGGCACTTTTATGATCTTACTTGCAAGCTAGGAATGATAGTTATTTATGTCCTATGTTGAGGGGGTCTTGAAATATAGTTAGGAAAGTTAAATTTATTCCTTTAATTAGACTCGTTTGAATTGATTTGTTTAATTTTTATTCCTTTTTTATTTCCTTAATTAGGTGAGATGCTGTGAACAATTACCACCTGTAATCTTTCTAAAAACACAAGTCAAAAGTACAATTCAGATTTATTTATTTATTTATTTCGAGTTTTTTTTTCAAAATATACCTCGTTGTAATTGCCTAATTGGCTTTAACAATTATGTACGTGAATTTTAGTTTGTCAAATACCATGTTTATCTATACCATTGTATAAGGGGATATGCCACCTCCAGCGTTCTCTTTTTATTTGATTGTTTTATTCTTTATAATAAAAGAAGATATATATTTTTTGCTAACCATCATTATTGTAATTTTTTAATTAAACAATTTTATCTTTTAATAAATAAAAATACAGAATTGCATAATTACTCTTTTCAAACTCAATTGTCTAACTCCTCCACTTAAAATAACTAACACATACATTTTTTTTAGTTTTTAAATCATTCTTTTAGAATTATATATATTTTAAAACTGTATTATTTGAATTTAAAATATGGATACACAGGCGCGGGAGCGCATGTCTTCCCGTTAGCCTTTTATAACTAACATCTATAAAAAGGTAAATACTTTCAAATATATAAATTATGGTATAATTAAATTTTTTAATAAATAAATAGTTTTGAACAAATAAATCATATCTCTTATTTAGGATAAACAATTTGTATTGTAATACAATGTTGTTTTTCACTCACTATGGAGCATTGCATCCATCGCAACCATATGGAGACGATTGATGTCTAAAATTAGGGATAATAGATAAATTTGTTTCTGTGTTTGAACTCATCATGATTGACGGGGAATAACCGGATTGATCAGACATAACTATGGACAATACCCAACTTTTGAAATGAGGATAAATATGTACATATTTGCATCATACTTGTTTATGTACTCATTCCCATTTTAAATTTGCGAAACATCCCTGGAGCATTTACTAGAGTTTCTTAAACTAATTTTTGTAGTCCTCACATTACTTTTTGTGGTCCTCTCAGTCTCATCACTTTTAAGAAATGCATACTCAGTTATGTTTACTGGTAAAAAAATTCAAGAAATATCAGAAAACTCAATTTTACATTTTTTTTGTTTACTTAATTATTTCAAATAAAATTTACTCAAGAATTTGTTTATCTTTACTTGAGAATTCATGGTTTTACTTCGAAGGAACCTTTCTTATCTAAGAAATTTTTGTTAAGTTGAAAAATCTATGTATGATATTGGACCTCTCAAATGATAGATTTCTTCAATATTTGGTTTCTTCAAGTCAAGGAACTCATTAAGAAACCACCACTAGAGATGCTCTTAGTTTATTTGATACTCTAGTTGGAAATTTATATAATTATAATTCATTCATTGTTACTTGGTATTGAAGAGTAGAAAATATGTCCTTTTGACATTGAATTCTTGATAATATCATGTTTACTTTGCATTGATTTTTATTTTTTGTAAAAAAATTATTTAATAAATATTTGAGTACAGGCATATATGTTACGTGATGGAAAAGAGACACAAATGTCATATATTGAGGATGGGGATGAGTTTGTGTTTTTATTTCATAGACAAAGATAGTTACAATCAAACATGCACATGTTTGGCCCCATTGTCATTCATTTCTATTGGAGATCCTACATCGATTAGTGATATAGAAAGTTTAGTTAGACATAAACTCACTCGCTATGATGTATCAAAGCCATTTAAGCTTATCCTAGTGAAATTATTTGGAGCTGTTATGCAACCTATTTAAGGGTTCCTATTAGACCACCCACAATTATCTTATAGCACGCTTTTGAGATGTTCATTCCTCCAACTTTTAAATGCACTCTCTTGTCTAACGATAACTCCTAATATTGTTATCTTTCAAGATAACTTTTCTAATTTTAAACAAAAGAGGATAATATTCAATGCTATGTAATACACATGGATTCAGTTGTCGTGTTTTCTCTTCTGTTCCATATCTTATATTTGACGCATTACTTGTCATGTATCTCATTAATCCTTGCTATTTTTTCTTTTGAATGATTAAACTACAGGAGAAACTGGCAGAATGTATGAAGCGAATGTTGATGATGTTGGCTATAGGCTGGTGGCCATCTATACTCCTGTGAGAGAGGATGGAGTAGAGGGACAATCAATTTCAGTATCCACAGAGCCAATTGCAGTTGGTAAGATGAAATTCTTTATCTAATTAATAACATTGTTTGTGTACTAGTTAGGTTATCTTTGACAATATGTAGTTATCCAGGGTGAGTGTTGAAATATTTGTTCATTTCTAGTTTTAGCTAAATGTTTTTGAATTCGTTAATATATTCGAAAACACATCCCATTGTTTTGGCACCCTTAAAAATTGGTGTCAGACTATTCCCATCTATTCCTATTTCTTGTAGATCCCACAACTACAACGTTTAAGTCGTGGTCCTTTTGCACTAACTAACCCTGTGTTGAATGTCCTGTGTCATCCTTCATTGCCTCTTGTTGAAAAGATTGGTATCTATTGTCCTTAGGAAATAGTATGTTCTAGTATCCTGTGTTCGTATTTCTCGTGTTTCAATTGATTTAATTTAGTGTCCGTGTACAAGTGTCTAGGAAGTTGCATCTCTTATTATTATCCTGTGGAATAGTCTCAACTAATGTCTATCAAGAGTCTATATTTATGGATGATATGCAAAACCTATGCACCACACATTATTTTCAAGAATAGAGCATTCTCAATCTCTTAATTTCCTATAGAATAGTATGCTCCATCTTCCCTCTTAATTTAACATGATAATATATTAGCACTATCTATTGTAACCTGTCCCATCACAGTTCCATTGCCTGGTTTCCTTTAAATTTTGGACTCCCTTTATTTACTGGTATTTTCTCTCTTATGCTGTTTCCTCACACTGTTCTCCAGCGTTTTACATTAAATGCAAATTCTGTCCGTTCTCTTTCTCCCAAGTTTTCTCTGTTGTTTTTCACTCCTCTACTGTATAAGGTTATTGTTAAACCAAAGGAAAAGGAGACATTAAGCCGAAACTGTGTGTTTTTTGGATAGTGCGGCTGTTTTATTTATATTGAGGAAAAAAGAATCTATACCATAAACAAAGGAGATTTGATATCTTAATAATAATAAAGATATGATATGAGAATAAATAAAAACATTCCTAATAATACATATATAATCTATGTATTATTTATTATATAATATATAAGCATAACAGTTATTGATAGTAGATAACAGCCTACTGCAGTGAGCCAAAAATCTAACGTATAAATATGGCAGAAGCCAGTGAAACGTGTTCAGAAATTCTAGAAACAGAGAACTAAAATTCTTTCTTAAAAATACTAAGAACTATAATTCTGAAACATTCAGACCACAGTACCAACATATTGAATAGATAAAAGATTGAAGCATAAGAGAGAAAAAAGGGGATGAGGGAGATTGTCTGAAGAAATCAAGAACAGATGAAAACAAGTGAAGAAAAAGAAGTCAATATGATATGAAGAAAATTAACTCTAGGAATAGTCTAGAAGAGTTTATCGTACTTAGGGAACGTAATTGCTCCGAAATACTTCTTGTATTCAATAAGCGCAGAAAAACACACTTAAGCAAACAACCTTAACTGTCAATAATGGTTTCAGCCGATACAGTTATTACAACAACTAACTATTAACTATTTTTTTTTCATATCACAATAGAATGCTTGCCGGAGTGGTTGGTTGCAGCTTAAAGGGTTTGCAGAATCACTGATGATAAGAGAAGAGAAACACTAGGTTTCTCTCTTTTGTGGTTTCACTTAAATAAGGGAATAGGGAGTATCAGAAAGGGTGTTCAAAGTTGGGTTCTTATATAAATGGGTAAAGCTATAACTTGAAAGTGGTTTCTTAAAATTTGAAAAAGAAATTATATTCCACCTTGGGTGCCATTATCTTTTCTTCTCTATATTTTCTACTGTCTTTTTCAGTTTTTCTTCTTTGGTTTTTGGATATGGATAGGTTGGAATTGTTCAGTTAAAGCATTTTTTAAAGATTTTCTAGACTGAACATAACATTGTATGGGCTTTAATTCAATGCAGAGCCCGATGTTCTTAAAGAAGTGAAGCACAATCTTGAACTTGGATCAGTGAAGTTTGAGGTGGGATATTTATTGTCTTTACCATGTTGAAAATGTACTGTTGAAGAAATGCTTCTCGTATACTATACACCCATTTTGTCCTAGTACCTGAAATGTTAAAATATTTTTCTGGATAGATGATTTTGCTATGACTTCACTTCGCTGTCTTCTCGTATCTCATTGATTCGTTCTGTTTGAGTTTTGATCTAAAATTTGGTCTTTAAGCTTTGTTTACCTTAGTTTTGAGATGTTTTACCTATGGTTTTAATCCTTCATAAGCTTATTGCTGGTCTTCTCTGACAGGTATTATGTGACAAAGACCAAAACTCAAAAAAGGTACTCTCTATTGTCTTCTGATGTTAGTGTATTCATTTTTTAGTAGTGGAAAAGCCCAAAAGAGACTATTGCCAATTGTCATAATTTTTGTTTCAGATTTCATCAGTGGGCACGTATGAGAGACGTATCCTTGAAATTAACAGGAAAAGGGTCAAGGTGGTAAAGCCTGCCACGAAGACTTCTTTTCCAACTACAGAACTTCGTGGTAGCTATGCCCCTCCCTTTCATGTAAGTTTGGGTGACTTGGAAAACTCATCTTACCTGATCCAATATATAATTTTAAATTCAGGTTATCACATCCTTAATTTTTTTTGTATTGATCTTTAAATGTATCAGGTGGAGCTTTTCAGGAATGATCAACACCGTCTCAAGCTTGTAGTGGACAGTGATAATGAAGCAGACTTGATGGTGCACTCCCGACACATTCGGGATGTTATTGTTCTTGTGATTCGAGGACTTGCTCAGCGATTCAATAGTACTTCCCTCAATTCCCTTCTCAAGATCGACACGTAACTCGGTTACATTGTATAGTCATATTTTTTCCAGGAAACTAGGTTATTGAGGCCAGTTTTCTCACATTGTCCTGGGTGCAAGTGTTCTTATATTAAGAGAACAATTTTTAGTGCCATAACCAGTGTTGGCCATTGATTGCAATATCTGTGCGTATGGCTTACCGCAAGGTCATTTAAAGATTTTGCATTGTGAATTTTGTTTGCATTTTAGATTAGAGATGAAAATGGGCAAGTGTGTGTAGGAGTGACAAAGCGTCCGTTGGGTTGGCTGGTCCGGTCCGCTCGGATAAGAATAGTAGGTTAAAAGGTTTGATATATCTTGCATAGTTGTTATTGGGAGACATGTAGATTGATCTGCATAAATTTAAAAAAAAAAATGTAAAAAGTTTTTTAATATTTTTTAATTTTAAATTAATAGAAATGATTTAGTGCAAATATAATAATTAAAAAAAATATAAAAATTAATTTATTATCTATTACAAATAAAGGAAACATGGTATGAGAAAATATATCAACCACATCTACTATATTACTTATACTATTCATATTTTAGGGATGACAAAATGGATTAAAGAGCTAGGTTGTGTTCTATTGTTAAATAGAATATGCTAGACATTTTATTTAGTGTTTATTTTTGCATCCTCAAATTTTAAAAATATTAAAATTGTCCTTTTAGATTGTATAATTGTATATTTTAAAAGTTATGATTTTAAAAATTATATTTTAATTTGTATAATTTGAAAGTCTATTTTAAATTTAAAATTGATTTTTACATTTTACATTTTGAAAGATAATCTTTTGAAAATACTATTAACTTGTATAGTCCAAAAGTTAAATTTTTTTTATACAAATTATTTTTAAATTATATAATTTAAAGATTATTTTATATCAAATTTAATTTTGAATTGTGTTATTTAAAAATCATTACCAAATTATAAAATTTGAGAAGTTATAAAAAAAACATTTTTGTAAAAGGAATGAAGAAAACAAAAATCACTATATCACCTACTTTTCAAGGGAACAATGAGCGTACATAATGGCAATGACAACTTTTACAATTGCGAAGGTAACCGAGAAGGTGGCAACATAAGCAAAGAGAGACTGGATGCACAGTCAAATCGACCAAAGGAAAGAATAAGGGGAGTGTAAGGAGAAGGGAGGAGGATAATAATTTATGGTTAGGTTTCATTTGGTAATTTCACAGTTTTCTGGAGGGTGTGTAAGATGAAAAGAATTACTCCATTTTATCGTTGCAATGACACCCAATTTGTATCATAAATTTTAATCTCCTATATAAATGATGGGTTTTGATGACTTTTATCATTTGTCAATTTTTGGTGAGTCAAATCCTTAATCTAGCTAGTATAATAGTTGAGTTATCTCTATGTGTTTGCTCCATGTGTTTGGTAGTTGGTCACATTATATTATTTTCGAGTATATATTCCCAATTAATTATTATTTGTTTCATTTTTAAAATAAAAGATAAACATTGACCATTACTTCTTTTGATTTCAACACATGCTTGATTTAATATAGGTTATATTGCGAACATAATTCAAAGCCAAAATGTCTATTGCTTATTTACTCATTTCCATTGTTGTATTGATTATGTAACCCTTTTTCTCATTCATTTGATTTTAACTTGTAAAACTTTTTATAGGAGTTAAGAGTATTTTTTGTACCCCGTTTCTTAATAGATTTTTGCTTATTAAAAATCTACTATTAGCTTATAGTTCATTCTTTTATACACACAAAATGTGAATTGTGCATCTATAATTATCCACATAGTCATGTAATTTCCCCATATGTGTACAATAAAAGAAAATAATGCTAGAAATGTTTGTTTTACTTGAAATATGAAAGCTAGAAATTGGAGTAGAATTTCTAGTGGAAATTAAAGTACGTGCCACTAACAAATATGGTTGAGATCTCTCTTTCCTTAAGGGTACTCTATACCAAAAAATTCAAACTTGTTAATTTCCAAAACATAGATTCATTTTTTTTCTCATGCGCTTACCTAAGAATCATGTATTGAAAACATGTTAATATATAGATGGAGTTTTGTATTAAATTTTTTATTTATAACCCTTTGAACATAACTATTAAAATATTGAAATATTAGACAAATTTAACTAGTTACTTATAAAAGAGATAAATCAGTGCCTAAACTCATTAATAATCAAAATAAGCTTATTTTTTTAATTACAAATTTGATTAGATAAACTTATATAGTAATAAAATAAAGTAGAAGGTGGTTTATTCAACCTACCAAACTCGTTCTGAAATAGTGATAAAAAAATACGTTCTAAAATTTGGATTTTAAAAAGCTGCAGATATCCTTGACTTGAATCCATTATTTTGATATTTAATTCAGCTAAAAATGACAAAACTAACAAAATGAGGAAATTTTTTGTTAATACAACATATAATGGGTAAAAAAACACTCATAAATTTATTATCTGGAAGTTTTGAATTAAAGGAAATGTTTTAATCTGTTACATGTTTTATTAATATTGAATCTTCTCTAAGTTTTCTTGTACAAGAACCTAACAAACTAGTGTAGAAATACCTTCTTGTAGTAAAATTTAAGTATGAATTGAAATTCTGCATTAAATAAAAATGAAGTAGATTTATAGTATAACAAAAACATTAGAAACTCATTACCTTAATTTTAAGTTTTCCTTCGCAAGAACCATCATTCGTTATTATTTTATGTACTTTAATTGGATTCATAATGTGTAATGATATATCTTTTAAACTTGTTTAATCATCCTTAACTTGTAAATATAATTATTTAATTAGTATTATTAGTTGCACATAAGTGAATTTGAACTTGATTCTTCAAAACAACAATGGAGAATGGGTGGAGTTGAATATATAAAAGAATGGGAAGTTAGTTTTATATTGACTTTTCAAAAACTTATTTAACATAAGTTAATTTTAATTTATTTTCTTTTATAAATACAGAGAATTTTTCTCCACAAGACGGATTTATTAATACAAATTCAACTTCTTATAAACCCTCCCATGCTAGGATGCATTGTAAAATGATAATTTTTTTTATTAAGTTACTAAATGCATGATGCATTTACAAGAATTCTAGAGTCATTTCTATTCTAAGAGTTACAGTAAGATATTTTATTTATTTTTTCAGTTTGTAATTTTTACTCCAAATACAACAATCTTTTAAGATATACACTTCAATAATATTTTATGCAGTTATGAATAAAAATATTTTATTTTATTTCATGAACATAAGATTTATATATGTTGTTAAATTTTTATGCTTTTATCAATAAAAATCTAACCCATAATGAAAATGAACTAACCCATAAGAATATGGTAGATTAAACACATTGATATGAACTTGAAATTACCTAGAAAATGGTAACTCCTTCTTCCAAAAGGACATAGGAATTGAGAGGTTTGAAAAATATCCACACTGGTATGGACCTGTACCTGCATGTTCCCTCCTCCTTTTCAACAACACCAAGCATAAGATCATGATTACACAACATAGCCAAAATCCAGTCCAAAGATTCACCTACTCACTCTGCATCTCCACAAAACCAGTATAAAAAGACATCATTGTTGTGAGTTATATTCACCAAACCAACCAAGGAAAATGAATAACATGGTGATGCTTTCCTTAAGCTCCATGCTCCTCCTCTTTGGTGCTCTCATTCAATCCCCTCAAGCACTCTCTGACCATGCCAACCCTCCTCTTCAGTCTCCATCTCCCATTCAAAACCCTCCATTTCACAACTCTCCAACTCACAATTTGGAAAACCCACCAATTTTTGGAAAACCCCCTCTACACAACAATTCACCATTTGAGAAACCCCCACTTTATAAGCCACCATTTTACCTCCCTCCACTCTATATAAATCCACCATTTCAGAACCCTCCACCTCTTGTACCACCCTTTGAGAAACCACCACTTTTTGTGCCTCCCTTTAAGATACCACCACCTCAAATGCTGCCACCTTACCCTAAGTTCTTCACCACATATTGCACCTGTTTCTGAACTATGTTCCAGAGAGGTGCACTGCATATGTGCTAAATAAGAGGTAGCTTCTGCTGCTGCTGCTGCATGCTACCATTCTCATGCTCAGACTATTATTATAAGATGCAATGTAATATACTGATTGTGTGTTATCATCTATGCTTTCTTTTCAATATGAAAAGATATAAATGTTGTTTAGTTTCAAAATTAAGAGATGTATTGAATAAGTAAAAATCTAAATTTGATACTTTATAAGTTTACTATAAAATAAAACATGTTTACATGTGCAAATATATATATACATATATATGATTAACTTTGTGTAAAACATAGTTAACAATCAATTCAATATGAGTATCTTTATCTCGTGAATGGTTAATAATAAATGAATGGAATAAGGTATGTAATCATTGATGTGTGTTGATAGTGCTTAAATTTCCTCACAAATGGTTAATAGCTTCATGAGTTCTTCACCATCACACACCGTTGACTACATAATTTAAAGATGATTAACTTTGTCTTTTAATCAAATTATTAAAATGCCTTATATTAAATAATTAGATCTCACAAGTAGTACTTTTATCGATTTTGAATATAAGCATTTAAAATATATATATAAACAAATATCCGCAATATTATATACTTGAGGAGAAACATACGTGATATATGTGCATCCAAATATTTGTTATGTACAAGTACAATCGTTTTCATAAAATTTAAAAATATTGTGAAAATAAAGATAACATATATAAAAAAATTATACACTAAAATTATTATGAAAACTTGTATACCTTTATATATATATATTATGTGGAGGATCAAATTATATGTAATTATAATTTGATATCATCATAATTATTTATATCAAATTTAACAATAATAAAGTAATTATAATTTATAATAATATAGGAATAAAGTTACATGTATATGGAACGCATGAGTTGATAAACAAATTTCTACTTATAAATTCTATCAAATAGCCTCAATCATTGTGTAGATGGAACAGAGAATAAAAGTTAAAGAAAAAAAAAGTGAAGCAAAGCACAAACTGAAATTCTCAATTTGAAAGCTTGAGGAATTGAAAATAATACTTTTCGAAATTTAAGATTACTAAACAAACTTTAATGTGAAAATATAAAAAAATAAATTTAAAACCATTGAGTTAAAAATATAATTAACTCAAAAAATAGAGTTAAAGATAACTAATTGAAACTAAGTTCTACTATTTAAAATCTTTGTCGAAAATACTAAATTGAAATTTTAACTAGATTTATGCCTTCAAGTTAAAAGCATAGTGCCCATAGTTTATTTATTTTAAAAGAGTTTATAAAGTGATTGTTTCTTTCAGCACTAAAAAAGGTACCCAAATAAAAAAATACATTAAAGTTGTAAGAATTTTCCATTATCAATAACATTTAATATTTCTTATATACATTTTTAACAGTTTTTTAAATTTTAATATTAGTCTGACAATAATTATTCCACACGTACCAAATTATTTTGAGATAATAAATGTTTCTCAGCCTAAATTTCCTACATATTTTACTCAGAAAAATTTAAACATAAAATAAATGTATCTATATTTTATATATGAGTAGTGTAAAATGTAGTAGTGAAGGTCTGGGACAATCTTATGAATAATCCGAATTTCAAGAGCATGTTATAAAAAAAAATATAATTAAAATAATGTTCATTTAGGAAAATGAGTTATTATTGATAAAATAATTGTATATAATTTGAAGAAATGAAAATAGATTTGGGATGAGTGTGATGGTGGTGGTGGCATTATATTTCTCCGGTGTTTGATGGTTGCGGGTTGAAGATCCCGATCTGAATCCCAACCCGGGTTTCTCGTATTTCCTGCATTTGCAAGCAACAGAGCACAAGAGAACACTTGGCTCTCTCTATCTCTACCTCCCTCTCTCTCAGATCCCAACGAACCAAAGCCCCAAGAAATTCACACTGAGCAATCCATCACATAAACGGAACAGAATTCAATAGAAATCGCAATCGTAATGTGATGGATTCCCCACCTTCCCAGCAATCGTGGGGAAGGTCACCCACCTCCCTATCTTCTTCGGCATCTCTTTCCAAATCCAATTCTGATACAATTCAAAGCCTCTCGTCGATCCTTAACAATCCTCACGCCTCTGACGCCGCCTCCTGGGGCGCCTGGTGGTCCTCCGCCACCGCCGTCGCCCCGCCAGAATTCGCTCCCATCGCCGCCACCAAGGCCTCCTCCGAGGTCTCCCGATCGGACTTCCAGCCCTACGTCGCTCCCATCGCCGACGCCTACCACCGGTTCGAGGACATCCGCAACCACACCTCCAAGGAACAGATCAACGACCTCGCCAATGCCGCCGCCGCCGCCTCCGGTCAGGGCGAGGCGCTTGTCGCCTGCCTCCGTGAGGTCCCGGCGCTCTACTTCAAGGAGGACTTCCGCCTCGAGGACGGAGCCACGTTCCGCGCCGCCTGCCCCTTCGCCAACGTCGCCGAGAACCTCGCGCAGCAGGAGAAGCTCTCGCACTACCTCGATGTTGTGGAGCTCCACCTCGTGAAGGAGATCTCGCTCCGCTCGTCCTCGTTCTTCGAGGCCCAGGGGCAGCTGCAGGACCTCGACGCTAAGATCCTCCACGGTTGCACGCAAATTCGCCACCTCAAGGATACCATTCGCCTCCTCGACGCCGATTTGGTCCATGACGCGCGCCAGATTCAGGAGCTCAATGGCACCAGGACCAACCTCTTGGCGCTCCAGCAGAAACTCCGGCTTATATTCTACGTCAACCAGGCCCTCTCAGCTCTCAAATTGGTACTCTTGCTTTTGCATTTTTGATTGTGATGTTTCTGTTTTGGCCATTGTTGATGCTTTGTGAAGAGTGTGGCGATGTGAGTGTCTAAACCTTGCTGAGTAGGATTGTGAAGATTTGGGCGAGGGGAGAAACTTAGATGCACAGACTTTTGGAGCTGTTACCCAATCAGAATTATATAAGTAATTGGCGTAATAAAAGTTTGTCGTGAAACTCAACATAAGCAACACCAAAAATACCTATGAAATTGTATCTAAGTTTGTCCACGCGAAATTGTGCTTGTGTTTTAGAGTTGTTGCAGTTTGGTAGGGTTGTGGATTGATTTGGGGAATTTTAAGGTTACTGTTTGATTACTAGTTGCCGTGTCATAAATGCTGATGGGGGAAAGGATTCTCTGTATTCGAGGTCAGAGATGCCTCCTCAAGAAAGGATAAAGGAAGGGGATCTGCATTCTCTTCAGCACCTTCACAAAGGAATTACAGTGATATACAGCCAATCTAGGCTATGTTCCTTATAACCAATCTAAAAAATTGCCAACTCAGCACTAATATCTAACAGCAAATTCTAGAACTTATTATTCCTTTCCTCTCAGTAATAAACATATTCTGAATTTCTTTTCTGTTTATCAATCCTTTTGGGCCTACTGGTCTGGGCCTTTTCTACCTGCATGTTCACGTCAGTACCTCCCCCATGGAATGCAACCTTGCCCTCAAGGTTGTAAGCAACTTCCATATCATCTCAATTCTTCCAAGAAATGTCATCAGGAGAAAGACCTTGCCCGTGCACTAGAGCCATCTTAACTGAACTTCCATTCCATTTACAGATTGTCTTGAACTCTAGTATAGCTAATGGAGAAACTAATAGATTGTTGTCCACTAATTGGAATGGAACCTCATCAATCAGACATGTGCTTTCAAAAGTGAGCAGTGAAAAACACTGTGGATTTTACAGTAGGAAGGGAAGGCAAGTTTGTAGGCCCTGGGTCCAAGCGGTCTAGTATCTGTTAAGGATCATAGAAGTACTTAGAGAACTTGTGATACTTCAGACCAGAAATAGAAGTTGTCAGTAAGGTTGAAACTTTACATATACTGACGAGCCAACCTCAAATGAGAGGTCCCTTCAGTGTTTATATCTGCTGCAAGTTTCATAGCTTTTTGAGCTTTAGACAGATTCTTGTGGACCAAGTCAGAAGTTTATCTCTGCTGATTAAAAGTGAATCACAAGCTGAAATGGAAGATGATCCCATAACATAGGAAAGAATGGAAGGAGGCAGTTTCCCATACATGATTTGAAAAGGAGAGAACCTGAAGCAGGGTAATTTGAAGTGTTATAGTGGATTCAACCCAAGGCAGAAAGGGAAACCGTTGATTAGGTTTGGTATGAGCAAAAGCTCAAAGAGGTTGTTCAATAATTCGTCTTAGGACCCCAGTTTTCCTGTCTTACTGTAGGTGATAAGAAGAACTCATTTGAAGAAGTGTACTATTCAACTTGAATAGGCTTGTCTAGAATTTGCTAATGAAATGGTGATCTCGATCTGACATGATGCTCTTAAGGAAAGGAAACTGTGATGTTGACAAACAATGGATGCTAGCGTGGCCTCCTATAGGGGATTCATGGAACTCTTTGAGGAGGTGGTCTTTGAATCTTGAAGTGGTACTACTCAAATTTTTCCCTGTCACAGCAATAGACCATCATGGAACTTAAATTCATGAACTGAGTCTGAGTTTGAGGTGCATTTATCAAGAATTTCCTGAAACAAGGTATCCAACTGAACGTCATGCTTCAGCTCGTCAAGAAAAAAATTGAGGGACTAACAAGGACAACACATGGCAGATTGTCTTTGTGGGAGTCAAGACAAAGTGTCAGCAACTTTCTTTGTTTTCCCTGGCTTATAATGAATATTATAGTGGTTGCCCAGTAACGTAGACAAATAATGTTGTTTGTTTGGGGTTTGAATGACTTGTGTCAGGAGCTCTTTCAAGCTACAATGGTCCATTTGAACTACAAAACAATAAGCCAATAAGTATTGTCACCAATGCTTCACTGCACTAGTGATAAAATGGAGTTTGCATGAATAAGTGGATGCATGCATCATGCAGGGACAAAAAAGCTTGCTGAAACAGGCAAGTGGGTGGTCATATTGGAGAGGGACTGCTCCTATTACATATCTTGAAGCATCTGTTTGCACAACAAGAGGTAAAGAAAAATCTGGCAGATAAAATCGAAATTGTAACCATATCTCGTTTCGAAGCATCAAATGTTTGTTGTCTTTGAAGTCCAAACAAAATTATCTCTTAAGAAAATTGAACAAAGATTGAGCCAATTCAACACTTTGATGAATAATTTTGCAGGAAAATCCCAACGATTCTGATCCGAAGAATCCTTGCAATACTTTCAAAGTATTTGGTGATGGTCAATTGACAATGGATTGCACATTTGTTAGATCAGGGGCTATCATGATTAGCAAACTCGTAGGTGAACTTGCAAACTAGGACGAGTCTACGTGTTTGGTTGCTGTTCACGAGTTGACTCAACGATGAACTCATGTTTTCATCAACTCAGAGTAGACTCGTCCGGACATGGTTAACTTGTAGTAGACTTACAAGTTCATGAATGAGTCACTAAGTTTGTGGTTCGGCACAAAAATGAGAAATGTTGTCGTTTGTGTTTTGAAAACGTAAATCAAAAACAAAATTGTAGACCCAAATCGAAAACCCTATGCAAAAGGCATTGGGTGGGGGGGGGAGACTCTCAATGAGAGTACCAAAATGGTGGGGCAAAGGATTCTCTTGATTCGAGGTAAGGGATACCCCTCACAAGAAAGGACAAAGGAAGAGGATCAATATTCTATTCAGCATCTCAATAAAGGATATTAGAATGATATATAGCTATAGTAGGCCATGTGCTCATTCTAACAGAATTTCTCTTAACCAATCTAACAAATTGTCAACTCAGCACTAACAGAATCTGTCAGAAAATTCTAGAACTTATTATTTCTCTCTTCTCATTGATAAACATATTCCAAATTTCTTTTTGTTTAGCAATCCTTATTGATTCAGTGTTGGGCAGTTACTTGTTTAGTTTTTGGTCTTTTCTTTGATATTGTGGTTGTGTTTGAGTATTGCTATTTTTGTGGCTTTTAAGTTGATGTGGTTTTGCTGTGATACAGCTTGTTGCATCTGCAGATTGTGCTGGAGCGCTGGATGTGACTGATGATTTGCAACATTTACTGGTATCCCTTTAATCATTGTGCAATATTTTGTAGATGTGTTTGCTTGTAAATGATGGTCTTGGGATGTATACTGTTTTTAACTTAGGTTGGTGAGACTAGAGATTAATGCTTTAGATGATATCAGTCATTGTGTTGAACTTAGGTAGTTTTTTTGGTGTACTGTGTATGAGATAGCATGGTGGGATTCCTGAAAGTTGAAGAGAAAATTCTATTATAATCTATCTCGTTCATTTCCTGTAACTTTGGCAGGATGGAGATGAGCTCAGTGGTCTACATTGCTTTCGGCATCTTAGAGATCATGTAATAGGCTTTATAGAATCCATAAACAGGTACACCTTTTATGATGTACTAATTGCATCTTGAAATTCAGTAAAGAGTGCTATCTACTTTCTTGATTTTATTGAGCTGAGTAATAATTAGAAGAGAATAGGGTTGGGCTAATTTCTTAGATGGGTTGAAACAATATTTATCAATTGGATCATAAGATTCAGATGCAATGAAAAATAGCTTGAAATACATATATTTAATGTATAATTGTATTGTATTCCATACATAGAATCCTGATAGTAATAATTTAAAACGATGAAGATCACAAAACATTGTAACCATAAGTCTATGGAACAAAATTGTAGACATAAATTGAATTTTAGTACACAGAGCGACTTAACCTAGTTCTAGTCCAAATTTCAAAGTTTATATCTTTGTTCCTTACTCTATCCATCTTCACATTCAATGGCAAGGGAGAAATAGATAAATAAAATAGCCTTTTCTCTCCTTACTAAGGAAGAACAGTGCTTTTTGCCAATGTATCATTATTCTTTTATCTACAAGAAATTCAGCTTCAGTTTTTGGCTTTAGGTAGCATTGGTTATCATCAGTAGACTTCATGGTCCATGACTCTTTATTCCTGTACTGAATCTTATAATTCTGCCAATTTGAGCAGTTACTCTGGCTACTGTGTGATTAGCTCTTCAATCTATCAATTGTGTCAAAAATCATATAAAATGATAGTTGTGTTTAAGAAGTAATTCCATTCTTATTTTGAAATATTTTAAATTTCTTTGTTTTTTAAACATGTTTTCTTTGTCCATTGGTATTCTGAACTTTGAAATCTTGAGTTATGGTTATTATACATTGCCAAAATTGAATTTTAAATATGTGAAAGAAAAGGTAAAGTTATATTTTGTGCATTTAGTAATGTATTGTATTATTTTGGCAGCATTCTTTCAGCAGAGTTTATTCGAGCTTCCTTACAAGATGCTGCAGAAAAAGATGGGATAATTTTATCCAAAGCTAAAGCAAGAGCCTCCCTTCCAATGAATGGAAAGGATGATGAAGTAAGACTGTATCTTCATTTACTTTTATCTCAGTGGTTTTTCTTTAATTTTCTATGACTCTTGTGCTGGAAATCTTTCAAATCTTCATTATTACTTTTTTGAGTGGGTACTGTATCCTATGGGGGATTCTTTTGCTTTAACGAGTCAAGATATAGCAAAATGAGTTTTGCTTTATTGTCATGGGCCAATAGGCTCTACTTACATTTTCTGATGGAGTTCATGTATACACGTATGTTAACTTTACTAAAGAAAGAACGATGAATTTTTAGTTGTATAGAATTTGAAGTAGTAAATTTCATAAACAACCTGCTGAATGTATTGTTGTCTTTTAAGATACTGATTTTATCTCATTTGAAATGGCTCATGAGTGCAACGAAACTCACAATCTCTTTGCATATCAATCAATAATAGAAATTCCCTTGAAATGAGCACTACCAAGGATCAGGAGGACATAAAAACATCATTTGACAAATTAATGGGAAAATAGACACCCTGGAAAATATTGAACTTGAACTATGTAAGAAACTAAAGAATTATTTTATTGATAATAATCACATCAATTACATTCTCATTATCTCTATTTGTAATAATCAAAACCTTTACAAAAAAGAAATAAAAATACCCTGAAATGAATAGGAAGATTCTGAAGATATTTTTTCTTAACTATTATAGAGATATTGAGAACATTTTTATCCTAATAATCTAATGTTTAATCTCATTTGAAATGGCTCATGCATGCAACAAAACTCGCAACATCTTTGCATATCAATCAACAATAGAAAATCCCTTGAAATGAGCACTACCAAGGATCCGGGGGCCATAAAAACATCATTTGACAAATTAATGGGAAAACAGACACCCTGAAAAATATTAACATTAATCTCCTGCCATGTACAGAAATGAACTGCTAAAGCAGCACACTCAATCAATCTATCATACCCTCCTCATTGTTAATCTCCCTAAAGAATATCGTAACCTCTTCTCTACTCAATAAAATATATTTTTCTTCTAAAATAATCTATAAGGGGAAAGGACACATCCTGGGTTGATCAAGAACCATGACCAGATTATGTCGTAAAAGAGCCTCTTTTCAGTGCAGAAACAAATTGGTCACTGTTTCTTATTAAACCTACACATGCTTGGTATTGGCATCTATTGTGAGGGACTATGAGAGAAGAATAGGAGAGTTGCAGCGGAACAAAACTTTTGAATTGAGCATTACTGATTTCAGCTGTATAACTAAAATGTGAGGAGGTATGATTGTTAAGTAGGAAGGTAGAGAGAGGTTAAGGGAATTTCATTTTTTTGAAATTAAGCTGAAGAGATATTGGGCCTCTCAAAACTACTTAGACCATTTCTTTATTCAGCATTCATTCCTATCTAGTTCTGTTGTCACTCTGGGACTAAACTGGGATTAGAGTTATTGAATAAAATCCATTATTTTCCTATTCTAGTGGTTCCAGTGTTAGTCTGCATGTAACACATGTGCGGTGAAAAAGCTGTCTATGGTATACTAATTTTTAACTTTTTATCATATTTGTTAATCTGATGAAGGATTCAAGGATCTCTGTCTAAGGAAGACCTTTGTTTAGGAGGGTAGTGCTAGAGTTTCAAATGGGTTTGTCAGGGGTGGAATTGTTTAAGATTATTTAATTTAGAATGTCTGCATTTGAGAAAGATATTTGTGGAGACACACATGGAGAATCCCAAATCCAAATTCATCTGTGCTGCAACATAGATGAGTAGTAGAATCAAGTAATGATAGAAGGGCAAATGATGCTAGCCTAGGCTTTGTTTTTGTCTCTCTTTTCTTAAGGGTATTTAGATATGTTAGCTGATTGATATAGACTGGGGTGTCAACCTAGTTGGGTTTGGAGTCTTGTATACTGAGATGCTTTTTCTCATCTTTTATTAAAGAAAGCTCTTGTTGATTTTTCATGACTTACACACTGCACAACAACTAATTGAGTACTCTGTTTTGTCTTTAGCCCAATGATTGACTAGCTGAAAGTCTCACAATGTAAAGTTATATGCTTGTGAAATTTGAGGATGCAGCTTGTGATCTAATCTGTGTTTCGTGACCAGGTAAAGTTGGAAGAAGAGGAAAGCAATAATTTCAAAGATAGTCTGCTTCCTACTGTAATTGGATTGCTCAGAACTGTAAGTAATTATTGTTTAGGCTAGTTGTGAAAGTTTGAGTACTATTTTTGATTGAGAAATAATCTTGTGTGAAATCAGTGCAGTGAGATATCCCCTTTTGTATTTTTGAGGTTTTGTTCGCCTTTATAACCTTCTTCAAGATATGTAAATAATAAGTATTTTTTTTGCAACTGATAAAAGAAGAAAAGAAAAGAAGCAGAAAAAATTACTTTGTACGAGATCTCATGCCATATAGAAAACGTTTCTGTTTCTGAGCTACTATACTATATACAAAGAAACATTGTCTTTAGTATTCCTTGTTAATGTAGTGCATATGATTCCAATTTCCAACCTCTTGAAATTGCTTGCATTTTTTTCTTTTCTAAATGCGATTTTCAGAATTGTGTAACTTATTCAGCATAGGTTAGCTTGTTAGAATAGGCTAACTTATGCATAGTTTCCTATCGGATCTATATGGTAGGATTTATCATTACTTTTTTGTATATTTGATGTAAGGAATTCCTATAAATAAATGAATGAACTAAGAGATGATACATACTCTTAAGCTATTTTTTGTTTCGTATTTCAATCTCAAGTTTGTATTGGAGCCTATCCTAATAAGATTTGTTAGACCTATCGTGTCGTGCCACCTCCTATCGCACTACCCACAAATATTTACTTTCATGTTCAAGATGTCTAGTCTTGGCATGAGGTGTTTTGGAGAGAAATGGTATACATTTATGTGATATAATCCTCTTGTTTCTCAATTAGCACAGTTCAAGAACATATATACACATAAAGTTGTTAGAGATTCCACATCTACGGGCAATGACACCAAATTATAGTATATAAGCGTGTACAAACCTTACCTTACAACTCAGTTTTGAAGAGTTTAGTTAAACCTAAATCCACTTTTTAAAGTGATACCAAAGATTATCCTAGCGAGGATTGTTGGATCTATCGGCCACCCACTATTGACCACTCATAAATATCTAGTCTTCTGTGTGAAGGATTGTGTTAGAGATCGCACTTAGAGATATGACTAAATTATAGTGTACAAGTGGTTGCAAACCTCACCTTACGAGTTAATTTTGTGTGTTGAGTTAGCCTTAGAGTCTACTTTCTAAGAATTACAAAATTGATCCATGCAATCAATTGAATCTACGCTTGATTTTAAGCTATGGAACAAAAATAATACTTTGCGGAAACTTTAAAATTGTTACAAAAGCTTCCAATGATAATATAAAAAATGTTTGGTTAAGCTTTGATAACCAAATGAAGAACATAAACAATTATGGATAACGAATTGTTTCTAACAATTTTCATTGAATGATTTGAAAGATATAAAACATGAAAGGAGATTGGAAAATGAGGAAGATCCCACAACCATGAATGATTGAGAAGTCGATGAAGACTTACCACTTCAAATTAGCAATTCCAAGATAAGAATAAAAAAATTCTCTAGAAGAACATGGAGAAAATTTTTCTCACAAGCATAACTTTCTATTCAAAATATGTTTTAAACTAATTACAAAAGTCAACATAAGCCTGATTATATTATGGACTCAAGACTACTCGGCTCATCCACTAATAAGGCCCATCTAGCAAGTTGTTTGATTTTCTAAAAGAAAATAATGTCCATAAAGTAAAGAGTCTATAATTACAAGAAAATATAGAAACAAATACAAAGACCCAATAGAAAAGTATATTCTAATCTCAAGCCTTCTTCTTGTTCTTTTATCCATGCACTCATCACCATGAAAAGGTATATATGTCAACTGATGTTACCCTTTTGAGGACAACTTTTTTCTCGACCTTAATGGCAACTCTTGCTTACATTCAACAAGTTCTCCTTGTTCCATCTTTTGGTCCTTTTAACTCATGCCATACTCATAGTTGACAAACAACAAAACCGTTGATAGTCTTGTGGGCCCTAATCAAAAGCTAATGTTGGACTAAGGTGTAACTTTTTCAGATGCGGAGATATATAGGAGGTTGGTGGGGAAATTTATTTCTCTCTCTATTACAAGGCCTGACATTTCCTATGCAATTGGAGTTTATTCAATTCATGCAAAATCCCCACATTGACCACTAGAATGTTGTGATTCACATACTCAAATATATGAAAAAGTGCCAAGATAGAAATTGTTGAACAAAGACAAGGGAAATACTCAAGGTTATTGTGATGCATAGTGAGCCGATTGCCCCATTGACAAGAGATCCACCACATGATATTGTGTATTCACGGGAGGGAATATGATCACTTGGAAGAGCTAAAAACGAAGTGTTGTTGCTCAATCTAGTGCAGAAGTTGAATATAAAACTTGAGAAAAATAAAAGAGGAGAACTTGAAAAAGAGAGCTTAGAATGACTCTCTTAGGTTCTCATATTTATATACTTTGTTGTGATATACAATGATGATACAGAAGTAAAAAACAAGCAAAAGATAAATCTAGGGTCCTAGGTACATACTAGGTACAACTCAAAACAACTTTTTACATAGTCTATTCTGAACCTATTTCTAATACTACCCCTCAAGCTGGAGCATATAGATTGTATCTACCAAGCTTGGAACAAACAAAGTCAATCTAAGGCCCTCTCAATGAATTTGTTAACACATCTGCAAGTTGATCATTGGATCCAACAAACTCGGTACCAATTTCTCTCGAATAAATTGACAGTCGATCTTTATGTGTTTGGTCCTCTTATGGAACACATGATTACTGGCAATGTGAAGAGAGGTTAGAATGACTCTCTTAGGTTCTCATATTTATATACTTTGTTCTAATATACAATGATGATACAGAAGGAGTAAAAAATAAGCAAAAGATAAATCTAGGATCCTAGGTACAACTCAAAATAGATTTTTACATAGCCTATTCTAAACCTATTTATAACAATAGATCTGTATCATCATTCTCAACAAATTTGTTAACACATTTGCAAGTTGATCATTGGATCCAACAAACCCGTACCAATTTCTCTCAAATAAATTGATAGTCAATCTTTATGTGTTTGGTCTTCTCATGGAACACATGATTAGTGGCAATGTGAAGAGAGGTTAGAATGATTCTCTTAGGTTCTCATATTTATATACTTTGGTCTAATATACAATGATGACATAGAAGGAGTAAAAAATAAGCAAAAGATAAATCTAGGATCCTAGGTACAAACTAGGTATAATTCAAAATAGATTTTTACATAGCCTATTTATAACAATAGATTTATGGCTTTGGGTATTATTGAACTTGTATGTATTAAGAAGTGGACTCTTAAGCCTTACTCAACCCCAAAATACCGGCTTATAAGATGAGATTTACACCCACTTATATTCACTAATTTGACCTCATCTTTAGTCGATATGGGATCTCTAGCACACTCCCTCATGCCGAGGACTGGACATCTCAAGCGTGGGACTATATATTCATGGGTAGTCTAATAGCGGGTGGTCTAATAGGTCCAACAACCTTACTAGGATGGACTTATATGACTGATATAATATGAAGAAGTGGACTTTTAAGTCTAACTCAACCCCACAAAACGACTTTTTAGGTGAGGTTTGCACCCATTTATTTACACTGATTTGACCTCTTCTCTAGTCAATGTAGGATCTCCAACAGTATGATTAAACAACTCCCTCAAAAGTTGAAATTTTATGAAGCTGAGTAGATGAAATTATATTGTAATAAACAGACAACCCTTCATATTGCTTCCAATCCATAAATTCATGAGAACCAAACACAAAGATTGATTGTCATTTTTTCAGGGAAAAATTGTTGTCCAAAGACTTGTGAGTTCTTTGAGGGGAGACATTGAGGAGATTTGATACCAGTGAACCGTGAACAAATTCATATAAGAGATCAAGATACCATTTCCAATTGAAAACCTTAAGGCAACTCTCCTTATATATTGGTCATCTTGTTCATTTACACCAAATGTGGGACGTTGCAACTCTTGAATTCATAACAATCTCGCTCAAGTGTAAGTCTTTTCAATATTGTACACCTCTTTCTTGAGTGAAAGGATTTCTTAACTGTGAGTATCTCAATGGTGACCCTTACCTAGTTCACCACAATGGAACACACTTTCCTAAAACCCCTGTTAGGAAGACTTTTGATACAAGGAATATACAAACCTAGGATTCTTCATCTACTCCATATGGTATTCGTTCGAGTCAGTCACAAAGACGAACCAATGACTCTCATACCACTTGTGGGTTCTTCGAGAGGAGATATCAAGAAGATTTGACACTAATGAACCATGAGCAAATCAATATAAGAGACCTAGACAATATCTCCAACAGAAAACTTTAAGACAATACGTTTGTGAGTATTTCTTTTTGTATAGTGTTTATCTTGCTCATTTTTAACCAATGTGGGAACCTTCCAACTCACTTAAAACTTTAAGACAATACGTTTGTGAGTATTTCTTTTTGTATAGTGTTTATCTTGCTCATTTTTAACCAATGTGGGAACCTTCCAACTCACTTAAATTCATAACACAGAGCATGGTGGACCATACTTGGTGCATACAATTTATTTGCTCTAGCTCGAGGGGGAGTGTTAAAATAGTTTTTTATTATTTTGTTGTAAAGCTTTTTATAAAGCTACTTTTTGATTGTACTAGCTTTAGACTAAAGTGTCATAGGCTGTAGCCTCTTGTCTTTCATATCTATAAGTAATGTAGCTATAAAAAACCGACAACAGAATAAACTTAGTAGAGATGAAAATGTAGCATTGGATAAATGGGTGTACCAGGCAAGAGTTTTCTTCTTTAATTTACCCTGTTTCTTTTGGCTCCTTTAGCTACTCATTTGTTTGATGTGTTTTTATCTCCCTCGGTATTTCTTTGTGCTGGGAATTATGCATGCTAAGTGATTTTACATTCTTTAATGGCATGAGCTTGTTGTTCTACTGAGAAATATGACTATAGCATCCAGATACACAGGGCTGATATGAAGAGTGCTAGTAAGACCTGGACTTGGCTTAATTTGGTGATTTATCTTAATTTGGTTATATAATACCTTATTTTCAGGCTAAACTTCCCTCTGTTCTGAGGACTTATCGAGATACACTGACTGCTGATATGAAGAGTGCTATTAAGACCGCCGTTGCTGAGTTGCTTCCAGTTCTTGCTTCTCGAGGTTCAGAGTCAGAGTTCTTTTCTGGAGATAGAGCTGTAGATGCAGATGGTGAGAATTTCTTTAGCGTAATTGGTGATGTTTGTCTATAAGAAAATATACTTTTATGAACTTTTAATTGTGTTGTGTTTTTGTGGGATCTGTTCTGTTTTCAACTTGCTAATCCTAAATAGTAACTCAGGTGGAGGTGCATCACTTGCTAGCAAGTTGAGGAGCCTATCATCTGACTGCTTTGTTCATCTTTTGAGTGCTATTTTCTTGATAGTACAGGTAATTTATACTTGGCAATTGTTAATTTGGATATCATCTAGACTAGAATATTGCAGTCTTTTGAAATGTATTCAGTTTTAATAATGTAGAGGATGTGTGTTTATGACTAGGAAACACTGACATGGCTCCTAAAGAGTGTCACGTGTACAACACTTTTTGAACTCTGACACTCTTTGGACAGGTGTTGGATGCTCATTTGCAGTGTCTGAATTATAAAATATTTTTCTCTTGGCTTCAACGCTTCGACAACAAAGTTTGACCTGTGCCAAATTCAATTTACATTATATCATAAAAAGTAAATTACACTAATGCCTCCTGAAGTTTCTTCTAATTAAATCAAGACCCCAGTTTTTTAAATTTTACACAAACCTCCATTTTGTTTTAAAAACATTACATTGTTACCTCTTTTCACATTACATATGCATCTCCTTAAGTTTTAGAAACTTTATACTTACACCCCCTAGGAAACCCTGGAAAGGGAGACCACTTTAATGGTGAAAAAAACAGGGGTGTAAGTGTAATTTGAAAAAATCTCAGGACGTCATGTTAATTTACTCTACTATAAATATTAAAAATTAAAATAATTTATAATATTTTAATAATTAGAATATAAACCAAAATACAACTCATTATCGTAGGACTTGAGCAGTGGTTTCAAGAGATATAATTCTTCTTTTAGCTGTGTCTCAGGTGTTTCTTTTAGCTGTGTCACTGTAAAGCTTAACACCTTTACTTTTAGAAGGTGAATATAAAATTGTAATTCAATTCTCATTATTTGTGTGTTTTATGCAGTGTCATGGTGTCCTCCTATATGGATGTTAGCTGAGTTCTGGGGTTTGTCCCATGTCCCGTGTTTGAGTGTCTTGGGATTTCTTATATTTCATTTACTTTTCTTTCTGTTAAATTACTTTTCTTGTAAGACAAATAAATGTGAAAGATGTAGAAGATCATGTAGTTTAGTTGTGAAATTATGTATTGAACTCACTGCAACTGTGCAAACTTAGTGTCAATCCCAAATAATGGTGTCGAGCACAAAACCTCTGCGCCATATTGTAGGATGGTGTTAGACAGGAGACTGAACTAACCAAACAGACTACAAGTATGTTTTAGAAGAAAGAATAAGATGGGAGATTGGTAGGTTTTGGAAGTTAATTGTGGGTATAAATAAACCTCTTAGTGAAAAGAGGATGGTATCTTTTTTGTTTGGTATAATACTCTGGGATATCCAGTGTGAAAGGATTTTGCTACTTTGGGTACACTTGTGAACATTCTTTCGGTTACTAAATGAAATAGTTCCTTATTTCTATCTTTCCCAAATTTTTCGTTGTTTGGTTCCTGAAAAGAGTTAATTTATTTTCTGAAGGAAGGAACCTAACAGATGGCCACCATATTGAAGATTATGGATACAAATTAAACAAATTATCTACACATACATATCTAAATTATAAGCTTATTTAACATCAATTACCAAAGTCATATTCTTGTGCCAAACAATCAAGTAATTAACAACAAAAAGCAAACAACTCAACTTTTATCCCATTATACGTGATGTCTACTGCATGGATTACACGATGCTATTGAGTTCTGTTAAAGACCAAATTCCCTGGTATATTATTCACCATTAGATCCCTTTTAACAATTTCCTCGAACTTCCTTCTTGTTCTCCCTCTCCACATAGCTAAAAACCATGCAATCTACTGTTCTCACTATAGTGCCTTCTTTGTAGATGTCCAAACCAACTTTTCATCATGGTGCCTAACCAATATTTGGTGGTAAACGATCATTTTGTATCCTGCCTTTTCTTGTGTGGCCACACATTCATCTAAACATGATCATTTTTACTTCTCCTACCTTTTCCTCTTGCCTTAACATTGTCAATTTTAGTACTACCTTTTTCTCTCACTGCCCCTTTAAAGCCCATCATTTACTATCATAGAGTTTAGCTGAATGTATAGCAACACAATAAATTTTTTGAGTTTGGTAGGTCTCCATTTTAACCATCTAGCTTGTATCTTGTGTGTGACATCATATCATTGATTTCCCCATGATTTTGTAATATTGATTCCAAATATTTAAATTTAGAAACTTGTAATATGACATCTCTCAGTTTTATATCCAATTAATTTTCCTTTTTTGCTGCATTTCAATGCATATCTCTATATTACTTAAACTCAAGCAAAAACCCTTTTATTCCATAGTTCATCTCCCTAGCTCAAGTTTAGAGTTGAAATTTTGAGTAGTTGAGCAATGAAACTATATTATGATAGTCAATTCCCTTCATATTGCCTCCAATCCAGTGTTACATTAGAGAACCAAACATGTAGTGATCTATTGCCATTTTTTCATAGAGAAGTTGTTGTCCAAGGAACTTAGTACTGCATTCATTAACACTAATTCACACATTCAAAGTCTTTAACAGGGCCTACAATTCGGTTCATATGTTTTAAGTTTGGCGCATACAATTTATATGCTTCAATTTGAGTGGGAGTTTTGAAATTCATGATGTTATTTTGTCGTACAGCTTTTATGAAAACTGTTTTTGGGTGTACCTAGCTTTAGGTTAAGGTACATAGGCTGTAGCCTTCCTTATTGAGATATAATTGTTGTCATACTTGTATAAATAATATAAATCAGCTGAGATGATACTCACTGATTTTTGGGCATCTCTAAATTCAATTGAAATCATGTTAGCTGTGCTGGGCATGGGCATAGTTATCAATAGTGTGCTAAGAAGCGTATTAATGGCATATACAGGTTACTGAATTCACTTATTCATTATTTTGCAACTCAGTTGTTTTAAGAGTGATGTAATAAGATTTTTTTCCTTTTAGTGATTGCAGGCACATTTAGTGCGGGCTGCTGAAGTGAAAAGGGCCATTGAATGGATTTTGAACAACCGTGATGGTCATTATGCTGCTGATTCAGTTGTGGCAGCTATTGCTCATGGTGCTGCAGCTGCAGAAACATCCCAAGAAAGTGAGGTTCATGGTACGACATTTTTGCCATATTCGCCTCAAAGAAGTGTTGCCAAGGGTTCTTCATTTCAGGGAAAATCAATTGATGCTGTGAGCTCCTCCAACATGTCAAAAAATTTCAGGTTAAACCTTGATTCTTGTTTCTGATATTCTTGGAGTAGAAACTGGAAAGCTTTTTCCTGATTCTTTTTGGTTTTTAGATTTAGAAAGGAAGTAATGTGCGATCAGAGATAATTTTTTTTTAAATTTCCTTTTTGGTCCTCATAAATTGATAACTGCTATTATCTAGTTCTCAAGCACCTGAACAATATAATTCAGTTTGAAAATATAAGCAGATTGTAATATTTTTAACTAATGAGTGCACCTGTATAGTAAAGATTTCTAAAACTGATACACATTGGTGTATTCTAAGTTTGATTATTCATTGAATGGTGACATGTGATATGATATGACGTAGCTTTGAGAGGATTGGATTAATTCCTTTGTAGAGTCCATTATGTAGCAATGCTTTTTAATAACACACTATATGTCAAGACCCCATTTATCCCAAAAGCTGAAGTTGTTACATGAATACACATAAATGGTTTTATTATATCTTTTGACAGTTTCTATCCTGTCATTTTAAGATATGCTACCAAATATGAAATGGGGGGAGGGGAATGGAAACAGACATTTGTGCTGTAATATTAAATATTAATATTAGCCTCTAGTTTGTTCTTCCTTAAGATATGAGTGGTTATTACTTGTTTCTATTTGACATAGTTACATCATTTTATTCTTTTCCAGCTTAGCTAAAGCTATCTATCGTTTGTTAATTTTTTATTGTACATTTTCAGCTCTTTATTAAAAGGCCGTGGATGATATTTTTGAGAATGTTCACTCCTGTTATTCACTTGTGAAAGTTGTGATAGATGACGACTCACAAGCTTCACAATCACTTGATATTAATTTATTTTAACAATTGGGAATGACATTATAACTTAGTTGATACATTAAATATGGAGTAATTTGTTATATCATGCAAGATTAATACCTCTTATCACCTCAACGATTAAATCAGTATGCATGCTATGCAAGACCTTTCTGCTGTTATTTTGCTGTTGTACTGAATTTCTTTTTGCTGGTAACAAATGTCACTTTCAGGGTTTTCCTCTCTTAAAATGATTGAGGTACTGGGGACATCTTTTGAATTCACTTAGTACATCTAAAACTCCCACATAAAAAATAAGAGAGAATACGCTTCAGATCTTTTTTGTGCTGTGCAATAACTTTGTGTTTTAGTTCCCATTTGTTTGATGTTCTCAAATAATCTGGTTCTAAACAGAGCTGATATATTGCGAGAAAACGCAGAAGCCGTCTTTGCAGCATGTGATGCTGCTCATGGAAGATGGGCAAAGCTTCTTGGGGTCCGTGCAATTCTTCATCCTAGGTTGAAATTGCAGGAGTTTCTAACCATTTACAGCATTACCCAAGAGTTCATTACTGCTACAGAAAAAGTATATATTTTCATGTTGATTTAAAACTTAACATAAAAATTATTGGGCTTTTGTTCCCTGATTTAATTTTCATGCTTACGTTAACAGATTGGTGGGAGATTGGGATACAGCATCCGTGGGACACTGCAATCACAGGCCAAGGCGTTTGTTGATTTTCAGCATGAATCTCGGGTTAGTTTTAATTGTGTTTTTGTATGGCATTTGTCATCCTGAAATCTTTGTACATCATCGTTAACGGCTACTTCTTTGCATGTAGATGTCAAAGATTAAGGCTGTGCTTGACCAGGAAACCTGGGTGGAGATAGATGTTCCTGATGAATTTCAATCCATCATCGATATGCTTTTTACATCTGAGAATTTGACTTCTGAGAACTTTAATGACACTGAGGATGATAATTCAACCAGTTACAATGGTGTGGTAATTAACGATGATTCTCTGACAACGGCAGACAGTTCACAGTCCAGTGCTGAACGTCAAATTATGCGGGCTAATTCCATTGAAGCATCTATGAATAATGAAACTTCAGATAGATCCAAATCCCGGGATGATTCAATGGAACCAAATAAAGGTCATGGTAGGGTTGCATCAGCACATAGTAACAATACTGAGAAAGACCATAAAAAATCTGCATCTCAGGCTCTTTATTGCAAAGGTGTTGGTTATCACATGGTAAACTGGTTAGTTATCTAGATTCAACTTCTCTCTTTTCCCAATTAGTTGCACCATCCGTTCCTTTGGGTTTCTGTTTTCAGTGTTCTCTATCTCTGTGTAGGTATGCTTGATTATTTTATTACAATATACTACTATCTGATAGTCTTTTATGATTTTAAGTTGCCTATTTTTGTGAGGTTCACTGGTCTTTTATGATTTCTCCTAGTTTTGTTTTTGCTGCCATCTTGTAAATAATTTAAAGTGGCTCTTTTTCCTATGTTTGGTTCTAGTGGCTTAATATTGATCAAGATGTTGTCGGAGTACATTGATATGAACAACCTGTTGCCAACACTATCTTCAGAAGTTGTTCACCGTGTAGTAGAAATCTTGAAGTTTTTCAACACGAGAACATGCCAACTTGTGCTCGGGGCTGGTGCTATGCAGGTATCCTTAGTATTGTTCTCAAAACTGTTGGTACCTTACAGAGATAAGTGCATCAAATTTTACATATATCAATCGACCCTCAACCAATATATGTGGGTCTCTAATAGTTTCTCCTTATGATTTTAGGTCTTCCTATGCATCTTTTAATTGGACTTTCTTCTATGTGATTAACTTTTTTTGGTTTTGCTGAAGCCTCTATCTTATATCTGCCTCAGCATTTCCCATTTTTTATGCACTTAATTTTTGCTCTTGTTTGCACTTCATTTTTCAACATTAAGTACCATATAGCATCCTGGTCTTTTAGCCAGGTCTTGTAATTATTTCATATATCTTGTAATAAATTATACATTGTGTAGGCACACAAATAATACAACAATCAACCATACTAACCTAGCTTTATTCTCCCCAAATACTGTCAGCTACATGGATTCTAGGTTTTCATTGTACTCGATCCTGTATCCAAATTTTTTAAACTAGATGTAATTCAAAATTCCAAATCTTTCTAGTCTTACACCATATCTTTTATGGTGTCCCTCTTGGCCCACCACCTTCCACAAAGGGCTGACTGTTATGATGCCATGTGTCCGACTATAGTGTGTCATTTTACATGCCTAAATCATCAATGACCTTCATAGTATATAATTTTATTGCATCTATTATCCATTTTGATATACTGAAACATCTGCTTCAACATACTCATTTATATTAATAGAAATCAAAGAAACATGGAAAGGAGAGAGAAACTGAAATGTGGAAATTATCATTAGAAGAATAGGAAGCCTGAGAAGAGAGAAACAAAGAGTGAATTTTCTGAATATGCTTTAGTGATTCTTCCACCAGTCAGATTGATCTATTTGTGATCAGAATGTTTACGGAGTTAATAAATGGAAAGGAGAGAGAAACTGAAATGTGGAAATTATCATTAGAAGAAGAGGAAGTCTGTGAAGAGAGAAACAAAGAGAGTATTTTCTGAATATGCTTGAGTGATTCTTCCACCCATCAGATTGATCTATTTATGAGCAGAATGTTTACAGAGGTAATACATAACTTGCTATTTTCAAGAAAACAATTAAACTATCACAACTTCCTAACATGCACTGAACCCTGCTAAATAGTCAGCCACATGGAAAAATAATAAGACGTTAAATGCTATTAGATGGAAAGTTTTAGTCGAAGCAGGATCTCAACCCACCAAGAGCCACTATCTCAATAGCTCCACAGAGATGTTTCACTCAGTCTTTTTGGTCAGACCCTCCATAAGTAGTCTTTTTTTAGACATTGCGGCCAGGGGTGGCCACAACTATTTTAGCTTTCAACAGTTTGCTTCCCTACTTCTCCTGTACTGGGTTCCCTCTTCCCCCAGTTCATTGATCTATCTTGATACCATTTCAATTACTTGAAGCTTTCTCATTCCAGTGTCTTCTAATTCTTCCTAAGTTCTGGTGCAGGTGTCTGGTCTGAAGTCTATCACTTCTAAACACCTGGCATTGGCAAGTCAAGTCATCAGTTTTGTACACGCTATTATTCCTGGTACAAATCCACTCACCTAAATGAAGTTTTTAATGTGTTTCATGAGTTTATTATATTCTTTTTTATTGTATGGATTAATTTTATAACTTTGTTCTTCATTTCTGGTATAAGAGATTCGACAGATTCTTTTTCTTAAAGTACCTGAGACAAGAAAAATACTATTGCTTTCTGAGATTGATCGGGTTGCGCAGGTATGTCCTTCATTATTGTTTAACCTTTATTCCTTTAGTCCTTGTTAGAATGAGATTCATTCAGATGTTTTGTTAATATGTAGGATTTTTTAATGATTGTTGGAAGTATGATGGTTTTGTTCATATAATGAAAATTTACTTGTAGTTGAATAAGGGGGAAGAGGTTTTACATTTAGTTATTTTTCCTCTGATTCCCCTTTTTTATCATCTGAATGGAAAAAGAAATAGTTTTAGAGAGGAAGTGATGCAGTAATAGAGAGGACACAACTTGAACAAGAAATTATAGTTGCAATTGCAACAATATGTCACTGTGCTGGAGGTCAATACTTAAGATTTTGCAGCCTTTATCAAAAATTGATTTTAGGGAAAGGATAAGGATCCCTGAATATGGTCCTATTATATCATACATTAGATTCTTTTTTCTCCTAAGCTTGACTTATTTTTACTTAAAATCATGTTTAAAAATTTATAATAATCAGATAAAAAGCAAAAACCAAAAGAAAATTAAGGTTTTTCTAAGAAGATAAAAATCATAGTAGTTTGTTTTTTTATTTTAGTAGAGTCTGATGGACATTTGTCTCAACAAAATTTTTGTCTTCTATCCTAGTACATTTAATAGCTTTCCAATGGATTACCAAACACAGCTAAAGTATTGTGTGTGGAGAAGGGGGGGGAGGGCACGAAGGAGCCATATATTATAGTGTGTTTGGTTTTTTATCAGAATATAGTCTGGCTCTAAACAAGTCTATATTGTGAAAGTCCATTTTTTGCAGGTTGAAAACATGGTTCAGGTTCCCTAGTTTAGAGAACTGTTTTCTTCATGTTCAAATTATTTTAGTTTTGTCATCAATGAAATTCAAGTGTCTGCTGCTAAGATGACTTTAGTTTCACTTTCTGCGTATTTGTACCAATTGTTGCTTGTCACTTATTTTGAATTTTCCTTGACAATTTTTCTTCTCTTACTCCTCTTTGCACATTTGTAACAAATGTATAACATGTCTTTGTTAAGAAGTATGGCATTCATCTCTCTAGTCCATACTACATGGGATGGAGCCATTTTAAGTGAAATTTCAAGAATGAATTTGGTTTATTCATCCTTGAGTGTTCAAACATATTTACAAAAACTTGGCTTTCTAGGATCAGCTTTAGTTGGCTAACCTTCAGGCTCCTTGTTCTTTTGTGTTTCTCTGCTTAGGAGGATTTTTTTTTTGTCCCTATTTTTTGTACTTTTTCTCCAATAAAATAAATTTTATATATGTATAAATTTTTAAAAAAATTATTCATTTTTTTCCCTACTTTTTTAAGAACTTCTGAGAATGTATTTATAACATTTGCATTACTATTGTATTTTTTCCATTCCAGGATTATAAAGTTCATAGAGATGAAATACATAGTAAATTAGTTCAAATAATGCGAGAAAGATTACTAGTACATTTACGTGGCTTGCCTCAAATTGTTGAGAGTTGGAATAGACCTGAGGATGCAGACCCTCAGCCTAGTCAATTTGCCCGGTCCCTTACTAAGGTAAATACTGATATATAAATTCTGCCTTTCACCTTTTCTTTTTTCTTGAATTAAGTTGACCGAGATTTTAATATATATCTTCCTATCTTGTGGTTTAAAGTATAAATATGAATATCCCAAAGAGCAAAAATAACTTTTTTTGAGAGTATGGTGGGTCATTAGTCACTTCACTAGGTTTTTCTTATCATAAATAGAAGACTGATTGTTGCAAAATCAAATTTTAAATAAACCCCTCACAGATGTGCAATAAACTATTTGACAAACGATTTAATAACTTAAAACACTTGTAGGTAAGCAAATTTATGACTGGTCATATATGTTGATAATGGTGTGGGGTGATATGGAATTATCATTTTTGAGTTCCAGTCACCTGCCTCTAAAGCAATCTCTTAATTAGAACTTATCTATTTTTGGAATTTGTTATTAGGAAGTTGGGTACCTCCAACGTGTTCTATCTCGAACTTTGAATGAAGATGACGTTCAGGCAATTTTCGGGTAAGAATCGTAGAAATCTCCATTTTCTTTATTCTTGTACCTTGATGAAAGATCATAATCAAGAGTATGCTACTGAACATTGTACCTGTTGTTTCTTATGCAAGGATGTTTACTAAAATGATGGGTTTTATATTAGGTTGAGATTAAGAACCCACATCAGATATATGGTCAAAGTACTCCTTATACAGTCTTGGACAGTCCTCACCCATTAAGCTATCTTTTAGAATTGAGTTGGGTCAAATTCATTCTTAATTCTAATATATTGATTTGTACGTAATAAGGTGACTGATTATTTTCTTTCTGCTTGGCCTTATCTATAATTAGTTGATAAGAAATCTGGCTGAGGAAAGTAGCAGTAGCTTTGAGTTTAATTATTCAGTGTGATTTCTGGTGTGGTGTCTAATGAAGTAATCTTTTCTTTTCCATGGTTGAAATATTATTATATCTGAAGATCATGAAATGGATTATACTGATTTACTATTTAGTATTTTTGGATGGAGATTGGAGGGAAAAGGTGACAGTGGTGAATGTCCCGGATATACATTATTTTCTGTGATGAATTGCAAAATAAAATTTTCTTATTTTCTCAATAAAATAGAAAGAAAAATGATCGTAAAATATGCTCACATCATCTGAATTCCCACAACTCACTTCTCAAGTTTTCTATTTTTCAGGCAAGTGGTCATCATATTTCACTCACAAATTTCAGAAGCATTTTCAAGATTTGATATTAGCACTCCTCAAGCTCAGAATAGGTGTTTACTTTTCTGAAGTTATATTGTGTAGAAATAATTTTTTACGGAACTTCAGACAAATGCAGTAGTTTTGCGTTTTGTTCTTAAATTCTCCTCACTTGCTAGGTTATATCGAGATGTCAAGCATATTCTCCAATGCATACGGTCATTGCCATTGGGTGATTTGAGTAAATCTGATACCCCAAATTGGGGCCAGCTGGATGAATTCTTGGTGAAAAGATTTGGAGATGACGCTGTTCAGTAAACTGTATTGTAAAGTAGCAACTCAATTGCTTCCGTGGGAAGGCTAACATATTGTGGAAGATATGGGGGTGATTTAAACCTTCTTCACTCAGCATTTTCGTGTAACACTAAATTGAGGTAATATTATTGCTAAATGTGTTCATAGCTTACACGAGAATTCTTGTTATCTTGATCATTCAAAGTCAAATAGGGAGCCACGGAAGCTATTTAGTATCGGGCTCTTAGTGAGGGGCTTGGGTGATTTAGATGAGGACATTGGTTCAGACCTCATTGCCATCGTTATGCCATAATTTGCCATGCCTGAATTTATATTATTTCACTTTGAGGTGAATAATTCATCTCTGTTGCATTGATAATGTAATTTGACTAATATATTTTTAGTCCCTGTAAAATGAACAAGTTTTTTATTTTAGTCTCTAAAAAATTTCTTTATTTTTCATCCTTGTGAAATTTGAAATTACTGTTTTTAATTCTTATAAAATGAGGGAATTTCTGTTGTTGTCATTATGAAATATTTTTCTTTGATTTTCATCCCTCTAAAAATTTTTTAAATTTGGAATTACTGTTTTTAATTCTCTTATAAAATGAGTGAATTTGGGTTGTAATCGTTATAAAATATTTTTGTTTTGTTTTTATCCCTCTAAAATTTCAAATCATTATTTTTTATCTCTAACATTCATTTTAAGATAAATAAATAATACTTATTTTACATATCTTAAATTTTGTTAGAAGTGTCCACAGACACTTGAGGACCAGAACAACGAAAACATTTTCTAGGAAGCAAACCCAAAACCTTTTCATTTTATATGTATTTAAACTTTTAATCTTTTTGAAAAGAATAGTGTACCAAATTTGAATTTAATGTCCTTGTAAGCAAATTTGTTATTCGAACATTATAATGAAAATTATGGGATATGCGCAAAGGAACCTCTAAATATTTTCTTGCAGGTAAGTAAGTAGTTGTTGACTATTTTAATGTTTGTATGAACTCCAACTGGCCGGTATGGCAGGCCATCTAGTACACTTTTAATTAGATTTTGTTTTAGCAGATAAGAGACCTAACAAAGAAACAAATAGCAATGGCCTTATCCCATTAGTTATCGACTACATGAATCATGACATTATTAGGCTCGGTTAAAATCCAAATTCATAGAAATATTATTCACCATAAGAAGATCACTTTTAATAATTTCTTCGAATGTCCTTCTTGATTCTTCTTTCAGGGTTAACAGAAAGCCTTAATAAGATTGGTTTCATAAATTATGAACACGGGATGGGGGTATTTAATATTTTGTTGTGGTTATTATACACATCGTTCCTTAGCTGTCATACAAGATATGAATTCCATTTTCTCTTTTTTTTTCAGGCCTTTGGTTGTTCTTGTGGGTATACAAGGTAAATGTATCATTTCTGAGCATTGTGCAGCCGTGGTTGGTCATTTAACAAGTTTTGTAGCAGTCGATGTTGATATTCAAATTCTTGGTTTGTCTCCTTCATTGTAATGTTAAGTTGAAATAGATATGATTCAGTGAATGAATTAAGTTTTGCCCCTCACCCCCAATCTTTCCGGTCGCTTATTCAGCCATGGATATGATGCATCGATATGTACACAATTTGAGAAATCTATAGCGATATTACCAATTTGTGTGTTCTGTTTAAGTGCATATTTGGTTTTCTTACAGGAAGCACTCTAAATTAAAAACTGTTCTGTGTAAGTGCATATTTGGGTTTCTCACAAGAAGTACCCTAAATTAAAAACTTCTAGTCTTTTTCTTGAGTAACATCGCCTTTGCAATGTAATTATGTCAAGTATACCTTCGAAAGTGTTATGGAATAAATTGGTGTCAAGGAAGGGAGAAGTGTCGACATAATAATTGCAGGATGTGCATAATTGTTGCTAAAACAGTAAATATTTACGCAATTTCCTGGTGCAATTATAGATACTGACAATCTGTTAATTAAATAGAAAATTGGATCATATTTTTTTTAAGATATAGAGACATTGATGTTGATGAAATTATAAAATCAATATATTAGTAAAAAATTTAAAGAAAATAAAATATTTTTGACGTACTTTTTCTTTAAGCTAACAATAAAATATAAACTTCAACTTAAGTATGTTAAATTATATAAAAATTAAATATTTTACGAAACATTGATTCTAATACACTTAATAAAAATTGAGTTTGTACGTGTATGATAATATTTATTTCTGTCACGTTAACACAATTTGTACTTTAAACCTTTTAAGTGGATGGACGTTTTAGAATAAATAAAATAAATGATGGTGTCCTTACCATAAATCTGTAAAAGAAATCTTAGAAAAAAGGAACTTTTTAGAATGTATGAAAAGTTTTGTAAATTAAGGATCGTAAAAATTAAACTAAGTAACTTTTGCGGAATCGAAAGATTAAAGAACAAGAAATATAAATGCAGAAAATGACATACAACACAAATACAGACCAAAGATGAAGAAAAAAATGTGAATGTAAAGAAATAATTGTTAAGGATAAAATAAGAATTTACAAAAGAAATTTTAAAATTTGGTGATAACAACATATGTATATGTATCAAATTTTTTTATTATATTTATCTTAACTTTTAATTACAGATATTTAACCGAGAAAAAAAAATTATATGTGTAACTTGTCTCTCTAATTGTTGCATATTTTCACAAAACTTTTCCATCTACCCGTAACGTTTCTCTTGATATATTTGATAGATAACTTTTTTTTTTTTGTTGAGCTTTAATTGCTCTTTTTCAAACTCCCAAGATTGATGTTATATATTCATGTTCAATACATTATCTTCATATTGTTTTTATTGCATTTCTCTTTCATGAAGTAATTCCTCTTAGCTAAAATTTCTTTTCATTTTATATAGACTTCATCCGTTTATCCATTCATTACTACTAATAAAATGAGTTGATATATTAACATTCGTTTTCTTCTTGATGAAAATTTTTCATCCATAACAAATCCAAATCTAAGTTTGAACATTTAGAGAAATTTTACGTTCTCGTAAAAAGTATATATAATCTATTGTTGATTCAAAATCATTATTGCATGTTTTTTTTATAGTAGTTGAAAATTCCACCCCATAAGCTTTTTTGTATTTTTCAAAATCCAGTCACTAATAAAATTGACTCCTTGCCTTTAAGAAACAAATCATAATCTCTAAAATTAAGTCACCCAACAAATTATCCTCGAAAATTGTCATGTAATTTTCCTCGATGCACTTATAAAAATTTTCCAAAATTAAGATGTCTCACTTTTACCTTCATCCAAACTTACTCTTTTTATATTTTTTTACAACCTTTTCTACGAGAGCACCAAGCATCCCCTTATTTAATTTTTTAACTTTCCAAAACACTTACCTTTTACCTTTTAAAAATGGAAGTCATTTCCACTTCTCCTAAAAAAGCTCTTCTTCAACTAAAGAATCTTTCTTCAAGCATCCAGAAGCACTCCTTTCCTCAAGCATTTTTGTTAATATCGACAGTTTGCTCCAATCGCTAATTTGGAAGAGGAAATCAAAGAAAATATAGTAGATTCAAGTACTAATCCCTTATTTCTCTACATATTTTAAGTATATATTTGTTGATCTATCATAATACACTTTTTTAAGAAACATTTTCATTTCACTAAATAAGGAATGGCATGCATTTATATCTCTGAAATTAAAATTAACTTTTTGGATATTACTATGAAAAGAACAAGTTATTGGAAATTGTTGGATAAGGTAGAGAAGAGTCAAGGGAGCATTGGAAAGCATTAGGTATTTATCATTTTAGATAACTTTTTACATTTTATATATCATCTTTCGATATTTTTATATTTCTTATGGTCTGCATTTAGGGAACATGCACACGAGCTATCATGTGGTTCACTTATCTTTACCTTGTTTGATGTGGTTGTTATCGCTGCTTTAAAACCAACAGGAGAGAGATAAATCATCAATAAGTGATGTAAACCTTAGAGGGTTTGAAGGATCTTGATCAACTTAAGGAGATGTAAGAAACTTAAGAAATCATGGATGACCCATAAAGGTCGTGGAAGCAAGGAGAAACCACATTTAAGTTTCGATTTTTACAAAAACAAGGAAGGAAATAAAAACAAGTAATAAAATTAAATAAAAAATTTGATCAAGAGATAGAAATAATATAGAACATGTCACCTTCATGATGAATTTGAAAGGATAAATGTATAAAGATTCGTCACTTGAAAAAACTTCTCAAGATAAAAACTAAGATAAGAGTAGAGAACTCTTTAAGAGACTTTCAAATAAACTCAGAGAGGAAAATTCATTAATCTTCAAAAGTAGAATGCAAGAGAGGTTTACCTTTTATTTATAGAAGTTTTCCACAACCTATGGAGCATAAAGAGTCACTTTAGTCGTCTTTTAGGAATCCTAAGTGCTCTCATAAAACTACTTAAGGTAAACACCTAAATAATCTCATGATTAAACTTTAGCGTAATCTTAACTACCTCATATGGGTGGCTACTTAATGTGTGGACTGGCGCATGGGTTGTTCCTTGATTAGTTGAGAAGCACATGGGATACTCCAAGGGACACAAAAGTGGCGCCACATGTAGGAAGGGTAAAGTGAAGAAGTTACAAGCACCTATTTGACTTGAAAGTGACATATGGGTTAGAAACTCTTTGTGTCTCTTTAAGTTTTGAAAAGTCAACCAAATTTGCATCTCTTGGATTATAGAATATTCTAAGAAGTCAAGGAATATTCCATAATTTAAGAGATTACAAAAAATAAGTGTTTCTTTACGTCTTTTTCTATTCTTCTCAATATTCATCTTGTAAGTCTTCCTTAAAATTTCTCTTTTCTTTCTTCTTATTTGTTTTTATTTGTCATGTTTCTTGTTCTTATTCCTTGATGTTTCATTCCTCTATCTTCAACTAGTGCTTCCTCATTCTTATTTACATCATATTTCCTTTTGACAAAGATCTGAAGAACCAATTCAATTAGAGCCAACAAGCATATGGTCATTTTCTTAAGTGTTGTTTTGAAGTAGAGCATATAGCCTTTTGGTGTATTGGCTATCAACACAAGTTTATTGCTTTTAATCAATTCAAATCTCACTTGATTACTTCAATCTTTGCATACATTCTCCATAAAGGTGTCTCTAAAACTACTCCTGACTCATTATATTACATCAATATCTTTTACTCTTTAAGGCTTCATGGCAACTTTTCTGGCCCAACACGATTTATTCAATTGTGACTCCCTTCAATTATCAAAAGGAAAATGCTTAGGTTTTATAAAGAAATACTTTCATACTCTCTTGAAGGAGTTAGATTATCAACTTTACTTCCCATGAGAAAAAACCTTCTCAAGAGACTTATGATGAACACTCACTACCTTAAATCCATTTTAAGTTACAAAGAATTTCATGAAGATCTAGCTTTTTCCCCTAAAACTTCTATCAAAGATCCATTGTGGCAAAAATTGAGATTCTGAACACCAAAACCAGGAAAACAATTATAGGTCATTGATGTATGGAAAGGATTTTTAACTTGGGACATTTTACTAGCAAGGCTCTAAAAGATGTTAATTTTTTTCCCTACCACCCACAATACTTTTTGAGGAAATTCAACCTAAACCAAGTAATCTTTTTTTTATTAATTTTGCAACCCTTTCGATCACATAGGTTGGTTATCATTAAGAACACCATTCAATATGAACTCAAGCGCATATTTCCAAAAAAAAATTAAAATTTTGTTCTCATCTTTTCGAATCTTACTATCTTTGCAATAAGGACTTTTTTTATTGGTGTAACATTTGCTTTTATTCACACTATAAAGAATTGTCTTCGATCATCTTCAAAATAACTACTTCTCCCATATTTATGGTGCATGATACTAAGAAATTACGGAAAGGTAAAGTGACTAACTACTCTTAAACAACTAAACCTAAAACTCCAAAAAAAAACATGTTTCAAAAAGTTCTCCTTCAAATCCTTTTAGCCTAGTTAAATCTTTAACTCATTCCAAAAGTGTTTGAGATTTACGTCATCTATATGATAATTTCAAAATTTGACTAAATCCCAACTCAATAATTTTAACTAAATTATCTTATCATCCTTATTTGAATTATCCTGAAAACATTTTTCCTTCTTGGCTAACTCATTTTCAACATGTTACACTTTTAACATCCATTTTCTAAGGTAATACTTCTTTAAACATTGCCTTTTAATTTCTTATTACAAAGTTATTAATTTTGATCATACTTGTTGATATATTTATCACCACAACCCAAAAAGGTCTTTAACCAATAAGAAAATTGGATTGATAATGATGATAATCAAGGAAATCCTAAATCTTCTCTAAGATAAAGGTTCCAAAGCCACTTAAAGGGAATGAACTTTCACTCTTATTTTATAAAAAAAAAGTCTATTATAAGTAATTTGGGTAATTGTAATGTGTTCATCTATAACCTCATTATTACTACAAACTTCATTCTCTATTTTGTATGATATTTTTAGAAAATATATGTAAAGAAAATGAAAGTTGGTTCAACAAGTTATTTTGTCAATAAAAATTATACCTCTAATGACAAATTTTTTTCATTAACATTCAACTATTAATCCTAACATGACCACTTCAGTGGATATCAACAAAGAAACTCATAGGGTAATTTTTTCTGCGCCTCCTTTATTTCTGTATGCACTTCCATAGGGGTTGGTAAAAGACAAAATCATCCCACCCCTTGTTGTCACTGCTAGTCGCCACCCGAGCTGCCACCTATCGATCCATCCGAGCTGCCATTGCTCGATGTTGGTCAATGAAGGAGAAGGAGGAGAATCGCGATTGAAAACAGAGAAGACACAACAAAAATATGAGAAACGTGTTCTGGATTATGTAATCTGGAGCACTTCCAGATTGTGTAATATGAAAAATCTTGTTGAATTGCACAATTCGAAAGTTTCGAAAGTCAAGAATGACTTCCGAATTGTTCAATTTGAAAGTGACTTTTGGATTGTAGAATCCAAAAGTTCTTTATGAAAATGTGATTTTCAAGGTGTACAATCCAGAAGTGAATTTCAAATTGTGTAATCTAAATGTGAAAATTAACTTCCAAGTTACATAATTCGGAAGTCAAAGTCTGGAAGTCAATTTAGACTTCTAGATTGTGTAATATGAAAGTTTCTTTTATCTTCTAGATTACACAATAAAAAAATTTTAAGGATAAAATAGAAATTTTTTATATATGAAAATGAAGGAAGATAAAATGGAAGTGCAGAATGGATAATTACTCATGTTCCTTTAAGTCTAGTAAGGATTTTTTTGAAAAAAATACTTTTATTTTGGGTATATATAATTCTTTTAAGAGAAAAGTATATTTAAGAAAAAAATTCATAACACGATATTTCTGCTCATTATATATTATAGATTACATATGTGATTGCGTCTTTTTAATTGTCATTATATTAAAATTGTTAATGACATTAATTCTAAATTGACAAAATGATAAAATTAATCAAAATTTACCTCATACAATATATACGCGTTTATAAACAGTGATTATGCAATAAAGGTTTTTATAGAAAATTGATTATAATTGTCACTATCTGTGATATAAATTATTGACAATTAATTTAAAATCATCATAACAATAGTTTTTAGAATAATTATTATAAATTTAACAAGATTACCAAATAATAAACTATGATGGTTATACAATATAAAAAAATTATATTATCAATACATTATAATAATTAAATTGAGCATCCTAAAAAATAATAATTAAATTGAGCAAGTGTCATAGTTCAAGAACATATCCATAAAAGCATTCGTAACGGACTAAAAAATGTGATAAAAAAAGTTGAAACGCGATATGCACTTGACTCTACCAAAGTTGTAACGGCTACTTAGAGGAGAACCGTTGGACACGTGGAGACGCAGCACGCTCCTGGGGGCATCTTTTTTCGTTTCTTCTCTTCACTTCTTTTCTCTTTGCTACACTCACTTCATACACTGCACTGTGTCTCCTTCTACTCTGTTCCCTCTTCAATTAGGGTTTTCTCATCTTCAACATCAACGCCAACATGAACATCTTCAAGAAGAAAACCTCACCCAAAGGTGCACCCCTTTTTCTCTTTCAAAAATTTCTCACATTCTTTTGTTTCCCTTTTTCCATAAAGCTTAGGATTTGCGTTCAGCATTCAAACTTTTCTTTCCTCTCAGAATTGGATCTAGTTTTTGTTGAGAAGACACACCCGGGTCTTTAGAATTTTAAAAAATCATGTGTTTTGTGCTGCTAGTTTTGTAGATTTGGTTTCTTTTTTTGGTCCATATTTTGTGGTACTGTTTGGATTTTATGGAAATTGGAGAGGGACTTGCAGCGTTGAATTTCTTATTGTGTCTGCGTAGTGGCACTCATTTGAGTCTGTTTTGTTTTGAATGACAGAAGCTCTGCGGTCAAGTAAGAGGGAAATGGCTGTTGCAACAAGAGGTAATTACTTGAATGGTTGCTGATTAAGAAGTTGTAGCATTTACTATCTTCTTGTATAACTCATGCAATGGGGATTGTTTTCATTGAGATATGTATTTTCCCCGAATAACAAAGAATTGGCTTGCTTAACTACGATGGTACTTCATCATATCTGTGCCTTACTTCTGTGTGGAATCTCTCCCTAACCCTTGCTTTTCTCAGATAGAATAAACTTGGAAGCTCATAGGATTAGCGAAATTACAAGAATAAAATCAATTTATGAATTCAGCTGCGAGACCCTGAGCATGTACACTGGCAATTTATCAATTACAAGAATAATGTTTGTGGGTTTGTTGTTCATATTTCAAATAAATCAAATAGTGGAAACATGTGTTACCGCAAGTGAATTACCTTTTGAATATAATGTATATCGTGTGAGGCAGGATATTTCATGTGATAAAATAGTTGGGATGGCTGGAGCTAATAGTTAAAGCATATAGTTATAGGAGAATGTAACAAACAAATACATGGGCAGTATACAGCTAAAAATTCCCGTTCAAAACTATTTTTGGTTGATCTTTTTAAATATTATTTTCTTGAATATTTGTGAGAAGAAAAAGTTGCTAATTACTGTTTCCGTTTGCTTCCCAACCACCATAACTGTCTATATGAATCAAACAGAAATATATAACTGTCTATGTAACTGTCTATATGAATCAAACAGAAATATATAACTGTCTATGTAACTGTATATATGAATCAAACAGAAATACTATTGATTTATTGTGGAGGTCACAATCTTAAATCCTAAGATTAAATTTGTTCAGTTGGTTCCCTTGCCTACCAATAAACCAATTGGTAGTGCCATTTGACAATACCGTGTTAATTTTTAGTAGAAAATATTCAGGCTGATATACATAAGCCAAGGCTACCTCAACTTTCAACAAAATTTCTGTTTTTCGAACTTATTTTTCTCCTTGCTCGTAATTTCTATTTTTGTTCTTAGTAGTTCATTTGTTATCTTAATGGTTTCTCGTAATCTATATTTCCCTAATGGTTTTCCTTTAAAACCCTTAACCTGAATTTGACCAACCATTTTTGTTTCCATTTATTGTTTGCCTGTGCTACAAATTTTTATAATTTCCTGCATGTATAGTTTAATCTTTAAAAGGAGGTTTGTGCTTGATGGGTATGATACTAAGTTGTTATTATTAATGGCTGATTTCATAATATATGTTTAAAATTCCCTTCAAATTAAAAAAAAATTAACCATAAGCTAATGAAATGCTTGATGGGTAGTATTGGGGATCTCATATCGACTAAAGACATGATCAAATTATAATTATAATATATATGTATATATACACACATACATATATATAAGTAGGTGTAAACCTTACCATGTATTTTGTGAGGTTGAGTTAAGATTAAAGTCTTTTTTTAAGAGGTATGATTAAGACAAAAGATGAATACTAGAATAATAGTCAAATTAAATATATATTTCTTCTTGAAGGATTTCTTTTAAAACATTGGCATCATTATAGGTTGGGTGTAGTGACAGATCTTCTTTGGGGGCGGGACATACAGCCTTGGCCTCTCCCAACCTGTCAGCTCCAGCTGCATTTTAGTTTGAGTTTATTATTTTGACTCTCCCAAAATTATTGGTCAAATAAGCCATTAGTTAAGTGTCACTAGTGGTCTATATCCGTATGTGGCTGTACATTTAAAGAGATTAGTAGGAATGTAAGGCTTCATATTCGATATTGTTTTCTAATTTTAATGTAGTGGCAGTTATGCGTATTGTCCTCTCTTTCATTCTCTTCATTTTCTTGTTCTTTTTATATTTGCGAAGGTATTGGTACAAAATAACAAGGGTTCAAATTTAGTTTATATTTCCGTAAGGTGACACTTATGTTTGTTTCCTTTTTCTTTCATTCACCCTTGTAGGAATTGAAAGAGAGATAACATCACTTCAGATGGAGGTACATATTGATAACAGAGATATTCTTAGTGTTTTTCTTGCTGTTTCAGATTTCTTTTTAGCACTTCACTACCTTGCAATTGCAGGAAAAAAAATTGGTTGCAGAAATTAAGAGAGAAGCAAAAACAGGAAATGAAGTATGTTTCTCATTTAAATGCATCTCCTCCACAATTGTTAATGAGCCATAAAACCATGTTTGCTTTGTGTTTATGTGGTCCACAGATTATTGACAATATGATATTGATAAACTATTTGTGTGTTTTCATACTTTGGATTTCCAGTTCACTAGTGTATCCTCTATCATTAGTTTGTGGGGAATGTAATGTATTAGTTTATGTTATTCAACGTAGTAATTTATATCCTTCACATGCTTGTGTTTATATGTTAATTTGAGCTTCAGAAGTAATATCATTTATCTATTTCCAAGATACTGTTATGTGTGTATGAACCAGTTTCGTTGATATTCACGATATTAGCTACATAGAAATACTAAATCTGTTATGTGGTCCACAGATTATTGACAATATGATATTGATAAACTATTTGTGTGTTTTCATACTTTGGATTTCCAGTTCACTAGTGTATCCTCTACCATTAGTTTGTGGGGAATGTAATGTATTAGTTTATGTTATTCAACGTAGTAATTTATATACTTCACATGCTTGTGTTTATGTTAATTTGAGCTTCAGAAGTAATATCATTTATCTATTTCCAAGATACTGTTATGTGTGTATGAACCAGTTTGATTGATGTTCATGATTTTAGCTACATAGAAATACTGAATAAAGAAGTGTTGGGTTACAGGCTGCCACCAGAATCTTAGCACGTCAACTTGTTAGGTTACGTCAACAGATAACTAATTTGCAGGGAAGTCGTGCTCAGATCAGGGGTGTAGCAACTCACACACAGGTATGTTTTTTTTTTTTTTTAACGATATCAGGATTTTCAATTTTTCACAATTTCCAAATTTCTTTTGCAGGCATTATATGCAAGCACTTCAATCTCCACGGGAATGAAGGGTGCAACTAAAGCAATGGTAGCAATGAATAAGGTATGTTACCCAAACTGACTCTGCATCTTATCACACAAATTATGGAATGCATTTCTTTTATTTATTACCAATAAAATATGCAATGCAATCAGTTTATGTTATTCAAGCTCCCTTTCCTGGGCACTAAAACAATCTGAATATACACTTCAATATTAAAGGCCAAAATGTCTTGAACTTGAGTATGCCATTGCCAAGGAAGTGAACTGAGCATAATCGGATCCTGTGTTAAAAATTACTTAACTCCCATTGGAAATGTTGACAGAATGTTATATTGGCTCTTTCAGCAATTTTCTATTGCCACTGAATCAAAAGTTCATATATGAGATTCTTTTCGTGAAATTGATGGATTTTTTTCCAGACATGACATGACTAAAAGTGCTACCTCTTTTCTTCTCAGCAAATGGCTCCAGCGAAACAGGTGAAAGTGATCAAAGAATTCCAAAAGCAATCAGCTCAATTGGACATGACGGTAATTTACCCTTTTAAGCAAGATTTCTGATGTGTTCTCTGCAGTTTCATGCATTAGTGGTAGCCTTTTATTTTAGACTGGCCTTTTATTTTAGACTGTGATTCAGTTTGCTCTTCATTAGGTAGCATTTAATCCAGTTGTCTCAACAATATGAATATTGTTAGACGTTGTTAGAATTACCGACATGCATTTAGTCCAGTTGTCTCAACAATATGAATATTGTTAGACGTTGTTAGAACGACCGAGATTGGTGTCTACTGGTTGGCATTACTATCGCAACTCTTTCAATCCATGAAAGAGGGTTTTGCACACTAAAAACTGAATAAGAAATTATTTTGTTTTTCACTTCAGCATAAAATTACTGTTAATTTAAATTCTCAGCTCTGTAGTTTTTCAATGATTTCATTATTGCTTGGTCAACCTAAAGCAATGGTGGGTACTAGACAAAAAGTGATTTTAATTATCAATATCTAATAACAATATATTTTAACTAGAAGATTGACTGAAGGAACAACAATAAAATAACAGTTGAATGAAGAAAACATATGTAAAGAAAAGGGAACGGAAACATGAAGATGAGGACTATCAATATAATTTACTATGCGGCAGGCATTCAGCTTTTAGTTTTCAGCTGGAAACAAACGAAAAATCTGTTGGGAAAAGGATGTACTAGAAAAAGCAAAAAGAACATGGAAGGCCGAACTGAAATGGTAACCAACAGAAAGGCAGTAGAGTAGTTGTACTCAAGGATTAAGTAGAAGCAACCAAAAATGAAGTATCCAAGAAAAATTTGCTTCGTGTTTTCAGTAGTTTCTGTGTTGCTGTAAATTGCTGAGGGTGTTTTCTGGGGAAGTGGCTCTTGGAAAACACTCTAGTTCTTTTTTATTTTTAAAATAATAGATTATTACCCTGTTCAAGTTTCCAATTAGCTGGAAATGATTATTTTTACAGTGCATTTTTTTATAAATACAAAACCGGGGTGCTTATTAAATTTGCAAAACAACAGCCATCTATGGCAAACAGCAGTGATGCCTGCCTCATAGTGATATTGAAGCACAGCTCCACCCTTTGACAATATTTTCTTTTGCTTCATAAGTTTATAACACAATCCTACTTGCAGATTGAGATGATGTCAGAATCTATTGATGAAACTTTAGACAAAGATGAAGCCGAGGAAGAAACAGAAGAGCTCACTAACCAGGTGAATATAAATAACCAACGTCGTAATTATACAGCCTGTTATTATAAGTATGTATCCCCTTTTTCTAACATTTTTCATTTTATTCATGACAGGTTCTTGATGAGATTGGAGTGGATATTGCATCCCAGGTAGGTTTTCGACAGAACATGAATCCATTGTCTTTGTTCTAATTCTTTGATTTAGTTAGTTTTCTGAATGCTGAGCCTGATGCTGGTCTTTTATGATGCCAGTTATCTTCAGCTCCGAAAGGCCGAATTGCTTCAAGGAATACTGAAAATGTTGCTCCAAGGTACATTTCAACCTTTTTTAGGTTGCATGGTATACAACACTGTTTTGTATTAGATTATCCTTTAAACTTGATTGATCTTTCAGTTAAAACATTTTTTTAATTGTTTGACTGTGGTATTTTAAGAGAGAAATTTCTTTCTGGATGCAGATCAGAAGAATCCCAAGATGTTGAAGAACTCGAAAAGAGATTGGCTTCTCTTCGAAGAATATAAATATCTGGCTGTTACAGATGCTCACCTCTGTGTTTCTTAATGTACAAATCTTTATTATACTATAGCAATGCAGAGATTGTATTATTGGCACCTCATGGAATTACAAAATTTATGCGGCTGTGTTTGAACATTAAGAACTAGTAAAAATAGACTGAAATATATGACTGCTTAACCTTTATGGTAAATGTGTATGAGAGTATTTTATTTATATTTTTTGTCTAGTTTATTTAATTAAAAATAAACAGACTGTGTTGATGTCAGGAAGGAGAAATGTGCAGTTTGTTTCCTGTATTCTGCTGTTGGCACATACACAGATGAAGGCGGAATTGAGTGAATGAAGGTTATTCGTTTCTGGTAGAGTGGGTGCAGAAAACACAAAATTCAACTCAAGTGATTTGCATGTAAGAATACCAGGAAAAGTTTACATAATTTATGATTTCTTTTTCTATAATAATCGATTATATAATATATTTTCTATAATAATTCTTGTTCAGAATTACATAATCAATTATGTAATATATAATTGATTATGTTCATTTTTTTGTTTTAAATATATTTTAATATAATAAAAATATATAGATAATAAAAGTTAAATTAAATAATATTGTAAGAAATACTTCATTTTTCTCTTTAATTTTTTAACTCAAATACAGCTATTTCTATTTATTTCTTTTCTTTTCCTTATTTTTTGTCATTTTTCACACCCTCATTTTCCATTATTCAACTAACAAAAACTATGTGTGAGAGCTTAATATCTACAATATTGTAGAAGGAAAAAATAGAATGCACAAATTCCATTAGTCCTTTGAGTCTAGATACGTTTAAAAGTTTTCATAGAAATATATACCCTTTTAAAAAGAATATTATATTGGAATATGTTACACGAAGTAGTAGAATTATGTGGACGTCAATCACTTTCAGGTAATTTCTTTTTTTACACCTTTATATTTTCCCGTACTCATGAATTTTTCTTTTCTTCGATAACTTATGAATGATGTAATATGAAAGTTAAAATTGTATTTCCAATAAACATAATCTGAATTTTTTTATGTAAAAATATATTTTGAAATACATAATCTAAAAATAATTTATAAATAATATGATTTTAAAATTATTACACAAAAAATAGTTTCTAAATTATATAACTTAAATTATATAATTTAAAAGTATTTTTTATGTGAATTTTTTTAAATAATGTAATTCAGGAATATGTTTTGGATTTTTCTTGTAAGCCAATTTTTTTATTAAAAAAACTTCCACATTATTGTAATCCGAAAGTATCTTTTGGTGTTACTGAATTCAAAAGCTTTTTTTTATACTTTGTCTCTTACTCATCCCATGCGTTGGAGGAGAACCAAATTTTCCCACTTTCAGACATGTTTAGGGTGTGAAGTGAAGTAGTCCCTTTGTTCCTGTCCTTTCATGATTATTTCTTCTCTCTCTCTCCTGTATGTGTAAAAGGGTTTCTGCTTTCTTCTCCAATGACGGTGGTTGACGGTGGTGTGTAGCGGTGACTACTAAATCATTGACAGTCCAATACATTAGGATAAGTAGTTATGATGTTTATGAACCATTTAAAGTGTCAACGGTGGTTCCCCTTTCTTGATTTCAGAATATATTTTCTGAGTAAACTTTTTGTTAAGTTAAACACATAAATTGGTAGTAATAAGAATGAAAGATTTGGATGACCTTATCGAGGAAAAACACCCTATTGCTATTATTTAATATTGAGTATTGAGAATATTTTTACGAATTCCACAATGCACTATAAAAATAAGAACACAATTAATTTAAGGGAACAAAACAAGTAGAAAACAAACTTTCAAACTAAAATATAAGAATAAAAAATTGAAATTAAACTAGAATCAATATTTTTAGACCACATTTAGACCCATGCTTAAAGTTACTAAATTTAGGAGTTCGTTTTAAAATTAACATTAACTTTATCAAAATTAATTTTCTAAATTTCAATCATTGAGTCTACATTAAAAATTGTGCAAATAAAAATGGGATTTGCTTTCTATAAAAAAACTGAGACATCCAGTAATTGTTGAACCAGTATTACAAACATGGAAGAGTAGGTATGGTATACATACACTTTGCTATCTTTCTTTAGTCACACAATGGATTCCTGCGCCACTTGACTCTAGGCATCTTATGAGGCTATATAGGCATATTCTTGCATAATAAAACTATTATCAACATACATACATACATACTGAAAATGCTAATCAAGTCAGGCATCAAGAGGAAACATCATGTTGGTATCTAGGACTAGTAATTCGAGATGTGAAAGACCCTATGATACAACTGCAGCAAAAAAGTGGCCATTGGCAATCACTTCAAAGACAAATTTTGTGTCATTCCCACTTGTCCTTGTATGCACAAACAAAATAGATCGACCAGTCTAAAACTCATACTTGTTAGAATGTATTACTCCTATTGCAGCAATTTCACATTCACGAACAATATCTTCACGCTCCAGCAGCTGATGATGAGTAAAATAATGTCCCTTTACACTTATATAACATAAAGTATCATTTCTTATCTGTTGTGACGCCCACAACAACATTGCTCACCTGTAACATCAAATTCTTGTAAGTTTAAATCTTGCTTTGCCCAAAATTAAGATTAACTTCTAGAGAAAAAAAATAAGAAAAATTAAGATTAACTTCTCTATAAATTAACTTGTATACATGGACTAATTTTAGTTCTCTCATTTAGGCTTTTTTTATGCTTAACTGCATAAACTAATTTTAACTAATGGAGAAATTAAATTCATTTTTTTCTTCTTATTTTTCTCCCCTGGAAGATAAAGTAGTTCATCCAAACAGGTCCGTAGTCCTAAACGCAATTTTTTAATTGGTCTATTTGAGATCTTTAAAAACTATTAAAAGAAAGTGTTTTCATTCACCAATGAGGTTTTTAAAAATAGTGTATAGTGTACAAGAATAAAAAATGAACAAAAACATAAGCAAGCATTAAAAATGAACAGACATTCAGTAGGGATTAAAATAACAAGACTGAGTCAAATATGCATCCAAACTAACCAAAAAAGAAAAACAATAGTAGTTACCAATTTCCCATTCGAATCAACAGACATAGGATTTTCTACTACAACAGTTTGGCTCTGAGAATTAGGCATTGACTGCAGGTAATAGAATCATGTATTAGATATCATAACAAGAATCCAACAATATGAATAACACAATCAGCAAAAAAAAGACAAAAGCATACTGATGAAGTAGAAGATACTGTTCCATTTGGTCTCTGTACAGGAATTCGAATCCTTCCATTGGTCATCTACAAAAGCAGTAGCAGAAGACATTAAATAATAGAAAAACCCAGCTCAGAAAATTACATAAAATGCAAAAGACTTGCATCATAATTCCAAAAGATTTTCATGTCACGGTGAGTTGTGTCCATTGTACAAGGCACAAAAGTGGGCTGTAGCACCTTGCCTTAGTAGGAATGATCTCAATCTCTGATAACATTCATAAAAATAACCTATATTTTTTTGGAAGGAATGAAAATAACCTACTAATAGCAGAGGCCAAAATTATCTTCAAACTTATTAATATATGAAAGTTTTTTCAATTAAAAGGGTACAAATCATAAAATTTAAGCAGTTCAATATGTGCCAAATGCTTTTCAGTTCTTTCCTATTCTACCCATTTTTGCTTTCTAATTTATCCAGTTCACACATTGAGAGAAGATAATTTTAATCACTACAAAAGCTACAGAACTCAAGCATCTTTCCTTTCAAAATATCCAAATGCTCCAGTGTTCAAGATCCAAAACATTAAAGCACCAAATTCAGGAATAGTATCACGATAGAAAGAAATAAGAGCAAAAGTAAGGGAAAAGAAAGTAAAGGTGTAAGCTCTCCTTTCCTCTTTCCCCTTTCCCTTCCCTTTTCAGGGAACAAAGACACTTCATGAAGTTCAATGTCATTATGACGTAGCTAGCTTTAACTATATTTCAATTTGAAAGCTTCTGCATCTGAGCTAATTCATACTGAGGCGTTCCAGGGAGTTATTGTGCAGTTTTCCAAATGAAAAAGTAAAAAGAAAAAAAAAAAGGAAAACTAAGGAATTAACTCTCCAAGTCTAACTTGAGTTCCACAGTTGTGAGGAATTTCACTATTTCAAGTTATCTCTCCCTTCCCTTTAGTTTTAAACATCCGAACAAAGGAAAAGAAAATCAAAATTTTATTGCCACTTCTGCTCGTTTTCTTGTTTTCTTTTCTTCCTTCTTCAAACTCCAAGAGGTAAAGGGGTGCAGAACAAAGTAACATTGTTGGTAATACTTAAATTAAATGATAATGTAAAATAAGTATTATCATGCTAACATAGAGGAGACTTGAAAGATAGTTAATAGGTAACTCATACTATCAAAGCCTGAAAACTTCTATATAACAAAACATCAAGTATAATTATTAACTTAAATATGCAAGTATCTAGCTAAAATACTATAAATTTCAGGGTGCAATCTAATCAGCCTTTTAGCAAGCACGATGATCATTGATTGAAAAAACCAATAGCATTTTTAACAAAATAAATAAAAGCACATAGATAGAAGCTATTCATGTGTTACAAGCCACTCTTTTTTTCTCATGCATATACTATCTACATTTACTCTCTTAGGTGCGCCCTTTCCAGAGGGGATCCACATCCAAGGTATACAATATCCTTTGCTTCTGGCAGTATACCAAAAAAATGAGTAACTGCTACATCTCCAACCCAATGGATCCAATCAACCAATATAGTTGAATAATTACTACCTTGATATTTTACAAATACAATCCACCAAAAATTTCTAGCTACAAATTTATCACAAAAGGATTCTGACTGAAATTACAACAGAAATCCACCTAAATTTACAGCAAAGTAAAACCCAAATAACACAACTCGTCAATTTTATTTCAAGAGTTCCGAAGCATTTGTAAAAAAAGAAAGTTACACATTAATATCATTCTATCAATGTATACTTACACTGACATTAGTAATATAGTGACAAATTGCACATTTGACTGAGGGCGCTCCAAAAGGATACATGAGTGTGGTCCGGCAGTTCACACAATGGATATGGTTGACTTGATAAGATTCTTTTTGAAGAAGACACAAGCCATCAATAATAAATCAGTACACAATTTAAGAATATAATTGTTATTGTGCATATAATAACCTTCAGAATATAATTTAAGCATCAAGTTTACATTAAAAGAAGAAAACTAACTAAATGCCACATCAGGCATCCAATATCCTATAGTCTGTGTAGTTGATATTGTGCATATAATAACCTAATTACAAAGCTCTGGGAATTATTCTTAAAATTAGGACTTAGGATCTACCTTAACCCTACAAAACTGACTTATAAGGTGACAATTGTTCAAGCTTTATAAGCTCTGTTTAAGTCATATATATCTAGTTAATGTGTGACTAAACACCAGCCTTAAGCCTTCATCCAAAGAGACTGCAACTAAGATGGGCTAGGGGTGACCAATATTAAAGGGGTTTCCCAACAATTATGCTGACAACATTCACCAATCAAAAACTGCCATCAAGGATAAAATTCAGAATCAAAATAATAGTAATCCAAGTTTCAAGCTATATTTATATAAAATGAATCTAGATGTCACTCTTGATTTCGCAGTTTTCAGGCTGCGAACTAACTTGATGTTACTTATTGACGTGTTTTGTATGGCTTTCTTTGTTATAAGTAAAGGTTAATCAGGTTTGTTGATGATGAGAAAAAACCCGCAATAGCTAGATATAACTTATAGATTGGAGTGCTAACTTCATTCATTGCATGCAGCAGTTCATCAACTCGGTCCTTAATTCTCTTAGGAGGCTATCTAATTGAAAATAATCTTATATAAATTCATTGCCAATTTATAGAAGTGTGATGGGCCTCCTTGATTTTGAAGTTAGCAATAAGACAAAAATTGCTGACTCCTAAGTAAAAAATCACTTTTATAATTTTAATTACTTGATCACAATCTAATTATGAAGATGGAAATGCTAATAAGCCGGTGCATTTCACCTGAATGATGAACCATGGTCACAAAATCCATATTAACAAAAGGTTTCCATTCAAGTAATTAGTTTAACATGTATGTGGTTAAGATGTGAACAGAAATAAAATATCTTGAAGCATGCAAGTATTCTCAATTATCAAATTATTTCATTTTGAGTTTCACGTAGGAATAGTGAAACTAAATTTCTTTTGTAAAATATATTCATTCATTCTAAAAAGAGAAGCAGGTCAAATGTCAAAGGTTGCAGGACATGGGTTTTATAAAACATAACCAGGCTCTTACGTAATGTTTTGAATGTTGTTATGTGATGGCTCCCATTCACCTAAACGATGTTGATGATATGTTTTGAATGTTGTTATGTGATGGCTCCCATTCACCTAAACGATGTTGATGATAGTAATGAGAACTTATTACGGGAAATGGGTAATGATGAAGAAGGTGTTGAAGATGAATCAATCTTGAACAATGATAATTTGACTTGGGATGATGTGGCAACTGCAATTGGGGTCAGTGAGCCTTTAAAATACACTAAGAAGCATACAAGACCATAGAAGAAATTAGCAACTTCAAGTTCTAGGCCTTCTAGTTCTAAGGGAAAAGGAAAGGAAGTAGCACAAGTACAAGAAGAAGGATATGGTAACAAAGAAACTGAAGAGATAAGAAAGAGCTTTATACAAGAGTGGGGAAAATGAAGAGATATCGGACCTTGGAGACAAAGATTTATGATAGTTACTAGCATTCTATTTGATTTTGAAGATTTGGCTGTCCTAAGCCTCTGCCTTAGGCTTAAACTTTTATTTTGCTGCAATTAATGTCTTTGGTTATCAAACTCAACTTTTAGTCATAAATTTCTTTAGGGTTCAAAATGGAAGTGACTATACTTCCCACTATAACATTTGAAGGGGGGCAGCCACCCATGTCACTATTTGGGATTCACTACTATGGTAATGGGTAGTTGGTTCATGAAAAATATTATATTTGCTGATAGACTTTTTCATTTTCATGGTCTGCATGCAGCAAGAAATTCCTTGTATCAAGCTGATTTGGATAAGTAATTTAATTTGGTTGAAATATTATTCTTAGAAGAATGTAAAGGTGCATGGTAGTCCTGTTGTTTCCTTGTCAATTTATACAGTTCAATTTATGGCTGATAGCATTAGCTCTATATCAAAGCAAACATAAACTGATGTTTCCTTGTCATCTGATCATTTTCCTAGTACTCAGGAGTCAGTGTTAGCATAATAAGTTGCCTTGTCATCTGAACAATGTAATTTTGAAAAAGAATTATTAATATTGCAGGTCAGGTTCAAAGAAGTGATAAGGGGATGGGAAAAGTTGGCTTAATTAAGGAAATTGAGACTAGCAAAGGTTAAAATCTGGCATTAGGTGTTCCCTAAGGCAGCTTACCTGGATTACTTATTTAATAAGAGCATATGTGCTTGTGGCAGTTTGTAATGTTATATGAGATTTAGCAAAAAGAATTTAAAGCAAAGTCTCAAAACTTATTTGTAAGATGAGGTTTACACCTACTAATAAACTATAATTTGGTCATATCCCTAGTCAATGTAAGTTCTCCAATACACCTCCTCCTACCATTAACTTGGCATCTCAAGAGTAGGACTAGATATTTGTGAATGGTCTACTTGATAATGAGTGACACAATAAGCTCAATAAACCTTACTAGGATAAGCTCTCATACTATCTTAGAAAATAAATCTATATTTAACTCAACTCTACAAAACCATCTTGTGAAGTGAGAGTATGTTGTCTTTGCAGGTCCGTGTATGGTTTCAAACAATCACCTCGAACATGGTTTGGATGTTTTCGAATTATCATCCAACAATTTGGAATGATACAAAGTGATGTTGATCATTCTCTGTTTTATCATCATTCTCCCCAAGAATGTATCTACCATATTGTATATGTAGACAACACTGTTATCATAGGTAGTGATAAGGAGGGTATTATCCAACTAAAACAATATCTTAGTCAATAGTTTCAGGCAAAAGATCTTGGACACTTAAGGTAATCATTTGTATAGAAGTCACAACAATAGTTTTCAGAAAATGGATTTAGGTCCAACTCACCCTACAAAATTAGCCTGTGTAGTGTACCGACTAAGCAAACTATAATTCTAGTCAATGTGAGATCTCTAACAAAAGAAAGTTATGAAAAGCCACAAGGGTAGAATTTAAGTTTGTTCATTTTCCTGGTACCTAGATAATTGGTTTGATGGATATTTTATGTTTAGTTTGGAACTTATTAGAGATATCCATTTGTCATCTTTTAACAAACTTCCTTAGGCTTTTAGGAGAATTTGTAGTTGGCATGGATTAGAGTAAAGGGTTTAATTATGACAAAGTAGTCAAGGGTCAATCATTGTCACTCGCATTCTTCTAGATAATTTGTGAGTGAGCTTGTACATTGTCAGCACTTCCCAAAGGGTTCTTTTCTTACATGAAGTGCTTAGAGATATAAAAGTCCTTCATAGTAGCCGTTAAATAATTGTTTGAATATGACGTGCAAAATGTTGGTTTGCATTCCTGAGTTCAAGACAAATACGTCAACATATGGCCGGGAGCATACAACAGCATGGGTAAAACGGAAAGAAGAAAAGGATCTCCCTGCTACTCCCCTGTTGAACCCAATACTAGGATTTGAGATCACCAATGACTTAAGGATATTCAATGATAAAAAAACCACCAAAACAAAATAGTTTATCCAGCAAATCAACATTTAGTACAGCAAAATGAATATTGAGCTAATAAGCTTCCCAAATCTGGGAACAGAGAAATATATTGTACCGGGAACAAGGTTAATAGTGTGACAGCAGGAACATCTCACACTTGTAGCACCATGTGCGTACATTAGCAATGTCCTACAGCCTCCACAATAAAGTTGTGACATTTCCATTCCTGCAAGGGCATCAGGAAATCAAAGGTTCCCCAAGATGTAACCATCCAGTTAAAGTCCAACTACAAGTGAATATTTAATCAAGCAGGATGTATAATTTCTTTCCAGTTTCTCTACACACACATACAGTATCTCTCAAATAATAAGTCTACACACAATTTCTTAATATGTCTACACACACATACAAGTGCAGTGCTCCTCTTAATAGCTACACACAATTTCTTCTTTTTTTTCCTAATAAAAGCATATACATAATATATACATTGATCTGCCGTCATCAACATCATCATTGAATTATAAAGGATCTTCAATTCTTGAAAAGTTTATTAAAAAACCATAATCATAGTCAAAGTTAAGAAAAAAATGTTATACAAAACACCTTCATTATCCAAAGAAAGAACATACAAAAAAGTGTAATACATCCAGGTTCTGATAATACGGCTGCCATACTATTTCATATTGTGATCCAATACAACCACAGTACCTACCAATTCGTCACCGATTTTATAGGATTCATGCATGAGAGATATAAAGCAAAACAACAGCAACATTAAGTTAATTAATCACCCACTATTCCACACACCTAAAATTGGTTACACCACTTAATCCAAGTGCGCTGGGAAACTAACTCCCCATACTAGCAATGGAGCACAAGAAAGTTTCTGAACTACTGATAAAATGAAACGGCAAGAAAGGCGTACCAGGAGGAGGAACAGAGGAAACGGTGTTGCACAATGCACAGCAAACATTGGTTGCTCCTCTAGGGTAAACCAAGATGTTCCTACACCCATTACACACAAGTTGGCTCCTCATAACTGCAAAGCCACACACACACACGTCATCAACATCTTTTAACATCTCTGTGCTGCATAATCTTTAGACAATTTCAATCTGTAACCCGCAGAACAGAAAATTCCACAAGAAATATACCATGTCCTGAAAGTTTTGATCTTTGCACATTGAAACGCGAAACTCATCCAAAACACGTTCTCAAAACATATAAACCTCACCCAGAAACCCCAAGAAACAACAATAATAATATAATTTTTAAAAAAAAAATTTGACGGTGAGATGCGAGAATTTACAGGAGAGAAAGAACAAGAATACCCGTGAGGTAGTGCAATAGAGCAATGGATTGAGAAAACGTTGAGGAGAGGAATCGATATGAATGTTCGTTGAGATTAGAATGTCTGAACTCAACGACAACAAGATAGAAGGAAACCTCACGGCTCCTCCGCTACCCAATATTTCATTTCTCCTTCAAACTCAAGTGTCGTTTGTTTTGTTTCTATAATAACTTTCTTTCACCCTTTCTTCCAAATACTTTCTTTTTTATATATGACAAATCAACTCTACCTTCTGAAAACCTATGTCAATGGAAGAAATATTTAGAACCATGGAGCAATAAAAATAGGTAATGAATTTTAAATTACTAAAATATTCTACTTTATCTTGAAAACTATATATGATTACAATTTTTTTAATATTAAAGAAAAAAATTTATATTACCTTTAATATTGATTTGTTTATAATAATATTTTATACTTTCAATTTTAATATAAAAAAATATTTTATTAATTACAAACTTAAATATAAATATTTTCTTTATCCCAAAGGAATGAATGTATGATATAAATTTTATATTTTTATTTACTGTCAGAATGAATATAAATTTGTAGGGTTTATTAAAAAAAATGACAGTCAAAATTATATTTGTTTACCCCCTTTTTCTCCTTATTTTTAACCAGATATTTATTTCTTTAAAAAAGTGTAGGATTTGGTTATAATTTGTTTTTCTATCTTCTTTTCAAACGTTCAACCAGTGGATAAAATTAATTATATTTGAAGGATTTGTAAAGCCTCATAGTTATTCAAATGCTTAATAAGATTGGAGTTGTTAATGAGAGAATATGCATGTCAAGTTTTATATAATGTCAATAAGAAGTTTCAAATTTATTATTCATTTTCTATTTTTGTAACTATTTATTCAATAATATAATTTGGTAAAAGGTGTCACAATTGCAAAATCAAATTCAGACTTTTATTATCAATTTTTCTTACTTGTTCATAATGGTCTTAGACAAATTAAGTAATGCAGAGTACTTGTAATGAGAGTATTCTTAAAAATTTAAAGAGACAATGATTGAAAAAAAAACAATTGAATCAACAAAAAACACACACTTATGCTTAATTATGCTACTATTTCCTCTAAAAATTATAATTGTGTTTGACAACAAGCTTAAGTTAGAATTTAAATTATGAGGAAAAGTTCCCCAAACTATAATGAAGTCTTGTGCAATTTCAAGGTGCAAAAGTGATCTTAAAAAGATGATCTTTTCATGGAAATGAGAGCATAAGAACAACCAAGAAAGAAAACAAAGAAGAAAGAAGCTTCTAATTCTAAAAACTTCAAAGCTTAACCTTAGAAATACCCTAACCTAGCCTAAAATAAAAGAAGTAGAAGAAGAAAGGAAAAGAGACACTTACTATAAGTCTTACTTTAGGGTGAATCAAAAAGTGAAAAAATGAGAGGAAGAGATCTTATATTTATAGGCTTGGTTAGAAATATAAGACAAAAAAAAAGATAAAGAAAAAATAAATAAATTACCCCATTGAACTTGTTGTAATTTTCTTTTCTTTTCTCCCATGTTTTCCCTTTTGTTGGAAACTTTCACCCAAATGGGCTTGGTCCAAACCTCCTTTGCATTGTTAAAGACTTCTTCTGCTTGCACCTCCATGTTTTTTTTAGCGCACTTCATATTATGGTGAATTTATAAAAGTATTTCACATTTTGAAATTTTCTAGATTAAAGTGTTCTGAAATATTTTTTATTTGGGTGTTGAGGAATGAGTGAATATGAAACATGTGTTAGAAATTGTAAAATTTCTATTCAAAATACATATTGTAAAATAATATTTCGAAACACTAAAATAATGCAATGAGAACTCATGGTAGTGCTGGAAGAAGCAGCCTTGTTAAATGGCACACAATTTACTCCTTAGCCCAAAAAGGTTAACTAACCTTTAATGCAAATTTTCCTTTACTTAATTTATAAATGAATTAATTGGTAATTTTGTGAAATTTTATTTTTTTTCGTTATTTTATGTAGTTATGCTCTATATACTATTATATTTACACATTTACGTGTATATCTTTAGCTAAATATAATTAATTTTTCATCAACTATTCAATTATTACATTTAAAAATGTAACTATAAGAGATAAAACACATCATATTAACTTTTATATATTACACAACCAAATTAGGGTGTTATAGTTTTTGGTTTATTTTTTTATCTTTTTTTATTTACTTATTATTTATTGTCCTTTTACCACTATAAATTAGACATCTTAAAATGGGATACAAGTTAACTTGACTTATCATGGATTCAAGAAAGGTTTGGTTGAAATTTTTTTTATTATGAATTAAAGTAAATTCAACTCACTTAATATACGGATTAAGTCTGATCGAGTTAAGTTATAATTGGACTAACGTCTAATTCACCAATATCATAAATTAAATTATTTAAATATTTTATTTTTATTTTTGAAGACGAGATAATAAAGATGTTTGAAAAGAAGAAAAAATAATTCTAAATTTTTCAATTTATTACTCTAGTATTTTTTATGAAAAATGAAAAAAATTATATATATCTAATATAAAATGTGGTGAATTGAGCCAAATTTTTTTATTCATCATATATTGAGTCATATTAAACTTATTCATTTTTAGTTCGGTATATGAAAAATCAACATCAACATCCGTAAAAAAGATTAAATCACTTTAATATGTCTAATATAATTTTCTCTTCCTTATTCACAATTTTCCTTTCAATTCACTCTTCATTCACATGGATCTTATCTTTGGAAAAATGTTGGTGGTGAGAAACAAAACTTTTCTAAATCTTAACTAGCTTATCCATTATTATAAAATCATATCTTTTTCCACTTAAGCAAAGTGTATTGGTGTGGGATAAAAGAGACCCCTTTGAGTTCTGATGATTGATTTGTAGAGTGAAAATTAGTTTGAGGTTGTTTTACTTCACACGCATACCTCATATTCCTTATCCTTGAAAACTTATTTTGGCTACTCTTTTAACTAGTTCTAGTCAAGCAAGTTAAGATAAAGTAAATCTTTCAAAATAATGAAAAAAATAATTATAATACATCAATATTTTTTTAATAGTTGAAATTTTGTAAATGTAATATATTATTTATTATTTATAACTATTGTAAAGATTTGTGTCACATTGCTCTAAAAACTAAAATTATTTCAAATTTTAATAATATGTATAGTCTTTAACTACCCTATTTTGGTGTATACAAATTATGACTTTATTTTAATTCTATAACTTCTATTATTTTCTTTTCACAATTTATTTACACTCTTCACTCATGTATATCTTCCAACATCACATTATAAATCACTTATTATATATTTATTATTTATCCACCATTATTACCCTTTTTATTTATTTTTACTATAGCTTCTTTTCCACTACTCTTTTATAATCAAAATTAGTTTTTGTAAGCTTAAAACAAGTAGTTATGAGATAATTAATTTTGTTTGAAAGTTAAAAAAAGTGAAATTTTATGTAAGAGAAATAGTATTATTAACTTGAAAGGCAAAAAAAGTCATTACGATGACTACAAATTTTTAAGATTTATAAGAACAACTTATTTTTTAAAATAAAAACTTTATACATATTTCAACCATTATTAATCAAACAAACAACTGAAACTCCAAACAATTTTTAATATAAAAATAACTAAAATCTGGAAAAATAATCTCCCTCAAGATACTTTAAAGTCAACCACTGAATTAATAAAAAATATCTGTCCAGATTGATAGTATTATTTGGTCTGACCAGATACATATCTTTCCATAACTAATCTTTTTTCTACTGAAAAAAAGTAATTATAATAAAAAATATAAAATAATTTAAGTAAAAAACTACCCCCTCCTTTTTAAATAATATTTTTTAACTTTTCTCTTTCAAAATTTTAGTCCTTTTGCTTTTCTTAAAAAGAAATATCCTTGATTATAATTTACAAATTAATAGTTGCATTGAAAAAAGACACTAGCCATAAAAGCAACATTTTTTCTCTTCAAAATCTTATTAATATAGTTGTAAGTCATTCTCATTCTCATTTATTATTGTGAGGAGTAAAAAAAGCATGAAAAGTTATAGAATAATTAATTATAATAGTAGCTAAAAAATTAGAATATTTTAGTCTAAATTTATATAACTGAATACTTCTTATTATTCAACATTTTATAACTTAAATGGTGATATTTTTAGGAGGCAAAAAATATGTTTTTCTTCCTTCTAAATTTTTGAAAGTTGAGTTTAGTTCCTATAAATTATTTATTTATTTTTTAGTTTCTCTAATTTTAAAATGTATTACTTTTAGTCTTTGAAGTTATTCATATAAAACTTTATAAACGAAGGAAAAAGAAATTTAAATAACATTTGATGACTAAAAGCAATATACTTCAAAACTAAAAGAAGTAAAAATAAATATTTTTTAAAAATGATTACCAAATAGTATATTTGAAAATAAACACTTATTTCATTTTATTTTAGAATGAAAAGAATACTATTAGAGAAGGCATTTTACGAAAATTGATACATGAATTAATCTTTTTCTGGCCTTTCAAAAAAATTCTAGGTCTTCAAATAGATCTCAAGTTATAATGTTTCATACACTATATATAATGAGCATCACATAAACTTAAAAACATGGTGGAATATTAAAGTGAATGGGACGATGAATTGATGATCCATATTTAAGTTCTGGAAGAAGAAAAATTAACGTTGTTCTATTTTTACTGTGTATAAGAAGCTATGATTAGTTTCATTCTGTAGCAATTTGAGAAAACATGTGGTAGGAAAACCTTCTTTACCTACGAACTGAATTTCTGAAACAATTAAACATTAAAAATTGCTTCATGTTTGAACAAAACAATGTATTAGTCATGTTAAATTAAGCTAAATAGTTGCCAAAAAGTAAAAGTTAAATGTGCAATCTGTAGTATTTCTTCACCAACCAGCAACCACCTGAAGTTCTGTGTTGGTTACACCATCCAAGAAATTATGAGAAAGAACCCTCACTTGGCTTCTTAGACTTAACAAATGGTATGGTTGACCAATTTCACTGTGCCTATATCTATATAATAACCCTAGCTAGAGTGTGATCTGCACCACCATCATCACATCACACATTATTTTCTCAGTGCTTTGCAGAATGGCCTCAGAAAATGGAGAGAAAGTTGAGGTTGGTTTGAGTGCAGTTCCAGAGACAAAGCCAAAAAAGAAGGATTGGGTTGTTTTGTCCCTGAGAGTGGTTGCGTTTTTGGCCACTGCATCTGCAACGCTTGTGATGGCTCTCAACAAACAGACCAAAAGCTTCGTAGTTGCCACCGTTGGTAGCACCCCAATAACAGCAACTCTTGCTGCAAAGTTCAACCAAACTCCAGCTTTTGTGTGAGTTTTCAAGTGCTTAAACCTATCATTGTGTGTGTGTGTATATATATATATATATATATATATATATATATATATATATATATATATATATGTATGTATTTTTATGATGATGAGATGATTGGTGTTGATGCAGGTTCTTTGTTGTAGCCAATGCAAACGCGAGTCTGCATAACTTGGTGATGATAGCAATGGATGTATTAGGACCCCAATGTGATTACAAAGGACTCAGGCTTGTGCTCATTGCAATTTTAGATATGGTACAACTATTATTATTATTATTATTATTATTATTATTATTATTATTATTATTATTATTATTATTATTATTATTATTATTATTATTATTATTATTATTACATGTATCATTGTATTTTCTTAAGTTTAATTTTAAAAAAATTAAATTAAAGTTAATATATTTTATAATATTTTTTATTATATCAACTTTATATATCGGTATAAATTATATATTATATTGATATTATACACAACTGTTTTCTTCTTATTATTACTATAATAATCAATATATTATCATTATTGAAAAAAATGGTTTTATTTTAATAATAAAATTAATTTACTTTATTTAATTTTTCATTGAACGAACTACTAGATTGAGAGTTTTTCTTTAAGTAAATCTAGACTATAAATTTCATATAATTTAAAATTACTTTATGTGATGTACAATTGATATAATTAGTAACTTTTCTAAAATAAAAATTTACAAATCAAAAGTTAAATTATAGCATATCATCTTCACGATTATATACGCATGCTAGATTTTAGATCAACTGAAAAATCATAAAGTTGTTTATATTTTGAAAAATATATATTATACATTAAAATAAGATTAATTGATGATTTTTTTAAATCATATAAAATTTTGTAAACTCAAAATAATAACTCTTAATCTAGCAATTAGATTAACAAAATCTAATATTTACGAAATACCATTTCGTGAATTTAGCTAATAAAAGTTACACCTAAAATAACTACATCTCTTTCCATTATTATTATTAGAAAAAATAGTTTATATATTAAAATAGTTTTAAATCTCATCTAATTATAAGTGATTGGGTATTTTAATAGCATGTCATTGGTTGGACTTGATATCTATAAATAAAATATCATATTGAAATTCTCTCCACGAGAATAAATTAGTTTTGAGAAAGATTTTAATCATTGATAAATTGGTTAATATTTAATAGTTGTTTCAACCAGCTATTTTGAAATTTTATAATTTTATTTTTTCTTATTTTTTGAATAATATTAAATATTTTTTATATATCGGAACAATATTAGTTATCCAAAAAAATAGTGTATTTTATGTTTTCTAAATTTGACTATACACAATAATATCTTAAAATTTATACTAAATATGATTTGTGATAATTTATACTAAATTTGTGATTTGAAAAGTCACTATGTCGATGACATATATATATATATATATATATATATATATATATGCTATAAAACTTAATGTGAAATAATATTTGAAGTTAAAATCTAACAGTTGAACACTGTGTAAACTTATTTTACAGTCAAACTCAAAGTATTTTTTCATTGCCCTATTTCTTTTTCTTCTTCATATTATTTTAGTCAAATGTTCTTGTTTAAAGTAGCAGCTAGTGTATGAAAACTGATATCTTACAATTTTGGGGAAGATGGCTATGGCTCTGGCATCAGCTGGAGATGGTGCAGCAACATTCATGTCTGAATTGGGAAAAAATGGTAATTCACATGCGAGATGGGATAAGATATGTGACAAATTCCAAACCTACTGCAACCGAAGTGCTGCTGCCCTTGTTGCCTCTTTCATTGGCTTCATTCTCCTCCTCATTATTTCAGTCATGTCCATCATCAAACTGCTCAAGCCAAATCGCATTAACCATGCTTCTCCATAAGATCACACATCATTCTGCAACAAATGTTTTTCTTGGTCATAACTACTATCTTGGTCTCATACAAACATGAATAAACATGTTGTTGGTTGGTGTATGCCACTTTTTTCTTAGAACTTTCTATACAATGAAAACCTCTTTGCTGGGAAAGTGAAGTTTGTTTTTCACAAATTGATATAAAAATTCTGATGCATGCAAGGTATAGTTATGGTGGTTAAGCACATTAATCGTTGTCTTTAGATGTGAGAACTTCTACCAAGTGGTAAAGTCTTAACACTAGGTCGAGGGAAGAACTTCAAATGGATTCCAGTGAGTTTAAGTTGGAGCATAACAACACACCATAATATGTTATATCAGAACTTAGAGTTTTAAAACTCCACTGCAAAATTAAACTGTTACTTAAATTGATATAGTAAAAACTCAATTAAAAATATAAAACTTTTTTATATTTAATAAAATAATTCTTTTTAATCAAAACTTAATTAAAAATATTATATTTATGACAGACTTAAAAATGAGTTATTTTTTAATTTTTATGCACATACATATCATTAACAATGCAAATTAATAGAACATAATTTCATTTAACAATAAAACCAAATAATAATAAATTAATTAAAAAATATAAATATTTTAAAAACTTAATAAAATAAAAAATTGATAAAGACTAAATACTCAAATTTTTAAAAGTTTTCAAATTTAAATTAAATTTAGAATTATTAAGAATTTATCAATAGAGTTATTATTTTATTGCATATATATATATATATATATATAAAGATAAGAATTTTTTCATATTAATTTCTTTTATCAATCAATACACATTATTTTTAGTTTTTTCTCTCAAAACTGAACTATTAATTCTAAAAGCATGGAAGGTATATTTCGTCTTGGTCAAAAGAATATTTATTGATCGAGATGAGTAAGTATGTACATATAATTTATTTAAAAACAAAAGTATTATTTTTTTATTACCATGCACTAAAAGACTATATTTTATTAGTTGTAGCGGTTATGATAAATTGTTAGAAATGTTATCTGTTTTTTATAATTCTTTTAACCGTCACAAATTATTTAAAATTAGTTATGTTAAATTAATTAAGTTTCTATTGCATTTTTTAAAATTTGGCATATTGGTATAACTTTAGAATGTACGTCTATTTAACTATTTTTCATATTTAAAATTAAAAAAAATTATTGTGCGCAATGCTTTTTTTCATATAAATCTTTTCCAAAGTTATTTTATTCTTTTTTTTCATGTTGATTCTCATCTATGAAAAAAAATTTCTTTTTAGTATACACATTTTAATATTTTTATTTTATTTTGTTAAAAATTATTTTCAAATAATAACTTTCATCAGATTAAAAAATTTAACTTTTTCATATTTCTACTTAAATATTTTTTTTTTAAATTATCATTCTCTTTTTTTTTGTCTTATTGTCAACGTTTATCATTATTATTATAATTATTATTAAGATAATTATAATATTATTTTTAAACTAATAAAATATAAAAATATTCTATTTTAATTTTAAATTTAAAAATATAATAAACCTTTTACATAAACATATTCATTAATATTATTTTTAAAATAAATAAAATATTAAATTAAACTTTTTAAAACAAATAAATAATTAAAATATTTATATTAATTATTTATAAATATTTGTAGTCACTTAAAAATATTGATTTAATATCCATTATCATTGCAATTATATTTGTCATAAGTTCAACCATCTTACTAAATAATAATAAGACTATGTACTTTATAGTTGGTTGAATTACAGGTATTTAACCTTTTCACACTTTAATACGACAACCTACTGTTACATCATTGAACATGTCCTCCTATAACAGAAAGCAAAAGATATTTTATTATTATTTTTATTTAATAATAATAGTTTTTTAAGATGAAAAAGATATAACATTTTTCATTTTAATGATTCAACATTTTAGTTAAGATAAATATTTAAATTTTATATTATGTGAAGATAATTTTTTTATAAAATTTAGATTTTAAATTTATAATCACTTTTGCATTAAAAATACTCTTTTATGTTTATGAAGAGAACTATTTGTGTCTCTATATATATATAAATAATAATAATAAAATTATTATTTTAATTTAAAAATCACATTAGTGATGATATATGATGGTATTTCTTTAATAATAATAATATATGTGTTTGTGGTGTCCACAGATATTTTTGGAATTTAGTTTTATTCTAATAATAGTTAGTAAAACTATAATTTAGTTTTTATTACTTACAAAAACCATTTTAAAGATAAAATAAAAATATTTAAAAAATATAAAAAATTGAATCTTTTTATATATTATTATAATTTTTATTTTAAAATATATTAAAAATAAAATATAAATATAAAAAATAGATAAGAAAAGATTTTTATATATACTTATCGATAAAATTGTTTCATATAATTATTTTAAATTATAATGTTGTAAGTTAAGAATAAAATCATTGTAATTGCCTCATTCATATTTGTTATAAAAAGTTTTTAACTTTATAATGAATTTGACAAATAAGAGTTATTTAATGGTGAGAACATTAACTTTCAAAAATAAAACAAAATATTACTTAAAAAAATAAAATAAGAATTGATATGATGTTTCTATTTTTATTCTCGTATAACATTATAGTAATTTGTTTAATAGAGAAGTATATATTTAAAATTAACTGGAATATATAATATAATATATAAATATATTATAATCACTTTTATTTTTTATATTCTCAAGATGATAAACATTTTTATATTTAATTTTTAGTTTATATACTAACTGGTATAAACGAATGATTATACATAATAAATATTTTGATTATAGCTGAATAAATAATAAAATTGTTCATCATAATATAATATTATATTTATTGTAAAGAAAAAGTAAAATCATTTACATATACAAATATATTGTTTTTGAAAGTATAAAGAATTATAAAATTAATTTAAACTAAATCACTAATATTATTTGTTCTAACTTTTTTATATTTAAATATAAGAAAAAAATACTATATTTAAATGTTATGTTTGGTTCGAATCTGTAAAATAAATGTTTGTAGTTAATATTAATTAATTTTTATTATAAATGAAAATATTAAAATATAAAAAATAGGTTATATATATCCTTTAAATAATTTGTCAAAAATAAAGAATTAAAATATTTTTTCTAAGAAAAAAAATTATTTACAATTTTTCATTTTTATAAAAATTAAAATAACCAAAAAGAAGAAGAAAATAAATCAAACAAAAATATAGGTAATACAAATTTCCTTTAAGTCACAAACAAATGTTTAAAAACAAATTCAATAAGTTCTCACATAAATTTTGTATTTACAATATTTGAAATTGTTAATTATGAAATGTCTTAACTTTTAATGAAGATATTGTAAACCCAAATTAATAAATTTTTTGTATGAATAGTTGTAAACAAATAAGATTTTTTTTACCTTGTATTAATGATGTATAAAGTATTGTTGAAAACCTTAAACACATACCATGTGAAGATTTCTTTTAAATAACTGATTTCACATTAAAAAAATGTGTTTAAATGGAAAAAACATAGAAAAGGAAATTAAAAAATTATACTAATTAAGTATAAACTATCTAGTGTCTCCAAAATTATACTAAAAAAAATACATAATGAGAAATAATTTCATATGCTTCTTTCAAAGGAAATAGAATTAAATAATGAGTTATTTGTGTTTTTTGTTGGATGTTCATTACTCCAAGTACAGAAAAAAAGGACCCACAGTTTTGAGGAAGAGATAGTTTGTGTGATGATTGTTTTAGGTTTTTGTTGGAAAGAGAGTACATAGAGTTGGTTGGTTGGTTTCACCTCTTTCTGTTAATACTGCGTGCGTTAGAGCGGGTTAGTTTCTTCACACTCTCTCTCTCCTACCTTTTATTTTTATTATTTATTTTTTATTTTTTTATCCATTCATTTAACTTAATAATCATTCACTTCAAATATAAAAGGTTTTATAATGTTAACTGGTCAAAGTAATTGTTACCATATATTTTTAAATTATTGTTATAAAAACTAACTAGTCTATCACAAATGTATATTATATACACTAATTTATATTTAGATAATAAAAGATTATTCGATAAATATATTTTCTATCAATAATATAATAATATTTACTCTTTTTATTTGAGATTATTTTCAATTAAACGATTATTTGATTAGTCTTCGAGTCTTTATTTGTATACTATTTTTCTTTTATTTTCTAATACACTATATTTTTTTTATTCTTATACAAATTTAAAACTATCCAATACATACAAGGATTAAAATGAATAAGTTATCATTTTCAAAAATAAAATAGAAATTTTATTTATAAATAAAAATTAAATGAAGAATTTGAAAACAATTTTTTTAAAGATAGAAAAGACCATTATAACAAGAGGAGTAGGCGGATTCAAGAAGCAAACACAGCTTTCAAAGAAGTATCTTAACCTCTCTCTCTTTCTCTCTAATATTTTTTTTTTCAGAGGCCATAATATATATTTTTCCTCAAAAATAATAAAAATGGTTTTGTTTTGATGGTCTGGTTTTAAGTAAAATAATAAAGGGAATTGAATAGAATATTTTGAAAAGTATTGGGATTTTACTTTTTATTGAGAAGATATATCTTTCTCATTATTTCTTTTTATTAATTATTAATTTGATAGTTTTGTTTCCCAGTCCACCTGTCAAAATAAATTAAAGAGATTTACTCAGTCAATTGTTGTTTCTGTTTCTCCTTTTAATTTTGTTGTCTTCATGTTGAGGGAACTGTTTGAATTTTTGAGCATTTCATTTGATTCCAAGATTCATAGGATTTTGTACTATTTTAAATTTGTAGGTAATTGTTAGGGGGTTTCACAGAAATTTGCATACACATGCAACTTGAATTTGCATTTAGGTTTTCTTCACTGTGTTGATCTCTAAAGGAATTTCTAGTTTAATTCATTTGTACGCAATCACAAGGTGAAAGGAACCGAACTATCTTTTGCTGCATTGGGTGAGTATTTTGATGTTCTGCATTTGTTCTTCTTTTTCCCCTCTTAATTTTCTTATTTATTCCTTTTTACTGTTTTTAACGTTTTTTTTTTCTGTCAGTTAGTTTGCTAATAGAGAAGTAGAAAACTTTTTTCTGGGTTATCCCCTTGATCTTTTGTGAACTGTAATGAAAAAGGGGTATCTGGTTTTTGTTGCAGGCATTATTATTCAATTGGCCTTTTCATACCATAATATTGCATTCAATGGAGCAGTTGAAATTGGCTACAAATTCTGACGCTAAAGAGGTTAGATTTTCAAACCCTAGCAATGTATCACACGTCTTTTTTTCTTAAGCTTATTTTGGAATATTTTATTATCCTGCCTATCTGTTCGAATCTTCTATTCTGTTTTTATGGATCACAATTGCTGGTGATCTTATTATCCTTGTTTTTTTTTCTTTTCTTATTCTGCTTAGAACGTTGTTTGTTCACTTGTGAGAACTATGGTTGTTCAACACTTTTAGTTTAGTTCACAAGCTAACTTCTGCTCAGAAGGATGATTTAATTGTTAATTTCCTGATATCGTATTTGCTTAACAGTTTTCTGTACTCTGACCTTTAATATGTACGTTAAGCTATATGGTTTCTTTCTTTCATGGGGTTTGGGAAGATTAGAAAATTTTCATCAAGTCGTGATGACTAATACTGCCTCTGTTTAGCTTTTTGGAATTGCATACACCAGTGATATTGGTTTCTTTTGATCTCTTTGACATTAAACTATTACACCTGATTGTACCAAATTCTTTGGCAATATTTGGATTGTAAGATTATCAGTTTTAATTTGCTTGAATTCATTGTTTACCTTGATTACTTTTAGGTAGGCTGCTAGTTTTAATAACTTTATCAATCTTACATAATTTGTCAGGATAACCCTTTGGGGAACAAGCCAAAAAATAGCAATGCACTTGAGTCTTCTGACAGTCTGAGAAATAGAAAGGTATGCAATATGATCCTACATTCTGAGAATGCATAATGCTTTGACGGTCCATGAGCAATGCTTTGTATTTTCGTTGGCATTCTTTTAAGCTTATTTATACTTGTCTAGATAACCTCGAGGTGAGTCTAACTTCAATAATCTCATACCCATCTTTTTGAAAGTGTAATGGAATATCAATTAAGTGAATGGATAAATTCAGGTTTTCAAACATATTTCTTGTAGTATTGAAGAAATAGTGCAATCAAAGCCTACCATTAATGACTGTATATATAAGAGAGAGAGAGATTTATTTTCATTTTTGTTCATAAGTTGGATTGTTGTTGCTATTTGCAGGTATCAGCTCGATGGGATCCAGATGGAGCATGTCGGCCTATAATTGAAGAAGCACCTGTTTTTTATCCGACTATCGAAGTACATGTTACTATTAGAGCCATCTTATATTTGTGGTATACTAATATTGCATTTTGAGTAATTTGATTTCTTATTATTACTCTTTTTAATTAGGAATTTGAAGACACACTCAGTTACATAGCAAAGATACGACTCGTAGCTGAACCCTATGGCATATGTAGAATTGTTCCTCCAGCTTGCTGGACTCCACCCTGTCCTCTTAAGGAGAAAGATCTGTGGGAAAATGCTGAATTTCCCACCCGTATTCAGCAAATTGATTTGCTTCAAAATAGGGAACCAATGAGGAAAAAATGTAGGGGAAGGAAGCGAAAACGTAGAAGGCACTCCAGAACAGGCACATGTAGGAGGAAGCCTGCTAATGCAGCTTCTCAATCTAAGAATGCTTCTGATTCTGAGGAGAAATTTGGGTTCCAATCAGGATCAGACTTCACGCTTAAAGACTTTCAGCAGTATGCTAATTTTTTTAAGGAATGCTATTTTGGGTTGAAAGATGCCAATAGAGACAGAACAGATAGCAACAGTAACCATCAGAAGACATGGGAACCCTCTGAGGAAGAAATTGAAGGTGAATACTGGCGAATAATTGAGCAACCAAGTGATGAGGTTGAGGTATTAGTCATTGTCTATTGACTACTACATTAGTCTTTATTGCCGTGGAACTGTGCAAACAGTATATATCTTACTGTGTGATATTGTAGGTGTATTATGGAGCTGACTTGGAAACTGGAGCACTTGGAAGTGGTTTTCCTAAGGCATCATCCATTACTACGGGTGACTCCACTCAATATGCTCTGTCTGGTTGGAATCTGAACAATTTCCCCCGACTGCCAGGTTCTGTACTAAGCTACGAAGGAAGCGACATATCAGGAGTTCTAGTGCCATGGCTGTATGTTGGCATGTGTTTTTCATCATTTTGCTGGGTAAGTGGTGAGAAATTTTTTCCAACTCTGATTTTATGAATAAGGTGAAGTGTTAAGACATGAGATGGAATATTACCAATTTTTTGTCATGACATGACGTGAAAAGTTGAAGTTATTTTTCATGAAAGTTTGCTTGAATTTTTAACATCTGTTATTTAGTTTATATCACTTCTCATTTAGTTGAAGGTGACAAAAGAGACAAGTAGAAGTGATAGAGAAAGAATCGGGTTGCTACATACTTCTTCATCGTTAAATCATTTAATTTAATAAAATACTAAGAATGTCTACGCTTGCAATACTTTGAATTCTACTTATGTTGATATATTTGACATGTTGAACTATAAATCTAATAACATGTCTTGATCTTGAATTTTTCATTTCTTTCCTTTTAAATCATAACTGTTTCCTTGAAAGATAACTTGTCATCATTTCCTGCTTCTTGGAACAGCATGTTGAGGACCATCACCTTTATTCATTAAACTATTTGCACTGGGGTGACCCTAAAGTATGGTATGGAGTACCTGGAAGCCATGCACCAGAGTTGGAAAATGCAATGAGGAAGCACTTGCCTGATTTATTTGAGGAACAACCAAATCTACTAAATGAACTGGTATAATGCTACCACATGTACTTTCTTTGTTGCGTTCACTCATTGACTATTGTATGTTAAGTTATTGGAACTTTACTGTTTCTGTGGAGAAGAAATATATCTTAACTTAATGCTGCACATTTTAGAGGTATGCACATATGTACTATATAGAGTAACATATTAAAGTACAATGGGAATCAGTCTTGAACACAAATCAAATCCCTTATTACAATACATGTTACAGATATAATATGGGCCTGTTCTAATTCCACCATGTGTGAAATATGCTATTTAACACACTCACTCATCCCCTAGGTGGAACATATATGTCATGTGGACTATGGTTGTTATGAGTATATTCAGCCCAAGAACCTCAAGAAGACTTAGCAAACAGACCAGCCTGTTGATAGCCAGAGTTAACAAAGTTGGTTTTGATTTAACTGAAAAAAACCTTTTCTCTGACAAAGTTACAATAGATCTCTTTATGCATTTGATTCTTTCCTGGAAACTGAGTTTGGTGTAATGTTGAGTACAACTTGGTTGTCATAGATAAACTTTGTCCCCTAGATGTTTACCAATTTTAACTATTGGAGTTGTTGCCTAAGTCGCATGAGCTCACATGCAGCTATTGCCATAGCATAGAATTCAACTGTTGTGGATTATGTGTGTTTATTGCTCTTCCATGAGGCTAGGTTTCCTCCAGCAATAACATAATCCTGAAGTGGGTCCTCTGTCTAGGGTGATCTAGCCCCATCAACACCAGAGTAACTATTGATCTTTGCATACTCATCCAAATGACTATCACAAAGGACATTCAGAAATTGACCCACCACACTATGCTTTTAGTTTGCTCATGTTAGGTTTGGTGATGATGAGATGCACGCTGATCGGCATACTGTAAGATTCCTTTATAGGTATAAATATTAAGTGAAACTCTGGAAACTATGACAATTAGGTTTTAATTTCTGGATGTGAGAGAAATTCAGTTACTATACTTGGGAACTAAAATTCCACTATAGATTCTTGCAAACCACACTGTTAGCATGTGTAGGAAAAGGTGGTGAATGAGAATAGGTATCATCTATCTTAATGACTTGACAGTTCCTCATGACCAATATCCTTCATGATGTATTCTTGTATGCCACAAACTTTGAGCTCTATTATTGCTGCGGTGATGCTCATTCTTATCAATCTGTGTTCTGTTTATAGCCTTTTGCTCCTTTTTTTCTTTATCAGCACCTTTCCCTCCTTACATGGTGGGATGAATTTTGTTAGTTGTATGTCTACTAATAATTATCATTTTGTTCATCTCCAGATTCTTTCCAGTGCATTTGTTCAGTTTTTAGCATTCTGTGTACACAACATAGCTTATAAATTTAGGAAAGTATGATGATTATAATGGTTTTGATTTTCTTTTTTGAGCAGGTTACCCAGTTTTCTCCTTCAATTCTTAAATCTGAGGGAGTGCCTGTGTATCGCACAGTTCAGCATTCTGGAGAATTTGTTATTACCTTTCCAAGGGCATATCATTCAGGCTTCAATTGTGGCTTCAACTGTGCAGAGGCAGTGAATGTGGCTCCTGTTGATTGGTTAACGCATGGACAGAATGCTGTCGAGCTTTACAGTTTACAATGTCGTAAGACATCGTTGTCCCATGACAAGCTGTTATTTGGATCAGCACTGGAAGCTGTACGGGCAATTACAGAACTAGCTCTTGGAAAGGAATCTCCAAAAAATTTGAAATGGAGAAGTGTCTGTGGGAAAGATGGGGATCTTACCAAGGCAGTTAAGGTAATGACTCTCTCACCCTCTCTCCACTTGATTGTACCTACTTTCACAAATTCTGAAAGCTCTATAAACTTTCAACAATTATTTTACAGTTTTCACTATTATGCAAATATTTTACCCTGTACTTATTTTCTCTATTACCTTATCTTGTGATAGGCAAGGATAAAGATGGAAGATGAAAGGCTAGATTGTCTTCCAACTCATCTTAAGTTGCTCAAGATGAACAGTGATTTTGATTTGTACACGGAAAGAGAATGCTTCTCTTGCTTCTATGACTTGCACCTATCTGCTGTGGGTTGTGAGTGCTCTCCTGACAGATATTCTTGTCTTAAACATGGTAATTTCTTCTGCTCATGTGCAATGGAGAAAAGATTTGTTCTGCTTCGATATACTAGAAATGAGCTAAATAAACTGCTTGAAGCATTAGAAGGAGAATCACATGCTATTAAGGTATGGGCAAATAAAAGCTGTGGAATGGTTTCTGCCAAGGCCAATGAAGTTTGCATAGATAAATCAGGTGTTGAGAAAGAGATGTACAAAACCAAGAATTGTGAAGAAATGGATAGCTTAACTGGTTGTGAAGGAACCAAGGATAGGTCAAATTTAAACGCACCTAGTAGTCCTAATAGTCATATTACTTCTGAGATAGTGCAGTCTGAGTCTCACCCTGTAACTTCTAGCGCAGCATATGACAGTATAGATAGTCATAATGACAATAATAGTGATAAAAAGTTTGTCATAGACAAGGAAGATAAAATGGATCAGGATGGTTATCTGGATTTAAATCTTGATGTTTTCTCTGGTGAAAATGAAAATCATATGCTGGATATTGCTGATAACAATCACAACGAAGGTGTTTCAGTAGAGGAAAAAGTATGCTGTTCAGAGGCCAAAAAGGAAGAAGAAAGCATGGAACTTGGTGATGAGGGTAACTTGTCAAACTCATTTTCCGTACTACACACAGATTTCTCGTCAAGTTCAATGGGAGTTCACAATTATTGTACATTTGATGGTGGAAAATTTGAGCTGGATCTACAAACAAATACTGGAAAGCTTCACAACAATCTATTTAAAAATGGAGCCATAGACACTACAGTGGATTTGACAGATGAAAGCTGCTTGGTGCGAATGTTTGGTACTTCCGTTGAGCCTGTCAGTTTTGGATCTGTTGTTCACGGAAAGCTGTGGTGCAGTAAGCATGCAATATATCCAAAGGGTATGTATGTGTGTTCTTTTCTGGGTTATATTTTACCTTTGGTTATTTATTTTTCTGTGACTTAACTTGTCTACCTTTTTGGTATAATTTTGAAGGATTCAAGAGTCGCGTTCTCTTCTTTAGCATTCTGGATCCACGGAAAATCTGTAGCTATATTTCTGAAGTCATTGATGCTGGATTTCTTGGACCTCTTTTCAAGGTATGATTCCTTACCTTGTTTCTGTTTTAGGTTTGAAAACAAAATATATCGACAAGTTATTGTTTCTTGATAATACTAGAATCCATGTAGTTCACATTTTCAGATGCCATTTCCATATGCATTTTGGCCTTAATATTAATCAAAACATAGTTTCTTGGTCTTCAATTTAAATTCAACATGAAGAATAATTTGATCTAGGAAGATCTTCTTTTTCCTTGAGTGATTTTCTCCATATTAAATAAAGGTTTCCCTCATCTTTAAATATATTGTATGGTAACTTTATGTATTGGTGATAAACCCTGTGGCCGCTAATTTTTCCATAATTAGATGTTAAATGTAGTGGCATCATTGTCTCAAATTATTTAATCAGATAAATAGTGATAACCTTTTGTTTCTTTAGGTTAAGAAACTCAATCGCATTACTATATACCACTACTTAATTAACTATATCCGAGGCTTTATGGAAGTATTTATTTGCCTTTAAATGATTTCGATTGATGTGTATTTGTATCTTGTTCCGTAAAATGCATTTCAGGTAACCATGGAAGAATGTCCTAGTGAGGCTTTCACCGATACCTCATTAGATAAGTGCTGGGAATCAGTTCTGAAGAGATTACATCATGAAATCATGAGGCGAAGGAGTCTAGGTGAACTAGAACTTCCTACCTTAGAGCTCCTGAAAAGCATTAATGGGCATAGAATGTCTGGCTTCTTTTTACCATCTATTATTCAGGTAACAAACACATGAATCTTATATTTTGGCCCAACTTGAGCTAACACCAATATCTTGTATGTGTAGTTTATATCTAATGTAAAATTAATTCGCATAATTGAAATCATTTTACCAAATTGGGTTGAACTAAACTAACATAGCTTTCTACGGACAATTTTGTTCAATGATACCGAATTAATTTGGAAACAATTTGGTAAAAGTTGAATCTTGTAGAATGTTCCTCTGGAATTATGTTCTTTCTTCTGATGTTCTATTACATACTGACACTTTCTCAGGCCATCGAAGTTCAAGATCCCTGTCATATGTGTGTAGAGTACTGGAATCACAAAGTTTCCCCTTCAGGCAGTGTTGTTGATAACTTCACCTACGGTTCCAAAAGCCCTTTCAGTAATATCAATACCAAAATTTTTGGTATCAATTTCATTAAGCGTAGCTTCCTTGAAGAGATGAAACCAATAGTACAAAGGGCAAGTCATGATGAGTTAAGCGCACTTCACAAGTTACTCAGCTCTGATGCCCTATGCTGTGAGTGGACAGTGACATTGATGGCACTGATAGATGAGATCCGGAAAGCTTGTCGATGAAACATGAAGATCTCGATTCTTTTTGAGTCTGGATAGTAGTTATATTTGATTTAGTCATTATAGTTAGATCCATTCTTTCAAAGAAAAATTAAACTGAAGAGTTTTCTGGGTGAAGCGGAGATAAATTTTTGGTACTTGCCCTTCATCAGTGACCTATACAGAGATGGATAAAGCCATTAACCCATTTTCAAACATTCCTATACAATTTGCCTTTTAAGGTATACCCTTTAGCTGTAGCTGCATCTAGGTTTACATTATTTTCCTTTTCTCTCAGTTTCTGTATATACTTAGAAAAAAATGCTGCTGTTACAATAAATGATAAAAGATGGGGAAATTTCATAGGGACATCTAATGATACTCAAATGCAATTGCTTCAGCTAAAAATTTTGAATGCATGATCCTAGTCTCAAGTAAATTGCAATGCTCAAATCCTTACATCTTACAACCAACCCAAAGGGGGTTGCTTTAATACGACAGAATCTTGTGTTTGATAAATTGCAGGTTTGAGATTTCATTCTTCTGTAGGTTGTGGTAAGTGTAAATTTGATGTGAATGCCCTCTGACCTTGGAGGTTCTAATGAAAAATCCCATGTCCTGCATTATTTGCCTTTAATTAGAGTGATTTATCGGCGTGGTTAATTCCCTTTACAACGACGAACGCAGTGTTTTTTTTTTCTTGGTTTTATGAAGCGTTGGAGTGTGCCGGAACAGTACATGTTAGCTTTTTCCACACAAACGTTAAATAATCATTTTATGGGGAGTTTCTTTCTCCACCTCCGTTATATCAATCCCCACTCTAAGTTTTTAATATTATGGGGAGTAACGCGAAATCATGCAAGTGGAGAAAGAAGCTCTCCATTTTATGTAATCCTTTAAAAATTTGTGACCCAATTATTGTGGAGAGGGAAGATATGTGGGATAAGATTAAATTTATTAGAATTTAACAAATCTATTGAACATTAGCTAACATACATATTTAGAATTTAACAAGTTTATGGAATATTGGCCAATATACATGTGTCATTTCACAAAATCATCAAACTTCTTTCAAAACTAATAATCACTAATTAAGGATTGAGTTAGACCAATTAATAATTAAGTTAGACATTTTGACTAAGACAAAATTGTTTTTCCCCAAATAGATTGATTGAAGAAAATAATAAAACAAAATTGAATTTCTTCTCCAATAGATTGATTGAAGACAGAAATAAAACAAAATCATGAGAAGCAAATAACACGAGATATTAAAGTATCTTCATTATAAGAGTCTAAAGCTTGAGATTGAGATATGATAAGATTTGTAAAATTGGAGTTAGAGATTAGAAATCGAGCAAGAGAATACCCAAATCAAATAAATCTTGAAATCTCTCTATCAAACCAAGAAAAATATATTGAAAACAATTTTGTAAGATGGGACAGTCAAAAAAAGAGTAATGTTATAAATAAAAAAAAGTCAAGAACAATATGGAATCAAAAAATAAGATATTATTTGTTTGAACGAATTGCAGTTATGAGGTGAGAAAATTGTTAAGTTAAAATATAAATAACATTATTGAATAAGGTATAAGAAGTGTACAAGACTTTTTCATAAGAGAAAAAGGAGAGAAAAAGTTAATATAAAATTTTAAAAATAATGTGACATGATATAATTAAAAAAATAATTAAAATTTCATATTATAACTTTTATGGAGATATTCTTAATAAATTTTTGTATTGATTAGAAAACTTTATATATTCTCATCATTATTACATATACGGCACTTATTATATATAGTAAAAATAACTTCAAAAAATAAATTTTTTTGAATACTTTTACTTTGGTCCAAAATTTTATAGTTATTCCCGTTTCCCTTTCCCTTCTCTTTTCCCATCTCCTTCTTCTTTCCGTTTCCATTTTCGTTACCTTTTTCGTTACCATTTATGTTTCTGTTTTTGTTTCCATTTCTGTTATCATTTTCGTTTTCATTTCTGTTACCGTTTTTGTTATCCTGTTCATTTTCATTTCTGTTATCGTGTCTGTTTTCGTTACCAATTCCGTTATCCTGTTTATTTCCATTTTCATTTTTGTTACTGTGTCCGTTTTCATTACTGTTACCGTTACCATTATGGTTACGTTGTTGTTTCTATTTTTGTTTTTGTTATCGTTACAGTCACCATTATCATTTTTATTACCGTTACCAGTACCGTTATCATTTTCGTTACTGTCACACCACTATCTTTATCATTACTATTATAGTTACTGTTATCGTTACTTTTACCATTTCCGTCACCATCACAATTTTGGTTACGATTGTTATTATTGTTATCATTATCATTTTTGTTTTGATTTTCATTTCCGTTCCTGTTTTGTTATCAATTCCATTTTTGTTTTCATTACCATTACTACTGTTGCTTACATTTCCGTTATTATAGTTTCCGTTAGTATTTTCATTTCTGTTTTCGGTTCCGATATACCGCTTGTGTTTGGACTAGTATATAATAAAGTGCATAAGGCGATGCGATTGTGGAGTGGCTAAATGGTATATAAATGGTGTTGATCAAAATAAAGATTTAAATTTTTAAAAGTGAATTATTACAACGTATCAATTTTAAAAGTGAGAGAAAAATAAAAAGAAACCTATTATTCAATTCAATCGCAAAACAGAATCATAGAACGACGTCGTTGAGGTGGAAGCGGGACCCACCGGATTCCCTTCCAAACAAACACAGTGCATGCAGAGCTAAAGAAACGAATACGTAAGGTGTAATCAAAATCTGAAAACGTAACAAAATTTCTTGAAATTAGTATTAGAATTGTTGAAATCGAAGAACCCAACCCTTTGGCGTAAGATGTTATGATGATTTTCGAAACCTCACTCAATTTCTTGAAATTGAGGTTCATAGAACGCACCATTGAATAACCCTAGTGTAGTAGCAGACGAAGAACGAAAGGGAAGAGGGGGAGCAAAACGACGCCGTTGAGGGGGGAGCAGGAGGAGGGCGCACCTGAGTTCCAGTTGACGTGGCCGGCGGGGAGGAAGGGAGGAGGAGGAGGAGGAGGAGGAGGCGGGAGGCCGTCGCCGAAGAGAGAGTAGTCGAGGAAGGACTGGACGCCGTGGACGGCGAGGGAGGGGGTGGAGAAGAGGTCGGGGTGGGTGAGGGGGGTGTGGTCGAGGGAGAAGTTGGTGGGGGAGTTGTCGGTGACGGAGATGGTTTTAGCTGTGAGGAGAGTGGGGAGGCGGGCGCGGCGAGGGAGGAGGAGGAGGTGGGAGAAGGGGAGGCGCTGAGGAACCACGTGGTAGGGGAGTAGGAGGGGATCTGGCGGAGGACGGTCGACGGCGGCGCCGCGTGGGACGAAGAGTGTGGCACTGACCGGAAGGATGGTACCGTTGGCGGAGGAAAGGATGGACACCCACGCGTTGAAGTCGCCGGCGCCTATCAGCGCGTCGATAATGTTGTTCATTTGGTGCGTTGGTGGAGAGGGTGGTGGTGGAATGGGTGTTGGAGTGTTGGACCCCACCATTCTAAGGATGAAGATGAGGAAGATGAGGAAAATGAAGAGGTTTTGCATGGTTCTTGGGTTTCTTGGGAAGAAGAAGAAGAAAGAAGAAGAGATGGAAAGAGGGTTTTCTTTTCCTTCAAATTATACATCTCATCAATCACTCTCACTTTAATACATTTCATCTCATCAGAAGATTAAATCACATATAATTACAATACTAAGATGAACTGTGATTCTCACACACTCATTTTTATTCAACTCTATTCCTAAAACTGGATAATTGAAAGACAAAAAGTTTAATTAAACTGTGGTTTCAAATTCAATCATGGGTATATTGTAATTGTAAAATAACAAACCTCTCTTTAATTCTCCCCTTCATTGAAGCTTCAACCAATCTCATTGCCAAATCCCCTCCTCTCTCTCTTCCTGACCAAAGATGGAGAGTACTCAAACTGCATATGTATTTGCTAGTTCAATCACAACTTGTTCATTAAATTGTTCCCAACAAAAGGTTAATACTTTCAACAATACTTAAATGCAACTTGTTAGATACTTATTTTGAATCTTAGTAATTTTCCTTATAAAAGCTTATGTTAAAATCAAATGTAAGTTATGGAAGTGAAATTATGTTTGTAGATGGAAAAATCTAAGAAACTTTAAAGGGATTGATCGAGTTCAATTTGGTATTAGCTTAAAATTTTTTTTAACTGTCTGTCTATATTACTGTAAATAGATTATAAGTTTTAATGTGTTTGTTGGCTTCATTTTAAGAAATTCTAATTTTATTTGTTGGTTAAGAATCGTTAGAGATGTATAAACATGGGTAAACTCACTAATATTACCCACATAATCAGTCAAATCAACGGCTTGAAAGTAACTTGAATTAGGTTAATTCACCATATTGTATTCTCCTGTTTTATTGGACAAAATATTTTCAACGACAATACCCATGATAGAATTTAAAATTAGTTTAAGTAATTTGTCTTCTTAATTATCCAATTTTAGCTTTAGAGTTTTAATTTATCAAAATTAGATTTTTAATCTCACGGATAAAAAATATAAGATTTTAAGTTTCAATTATATAAATTCATGTTAGTATTGTAATTATATGATTTAATCTTTCTATCAGATTAAATATATTAAAGTGACATTAAGTAGTGAGTTGTCTAATTTGAAGGATTAATATTTACACGTATAAATAAAAATAAGCTTATGAAAACAAAAATAGCTCTCCTCTTATTACCTGCACTGCATTACACGCGAGAAAAGAAAATGTTTTTATACAAAAACCAATATATACTGATCAATTCAATTTACTCATCAAATTGAAATGGTTTCATCAACACTCCTATAAATGGACACACAAAAAGAATACAACAGAGTTTAAGTCAGGTCGTCTTCATCAAGTGGCTCATCTTCAGCAGCATTGTCAGCCTTTAATGCACTCACATCACCTGTTGGAAGTTTCCTCGCAAGCTTAATAATCTGCAGACAGTGCACTCCAAAGTGTCATACAAAGTTGAGTCCACATATAAACCCCATCAATAAAAGTAATAGCATCAGTAGTAGCTACTGGTTGAAGATTATGTATGTTGCATAAAATTTGCAAGCAGTTGATGACGGCAATTGGACGTCAAAGGGGCAGGTTAAAAAACAGGACTGGTGAAAGCATACAAAGAAACAACAACAGCTGAAACCATGAGAAGCTTCTTCAAAAGTAAGGTTTTTTTGTTATGAAGATATCCTAGGAAGATGGCCATGAACTGACAGATTGTGAGAACCAGTAAGAGAAGCAATGTTGAGCTGATTCATCGTCAAAGTAGTTTACAGTTGTGCTCCATGGGCTATAGGAGGATACAGATAGAGTGATGAAAGAAACAATGTTTAGGACGTACAATAAATAAACTGAGGAGACTCAAGTTGTATGTCAAGAACCGAGCAGCTTGGGACATAGCAGGAGAATCGTATTCCTCAAAATTTTTAGAGTTTAAAAAAAAAATCTGAAGCCATGCCAGGAATTTTCAGAAGGTGAGATAACTAGCAGTGTTTTCCCATACATTTCCTTTGGCTCCGGTAATCTGGTTATGCTATAAAACTAGATGTGTTTCCCTCTTACATTTACTTTGGCTCTGGTAATCTGGTTATGCTATAAAACAAGTCTAACGACATATTGTTACTACGAATTATACTTTGAGGGTTAAGAGATTTTAAGCCAAGTAATGTACAGGGCAACAAGATGATCAAGTCACTATAGCAGGTAACCCTTGAAACAAACTGGAAAATAAAAAATTGGATTAAATCTTGATCTATTTAATTTATGGATTCAATAAAGAGGGAAACCTAACATCATGACAATAAGCCCTCAAGTTTCTACGGCTAGATTGTATTCATTATGTTTTACTTTCACTTAACTGTCGTTCCAAAAGAACTCATGTACTAAACCACTTACCACATGGTCAAGATGTGAAATACCACTCGACTGAGCAATACGTTTGATTTCTTCAACGTCTCCATCTGTGTAGGCTGCAAGTAGCTTGCTAGCACAACGATTCTGGTCACTTCTAAGAAAAGCATCAATCCTAGAGGCACCACAACATTTATGCCCATTTATTCATCAATTTAATCATATTCAATATAGCTGAGGGTAATAACAAAAAACTCTCCATTTTTTAAAAGCAGAAACTTTACCATATAGAAACAAGAGAAAATTAGAGTTGGAAATCAAAAGAAGAGCCAATAACAGGAAGACAACAAAAACAATAATAATAAATTCAATGCTATAATGATCCATATCACAAACTGCTTGAGTTTGTTGCTACTTAGAGAACTAAAAGGAGTCAGAAACTTACTGAGAACAGTCATTATAGCACTTCTCGGCTTGATTAAAGTCATGAGCATAGAGGTAGATAACAATTGCACTAAGATACGCCTGCGTTATAACAAGGTATATGAGAAAGTTTATTACAAATTAATATATGAGAAAGTTTGCCTTCTACTGTTTGACACAACTCTCTTATTTCTAGCATTGGAAATGACCATGTAAAAATTTGGAACAAACCCAAACACAACAGGAAGAGTTTCAAACAAACAATTTTGAGTCAACAATATTCAAACAAAGGATGCTTATCCATTGCCTTCAACTTGCATCCTTGTTTCTAAGTGCTAATTTGTATTTCTTCATACAAGCAACCATGATGAATACCAGTGCCTGCTGCGCTGATTCTAGATATTTGAAATTCATCACGCAAAGCAGTTCTGGAGAACCTAAAAGATCACAACCATGCTAAACACATTTCATGGTAAATTATAACTGTCCAGACTAAAGATAACAAAAATATCAATATACAGATGTTTAAAACTTTTAATTTTTAAAAAAGGAAAATCAATTGAATTAAATAACAAAGTAAACAAAAGCTATACGCATGTCGGGATAACAATGTGAACGTAGGAAGGCACTTGGATAACTAATTAAACAATATATGCATGACCAGATCCGAAGTAGCATCGTCAGGGAAAAATTCTAAATCAAATAAAAGCTACCCGGGTAACCTTTATAAAAGATCTTTATTTTCCAAGTTTCTTCTTAAAAAATAGGCAGTTTATCCTTTTAAGTACTTCTATGAAAATAGGGTCTGTTTAATGCCGGGCTAAACACTACCTTAAACTTTGTTTTATTGTCTCCTTCTCTCGAGTATTTCTTATAGTCTTCAACTATATATTTCTCTTCTTTCTTTATAAATTACGTTTATTTAAGGAAATAAAATAAAATAAAATTACTTAAGCTTGGTAAAGATTTCCTTAACTCACTGCACAAGTGCACCACCAGTAAGGTTATAATACTTATTTTAGGATCAAATTTCTTGCAAATAACTAGAATTTAGGGACGGACAGAGACATGAGAAAACAGATATGCAACAGAAAGGAAACACATTTAAATCACTACACACAATGGTTCAGTAAATAAGTTGACCATGTAGCTCTACATAATAAAATGTTGACATAAAGACACATACATACAGAAAACTAAGATGTGACAAGGAGAACACATTTAAATCATTACTCACAATGGTTCAATACATAAGTTGACTCTATAGCTTTATTTTTTTTAATAATACTATATGACAACAAAACGAAAATACAGTTTACTTGGGTGTACTAAAGTAAACGAAGTACTTAAACACTCAACAGTTTCCTAATTACTTAAGTTAATACTATATATTTTTCATTATAGAAACACATTATCAGAAAGGATGACACATCCTCTCAAAAAAGAAAAACAAATACATTGAAAGAAAGCAAAAAGAACCCCCTCCCCCCAAGCTTAATAGATTCCTCAATATATCAAACGATCACATTCATATTTTGAAATACTGCTTTATAAAACAAGTTTAGAGGATTCTTAATTCTTTAGGTAGCAAATGCATTGCTTCAAAGGAAGGAAGGCCTACCTATTACCAATTATTTTCCTTTTCAAGTCTCTGATTATAAGATATGACTTAAGATAGAGAATACAAAGTCAAAATATTCCAAACCTTGCTCTGGCTATTGGTAGCATTACACTTGTCAGCAGCCAAGCCCAATCTCAACATGAAAGATGCTGCATCTGTATATCTGTGCATAAAGAAACCGAGCCCAACGAAATATGCAAGTCAACATTCAAGAATTGAAATGTTCAGAATTTGCACTAGTGAAACTAATTTGTGCATTAACATTCTGCTAAAAACATCAATTTAGCTTCCAAAAGTAGCAGTTATTGCCTAACCGGATGCCATATTTCTTTTTATACAAAATGAAAAAAGAGAAGACTTCTGTAAGAATCCCTCCAGGGACAAAAAAGGGGAAAAATCAATAGAGGTTCCCGGTTCTTATCTATGAGGGAAGCCCTTCCTAGAAGATCACAAGCCTTACATCAAGTGGAAACCAAATGACTAATCTTCTCTTACAGAAATTACTCATTCAAAGAAGAAATCTCCATAAACTGTGTGCACATAGCCAAATGCCCCAAACATCAGCATAAATTTCATATTTCCACAAAAAATTGCTTCTTCAATTCTACCAAAGCTAGAAAAGTTAATCAACAAGAGCTGGTCCAAGAATCTAGAGCTCACACGAAAATCCAGAAAAGTCAAAGTGCCAAACAGAGGGTTCACAAAGAAACAATTATAGAAAAGAAAGAAAACATGATGCAAGTGGATAAAGAAAACAATAAGCTTCAGTTAGGAATAAAAAATTATTGTGACCTCGTTTAAATGCAAGATAACCATTCAACTCTTCGATAAACTATTTAGTATGTTGTCAGTGACAGATATGTTTGGAGTGGTTAAATAAACTTCTAGTCTTCTTGATTTTCTTTTTTCATGCTATTTTAAAAAAATTCTTAGATTAGATGTTGACTAGTTGTTTCAGTTGGGCGTCAGTTTAGTTCAAACCAGAGTCTATCCTGTGAAAAATTTTCAAGAGTCATAATTTTTTTTCTGACAAAAATGTCTTCATGCTTTGACTGATTTGGAATTCAGTCAAAATTAAGTCTTCTTCAATTAGTGATTGTAGAATGAAGAGTTTGAAGTCAAACATCTTGTTTTATTCACACTATGCCATATATTTTGAGGTATCACCAAAAGCAACCACCATAGAATTCCCAATCAAGTTTTTTACCTTTACTTAGTTTAACATCTTAGCAGTCAACTGTTACCAAGAACAAGTGTTTTCTTGGCTACAAATATATCATTCGTTAGTCTAAATTTTTGTTGTTCCTTCCTGAATCTGCAATAAATCCCTTTAAGCCTCCAATTATAATCTAGGAATTGATATTCGCAGCACCCAAACTGCCAGATTGTCCCCAATATGGTCCTTTATCATCACATTGTTGTTAGAAAGTGATTGGAAGCCTTACATACTTTGAAACTCCAATTCATCTTTCTAGACTCCAACTTTTGGGCCTTAAATTATTTAATTAACTTACCATTCTATTTCAATTTGATTACAACAGCTCAATCACATTTATAATACATCACATCAACAAGTTAATCATTAATAGGCATGAAATTAACAGAATGAAAATATAGACATTCTGCAGGAAAATGACACATATGGACATGGTAGAAAAAACAGATGCACAGGGCCTTGCACTTATGGATCTTGTAGAGTAGAGCCTCATTTAATGCAATAGCAAACCCCATCCACGTTACATTGCACTTTTTAAGAGCCAACTGTAGTGTTCAATTTATGCTATGTCAGCAATGCCAACATACAAAAGTAAAACAAATTAATGGAAAAACAGTGCAAGATAAATTTACTTCACACTCTAAGTACCATCAAAATGTAATGCCTCAACTTTTAAGTTCTAACAAAACTTACTTTTCAAGTTTTATATAAACATTAGCGGCAGCACGATATAGGTCAAAGGCCATTTGTTCTCTTCCATCATCTTCAAGAATTGTGCAAGCATCTGTATATAGCTGAATAGCTTCTTCAGACATGCTATCTTCCAAAGCACTACAGAGAGGGGGGAGGTATTATGGAACGTGTTTATAGAGGTGAAATAATATACATAGAGAGACATATAAGTACAGACATAATATGTACATTAATTAGTGTTTTTTATCTATAGATTGTGGTGAAATAATGTATATAGACAGTCATACAGTATTATTTATAAAGATGTAATATATACATTAATTAGAGTTTTTTACACACAGCATCTGCATTCCACTGCACTGCATTACATAATAAGATAAATATGATATGAGAGCCATCATGATGCATTAAATTTAACAGACTTGTATGCATGACTTCTAATAATTTATATTGACTCAAATTACTGTTTTCTTTTTAGTAACCATTGACTGGAAAAAAAAGTTTGACATCAACTCTTCCTTGGTAGAAAGAAAGGAATCTTATTAAAGAGAAAATGGGAGGGGACGTAGCTATGATGCAAAATAGAAGGAAACATGTACAGAACCCAATCCCTGTAATATTTGAAATGGAAGCCCTTTAGAAACAGCAACAGCAGCTCACCAAAGAGAGGCCACATAAAAACTCATCCCAAAGCAATCCAAATGCCATAGAAGCATATTTTTGCAAGTGAATAAGGCTTAATGAAATAAACATATTTTAGCCTCCATATATGAACTACTAAATGAATGTACCAAAGGATTCCATAAAATACACACTATCTGAACAAGTAAACTTTAAGTCTAACTCAATCTCACAAAACCGGTTTGTGAGATGAGGTTTGCACTCATTTAAATACTACAATTTGTCTATATTTCTAGTTCACGTGGGACCTACAAAACAGCCTCTCACAGCAAGAATTAGACATATTGGACGTAAGACTAGATATTTGTTAGTAGTCAGATAACGACTGACACAACAAGTCCATCAAACCTTGCTAGAATAAGTTTTGATATCATCTTAAAAAATAGACTTTAAATCTAAGTCAACCTTATAAAATTGACTTATAAAATTAAGTTTACACACACTTATATAACTATGTAAGGAAATAAAAAAATCATTTTATTGAAACAATCACATCAATTACATTCTCATCACATTTTAAATATGATACTCTTTAAAATAAGGAAATAAAAATATGTTGAAATAAATAAGAAGATTTTAAGATATTATCTCCTAATCTGAGGATATTTTTATCCTAATAATCAACTGTTTACAACACACTACAACAAGGTTTTAGCCTCCTATATGTTCCCAAGGGATAGAAGTAAGTTATCATGTACTAGTCTATTAGGGCTTTCACATTATGAATTTCATAAGAAGTTAGTGGCTAGTTGGTTAATAATAATAACAACAACTACAATAAAATATAGAAGTTTGTTGCAAAGCGAGAGAATAAAGGGAACGATCTACTTACCGAGCCCCCTTTGCAAGGGCATCTGATGCAGGTTGTGGTCTCCCACACTCCATGTACAACTCAGATGCCCTTCGATAGAAGTCCCCAACTTCCTGCCAGTTACTTAGATCCTTTGCCAAAGCGGCGGCAGATTCCATGTGCTTAGCTGCATCCCAAGGTCTGGTTTACTTGTCAAGGAAAGACATGGAAACAGATTAACAGAGTGAATCGAATAACACTACATAGTACCGTAATAATTTTTTCTCCTTAATGGAACAAAATGAAGAAGGAAACCATAAATCATGTGATATAAGGATACGATGAAAGCATCTCTTGTCCTTTTGAAGCTTTCTCATATGCTATTTTGGCTTTCTCATAGTTCCTGGAAACTCGAAACCCATTAGCTGAAACAGAAAAAGAGTTTAGCAGATTACCATTAGCCAATCTTCTCTCCGGAATTTCCTTTATAGCACAAAGAACCAAATACAAATATTAAGGAAGCTTGAATACTTTACCTGCCTGCTCATAAAGAGCAGTAGCACTTTTCCAATCCGCACTCCACCTCGTGAGACTGAGTGTTGTTCTGAATTGAAAAAGAAATATAAGCTAATATATATGGAAATAAAAAAAAAGACATTACTACAATGCCCTAGAATCAATAGGCCTTACCACAGTTAAATCACATTGAGAATAAGAAGTGAGTACACTGGTGAGAACTGATTCACTCGCATAACTTAAAAACCGAATCAAATTAATAAAATCCTCAAGTACAAAGGCACTTGATCAATACCAATTTCATTATCAGTATGATTTCAACAGCAGTTGGATCACATCACTGGGACAACTCAACCTAAGAAACAAAATTGTGTGCTGCTGATACATCAATTTATTTCATCTAAGTGTAAAAAACACACACATTATACAAGATTGTTGCGGCGAAAACCCAGACGATTTAAGAATTAAACCTAGCTGCAGCGAAATCGACAGTGGCATTTGAAAATGAGATTGTGAATTTGATTTGAAGAGAAAAGAAGGAAAAGATAATTGAAAGAGAAGAAGAACAGACAGCTTATCAGCTTTGGAGAGCAACTTGTTGGGATCAGAAGCCGCCATGGTTGCTCGATTGCGTGCGTCTTCTGCAGTCCCTCCGATTCAAGTGTTCGAGGGAACTCACCCTGCTAACATGCTTCCTTGGGTCCACCCGCAACCTACCACGTGGCACACGTTATTAAATAAATAAAAATTTAAAAAAATTACTCTCTTCGGTCCTCTAACAGTTTAACAAATTTTATGCTGAAAAAAAAAAAAAACGTTTAACAAATTTTATAAAGAAACTCTGATATCAGAGAAAATAATTACAATTTTTAATTATTACTAATTCAGTCTTTAAATTTTTAAATTCACGAGAATTTAGCAAAGAACAAAAATAATATGATTTAATTCTTGTGTAAAAAGAATAATTGATTTCTAAACTTTACAATTCGTTGTCTAATCCATCGTACTAAAATATAAATTAGTGTGAAATTAGATGTTAAATATTACAATTTAATGACCGGGATACACTTTTTTCGACTAAATTACCACTAGTTTATACATTTAAGAACTTAATTGATAATTTGTTCTTTAATTTTTTTTAGATTATTATTTAACGCAGGTAAATAATCTTTCATCGTTGAAAGTGAAAATAAGTGTCAATTTAGTCCTTAAAAGAGAAAAATAAATAAATAAATTAAAAACTTAATATGTACACTTTCATGTTAAGTTTTCATCAGACTATTTTGTCAACAATTATAATTTCAAGAACTAATTTAACACTAAATTATATTTTTAATAACCAAAGTAACATAAATTAATAAAATTTGAGAACAAGTTATATTTTTTTACATGTTTAGAAAATAAATAAAAAAATGAAAAACTTATGATATATTATAAGAGAATGTGAGTAAATTGAGTGGTGTAATTATTAAAGAGAAAAATAATATTACCATTATTATTAATCTCAACATTAAGTACTTTGATATGAAGTTTTTATAACATTTTGTTAACTACAAAAACTTGTTTTATTGAAGGAATTGTAATATACATCTAAAATCCTTTTAAAATCCACCTAATTTGTTAATTTCTTCCTTCTAAACATTTAAAAGATTCATATATATATATATATATATATATATATATATATATATATATATAACATAATTGAGCCCTTATCCAATATGTTAATGCTTCATTCTACTTTAAGGTATATGTAATGAACAAAACACATGTAGTTGGCTTGTAGGTGCTACCAACATATAAATTAACTCAAACTTCTATTAATCAAATCATATAAAGTAACTATTTTTATGTATGGAATCAAACTCATACCTAGAACAATCCAAAAATTAGGTACCAAGTAGAAATACCATGAAAGATGAATATCAAGTGGAAAAACCCATTTTACCCTCAACATTTTCTTCATAGAGAAAAAAAAAGAACTTCATGTGCTAATCTTCATCTCCTATAAATATTGGTTTCATTGACACTTATATATCAATATCTTCACTCAAAAATCACATTATGGGTTTCAATTTCACTAATCTTCAAGTGATAATCACCCTTGCTCTTGTGCTGCTCTACAGCAACATTCAGTTTTCATTTGCAGGTCGTTTATTATTGCAGCATAGAAACAAGGCTCCAAGAGAGCATTTGGTGACACATTTACCTTCATTTGCACCATCAAAGCCTAAATATGTTCTCAACCCTTTGTTACCAACAACACCATCATTCCAAGGACAACCACTTGGTGGTTTTCTGAACCCAGAATCTTCACTTCCAATGTTGCCACCTCTCCCCAAGTTGCCTCCTCTACCCTCTCTTCCACTTCTGCCTATACCATCAACCATGCCTTGCTTTCCTTCTACACCATCAACATCTTCTTCCCTACCTTTGCATCATGCAATTCCACTTGGAGAAGATGTTGCAAACCCATGATGAACTCCAAATTCAATTAATCAAATTTATTGTAGGAAATTAATTACTTACCTTGTTTGTTCTCTAGGTCTCCTACAATATTAGTCATGATTTCCCACCATGAATAACTGGTATCACTACCATTATCAAGATTGAAAAAACTACTTCACTTTAATGCTACCAAAAAGTTTCTCATAAACATTCTACCATTAGTTTCTAGGTCATTATCCTCTTGTCAAATATGTCATCATTTTGTATTATCTTTGTAATAATAGTATTGTTGAATAACAACATAATACTTTCATTATTGTTGTCAAGTTGGTTGATTGAAGGTACAATGATGAAAATTATATTTGTAAGCCTATTAGAAGTTGAGAGGAAATATAGTCTTCAAGTTTCAAATTATAGAAAAGTATAGTGAAATGTTATGTGAAGTTTGATCAATCAAAAGTGTAAATGGTAAAAAAGAGTTTTATCAACAATAATATTTTTCTAAATTTTTCATAAAATTTATATGCAATGTATGTGTAATTAAAAAAATGCTAATGTTTTAATAAGTAAAGATGATGAAAGTAAATTGATATAATAAAAGTATATATTTTATCCTAAATAACCAACCAACATGTTGATATAATAATTAATAGTAAATATAATAATGAATAGTAATGCTGTACTTAATATTTTTTGTTTAATAATATTAAAATAGTGTAGTTGAATAAACAAGTTAAAATTTAATAAATTAAATTTGTTTTATTTAAATAAAATATTATTTTTAAACAATAAAAAGTAATTGGAATTCAATATAGTTAAAATTATTAATCAATATATTAACTCACACAAATAATAACTAATTTCAAGAGTTAAAGATGACGAATTAATATTAATAATATGATTATAAAAAAATTATGAATTAAAAAGTCTAACAAAAATATTTTAACTATTGTTTAGTCTCGAGAAAGTGCTATTGTGGCCTTACCTTGGCATAACCAGTTATTCCATTTTCTTTTTTAGTTTTACGTTACAACAAATGCCCACAGGTCCCTTTCTTTCTGTTTCTAATTCAGTCTCCATTATTCTCTATTTATTCCTGTTTCAGTTCTGTCTCAAGTTTCTCAGAAATCCCTTCGGTTCTGACATTATAAAAACTGATCACAACAAATTACTAATATTAACAAAAATAACTCAATTCAAATCATAAAATTATTAATATCCTTTATTAACATTACTAATTTTATTTAGATAAGATTATGCTTATTAATAGGCATCTTAGTAATAAAAAAAGTATACTTTTTAATTTTCAAAGGTTTTACTTTCTTAAAATAAAAATACTAAATTATTAAAAATCGAAAAAAATCCTTGGGTAATTTTAAAACATAAAAAAAATTAACAAATAAAAATTGTGAAATTATTATAGTGACCATTTTAAACCATTTTTGCGAAAGAGTAAGACTAAATATTAAGACTTCGACAATAAAGAGATTAAATTAAACTTCATAAATAAAATTATATATATATATATATTGTTTCTGCGGTGTGAAATTTCTTCTAAATTATGATGATTGCTATGAGTGGGTAGGTCTGTCTTTAATGATTTTTTTTATACACAGAAGAATTTTAATTTAAGTTTTGTGAATTTTGTTATATTATTATTTTAAAAACTTTATGGTCTTTTTTATCTTATGCAATATTGAAAGAAGAGTTATTTTAAGTATAAAAGTAACTTTTTTATTTCTATGATCGAAAAATCTCTTAAAGATTATTTTGTATTTATTTTACGACCGAAAAATCTTAAATTCTTGTCATATGAGTAGATTTTAAAGGAAAAAATTTATAAGTAGTAATTTTTTAACTATGATTCTTGAAAAATATTGAATTTTATCATTTAGTAACTGCTATGTTCAACCACGAACAAAGTCTGAGAAATCACAATTCACAAGAACCCAACAAATGCAAACACCACTTTATTAGATATGATAAAAAGAGAGTACAAGAGCAAACCACAAAGCTAACACAAACTGAAACATGTTTTATTCCAGACACATAGTTTTTTCTGAAAATAACACACATAACTGAAACTCAAACACCATGCACACAACTTATAAGAAAACCCTAAAAACATATATATACATATACATATATATGTATATGTATGTATAGGAAGCAAAGATTTCAGTGCATGCACCATGGAAACAGGCTAATCAGGTAGGTGGAGAAGGTGCAGTAAGGTAAGCAGCAGGGATTTCTAAGGGAGGAAATGGAAATGAAGGAGCTGCTCCTGGCCATGGAAACCCTGGAAGAGGTGATGGAAGTGGAAACGATGGACGTGGAAATGGAAAAGGAGGATATGGAAATGGAAATAAGGGTGGAAAAAGCTGGTTCTTATCATATCTTTCTTCTTTCTTTTCCACCTTACAGTTGCTTGTTGGAACTGCTTCTGCTTTCTGATGATCATGTTCTCTATTTCCTATGCTGGTTACCACTTGGTTCTCATCAGCTGCAGTGGTAGTGCTCTTCAGTTTCCTTGCACTACTTGGAACAATTTCACTGTTCATCACTGCAACAAAACAGAACAAAAGCATGAGATTAAAGGCCATTTTGAAAACTTGTTTTCGTGAGTTGTGTTGCTAGAGACATGTTAGAGGCATCTATATATAATATATATGTTCGATGTAGGTAAGAACAACGTAAATTAATTTTAGTTTTCATTGTAAAAGAAATTTTTATTTCTTATTTTTAAAAATTGAAAATTACTGTTTTTTATTTTTAATATTATTACATCTACTTAATTGTTCATCTATTAAACAAAAGTTTTTGAGACTACTTTTAAATGTGATATAATGACATAAGCGATAGTTAAAGAAATTCTTATTATATGTAAAATAAATGTTATCTATCCATCTTAAAATAAATATTAAGAAAGTGATTTAAAATTTTTGAGGTATGAAAGTAAAAAATTGCAGAAACTGAAACCAAAATTTGTATATTTCATAAGAACTAAAAGAAATAATTTGAAATTTTAAAATCATGAAAAACAAATAAACATTTTCCTAAAACCAAAATCAAAAGCTACTATAATTTCACAGGATTCAAATATATTTTAAGTATTTTAAATTTTTAGCCAGTTTAATATACGAAGTGTACTATTGATAGAAAAAAAAGGCAATATTCTAAGAAAATGTATACTCTCAATTATTAGTCATCATTGCAATAAAAATATTGCAGAGAGAAAAGGGATATTGAAGTGTTGAAGAATTAAAGTATAGAAGGTTTTTTTTTATTGTATAAATTAATATTAAGAAAAAAATATTGAAAAAATGAAAAAAGTGTAATTCACCCATTAATTTTCACAACCGCTGAAAGTGTAATTAACATGTCTTCAGTGATCATAAAGAGGATGCTCAGAGTTTTTCAAGAGGTCAACGAACATACCAAAGAAATATTCTGGAATTTGAATTTTTGTCTCCCCTTTTGGTTGAAGATATGCATTTATCAGAGAATTAGGTTTAGAATTATAATGTTCTGTATCTTTCTTCTAAGGTCTGAGTGACTCACAAAATTACAATTTTGAGTCTTTTTTTTTCTTTAAAGAATTTTGACTTTAATTCTGAATAAAGAATTGGATATGATTATATGAGATGTTGAAGATGTTAAGACTTGACTTTCCTTTACAAAGTATAACAACATATAATCAATAATTGAACAAAATTGTCTTCTTCAACTCCTTTACAAAGTATATATAACAACATATAATAAATAATGAATAAAATTTTGGTCACTAAATAATTAAAACTAATTATATATTAATCAATTGAAGTATGATTTAATTACTAACTTCCATCAATTATTATAACCATCGTTCTTAACAGTAACAGTGATATTGTGGTAGAAGATTCATTTTCTATCATAGTTTGGTAAGAAAAAAATTAGTATATTTAACTTTGTAGACCAAAAATATATTTATTGTCTAATATTACTTTATTACAGCAATAAACAAGAAATTCTTTCTTACTTTCCTTAACTTTTCAATATTTGTTCTCTAATATTATATACAATAAAATAAATTTTTCTTACCTTTTCATCATTATTTTAATTAATATTTTGAAAATTATATAATTTACAACAAAAATTAAATATGATATAAAACTGATTAATTGTATATATATATATATATATGTGTGTATATATACTTTTTATTAGATGAAATTTATTTAAAATTATAAAAAAAGTCATTAAATATGATATAAAATTGGTTAAGTTTCACTCCCTATATAATATAAGATATTTTTAACATAATCACATGCATTTATCAATCAAAATAATATATTTTTGTTAATTTTAAAATAATATTGCCAATTGAAGAAATTTAACCTTATTGATTTTTTTTAAAAAAATTCTTTATTTATTAATAAAAACATATATTAATGATATTTAATAGGAAAAATAAAGAAAAAAAAATTTAATGCTCTATAAAATCTATGAAATATCTTAAAAAAAATGAACAGTTTCTTCTAGTTTAGACAAAAGAGTATCCATAACCTATATCTCTAAAACATAATTAAGTTGCGAATAAAAAGTTATTTATATGTTTTCAATTTAATATCATAATAATATTCACAATAAACTATAGATTGTGACATGAAATATATACAAGCTTCTGTAGGAACTCATAGTTTAATAATGTTATCCATATAAATTTAATAAAGAATGAAAATTTTGGAAATTTTGCATGCAAGTTGATAATGCAAGAGAAAGTGACACGATAACACTGTTCTGAAGGTAGCTGAAGAACCTAGATGCTTGAGAACAGTGCCACCGTTTGGAGATAAATTCACTCACTGTGATCTCATTAATTAAGAAAAATAATGGTAGATGTATTTTCTTAAAATAAACAGAAATGCTGTAACACCATAATTTTAAGATAATAATGCAAAATTTACTTTAAAAAATCCTTTAAGTAATTATTTAATATAAATATTACAGTATATATAAAAAATTAATTAAAAACAAATCCAAAATTAATCTGGTGTTTAATAGCACTATTACTACTTAAGAGTGTTTTAATATGCATTAAATGAGCATTAAATAGACATTAAATAGGGCTATGAGAAAATAATGATGACTTGTAGCAGTTGACAGAAATGATGTTAAATCACCGATTCCAAAGCCATGGATGTAAGGCACGTACCAAACCCTGCTTCATGGAACATGGTAGTATATGTGAAGAATAATTTCAACTTTTTACAAATGTTCTTATTTATTAAGTAAATTAAATGTATTAATATTTAAACTATGAAGTATATTATTTTATTTTATTTAATATTTTTTATAAAATATTAAGAAGTTTAATAAAATATAATAAGAAGATAGTATAATGTTATTTCTCAATTATACATAAACCTAACTAATTAAGTTTCTTTATAATTAGGAGAAACTGCTTTTTTTTTTCAACATATATAATAGTTATATTTCATAAAAATAGTTGAAAATTTAGTTAAATTATTGATGTTTAATTGAAATAAAAATATTAATTATAATTTTAGTCCATATATTTTAATTCCTTGATTTTTAATTATGATAAGTTCATTTTTCAATTTTAGAAAATATATAGTTACTCTCAACTAGATTGTTTGTTTATAATTCGAAAACCATATTTATAAGATCTAGTAGTTTTAAAAATATACTTTAAAGTTAATTGTTAATGATATTTATTAGTAGAAGTTAAGTGATTATTTTTAGTTCATTGTAAAATTTATTAATTTCAAATTTCTTTTCAAGATAATAGAAATTTTGATTGAAAAACTTTACTTTATTGTAATATTAAAAAATTGGTGAAAAATGAGATTTAATGGACAAATCAAAATCTTATTTGACATGTCCAAGTTTTTTTTTTAAAAATTGGTTTATGTTTTACTAGTTGAAAGTATACTTGGGAGTTTACCTTGGATTAGAAAAATGATAATAGAATGCTTCACTAATAAATAGAGCTAATTAGTTCTTTATGTTTAGAGAATTGGTGATGGTGATTGGATTAAATATGTGAATCCAATTATTGATATTATATATTTATATATATTGATTGATACATGTTGATGAATGTCGAATTGAACAAATTATTGTATACAGACTAAGATGTGTAAAAAATTATGTTATTGGATTATTCAGAATAACCTTTTACTCAAGTCATATTAAAACAATTTGCAATCATTATACTTATCTCCTCAAGTAATGTCTCATATTGTTCAAACAATGTATTATAGTTAAGTGAAAAAAAATTTAACACGAATCTCTCTCTTCTGTAAAAATATTGTCAATATAATAACCCAATTTTTTTACAAAATTAATTAAATATTTTTAAGACTTTTCATATAATTATTTATTTTAATTTTAAAATTTAATTTAATTATTTAATTAGAGGAATTTATTAGTAGTTACTTTTCTTTAAAATATATAAAAAGTATTATTGTTTCTTTTACGCACATTTTTACTATATAGTTCATAATATTTTAGAAAATATATATTTTGTAATTTTATGATAATTTTGGTAGCTTATTCGTGATGTTGTGTGAGTGTTATCACTACAATGATCGATTAATAAATATTTCAATTGACTAAAAATTAAAAAGAAATTAAATTAAAAAATAAATAATATTAAATTGTTATTAAATTACATTTGTTAACAAACTTTGTGTCCATATTTAATGAAAAAAAATGTATACTTTTATTGAAAGTATATATAGCCTCGCTACCTTCCATCACGATTGTTCTAGGTCTTACTTTTTTAATAGACTAATTTCATTTATTTTCTTTTCCTTTTCAGCCATGCACTCATATATAAATCGCACTTCCACATCGTAAACAATAAACAACACCTTCTTGTATATAAGGTTTTATTTTATCCTCAATTTTAACTATCAATGTTTTCTTTAGTGATCCATTGGTTGAACAAAGCTATGCTTTGAGAAAATTGTTCTCAACCCACACAATACATGCATTTGTCCTATATTTTTCCTTTTAATTTTAATTTTAATTTTATTTTTCAAGTTATTAAGATATATATATACGCTCTTAATTAGTGATCAATATTAACTTAAACAAACAATGTTTCTAAAATAAATAACATTACACATTGTAATAATTGATCACCATGGTACGAAAAAACACAAATTAAATGAAAAAAAAATCCATCACCATAATTTATTAAAAAAAATAGAAAAAAGAAGAAAAATCTTTGAAATAAATTTTGATTCAGAGTCAATTATGTATAAGAAAAGATCGTAACATCCTATAACCTCCTTCCTTAAATGGTTATCACTAAAGTATTTATTTTAAGCATTAAAAAGCAAATAATATTTATGAAGAATTTTGTTTAGATTTAACAAAGTATACTAAACCTTACCCCTACATATTGCTATTTCCAATGAAAACTTAGGGTTATACAATTTTTTTAGAAAAAAATTTATGTGTTGATTTCTTATACATATTTATTATCTTATGGAGATTATTAAAAACTTTAGGCAAGATGATAAATGGGTAGAAAATATGAATTGTTATGCTACAAATAATATTATTCCAATTTAGCCTCTTTCACTATCTTTTCACCATAACTAATTAATTATATTTTCATTCATTTCTTATTACTTATACTTGACTTTAATCATAATTTACTTTTCGTAATGTTAAAGTGTTTTTAGTTGAAGAATGTACTTGTTATGTACTTCTTAGTGCCCAAACTAATAGAGTAGTTGACTTGATAGATCTCATGAGGTTATTTTGAATTAGATGTATAATATGGATTCTATAATTTTGAATTAGATATATAAAAAAAATATCATACGACAATATCGATTCTGTCATTTTGAATTAGTTATATATAAAAATGATTATACGTAGTTAAAAAATAATATTAATAAATAATTAAAATAACAAAATCATATAGACATTAAAATATTTGAATTGGTAACCTAAATTCACACATGTAAAGATTGATTAAAACTCTATAAATAAGTGGATATTTTAGATATATTATTCACACACTTTTTATTTTATTCACCTTTAATTAACTTATATGTCAGATTTTTTTTAAAGATACATCTTCTCTATGTCCATATATATCAGAACAACAAAATCTTTAAAAATCTTAGCCAAAACTTAAAAGAACATATATAATTTTATGAGATTATCTTAATTCTTATAAAAATATTTAACACATATCATAAAGCCAAGTTGAATTTTATAAAATTATATGATATACAACGTATCCAAGAATAAACAACAACTATCACCAGTCAGGTCAACTATGTAAACCAAATAACATTAGTGGTTTAGTTACAAAAGAAATTGATTAAGTTTAAGAAGCAAAAGACTAATAAATAAATTTCTTACATCCCTTTCTTTTCCAAAAGGTTTTTAAAACAGTTGAGAAATCTTTAAAATATTCTTATGAGTGTTAAACTTATATATTTAGAAAAAGTATGTGAATCACATGTGTATGTGAATGAGTAAGTTTGTATTTGTTTTAGCAAAATTTTAATAAAAGAAAATTATTTTCATATAGGCAATTCACAAATTAAATAGTTTATATACAATCCATATCATCAAGTATAATTTAATATAATATTTAATATTTTATTTTTGTATTGATTTATTATTAAATTTAATTTAATTTAAATTTTAATATTTATTGTTTTTATTAATTATTGTTAACTCTAATTTAAATAAAAAAATTATTAGTTGTATATTATTTAATGAAGTGAGCGTATCAGCCTATATCAGCATACCTCTTAGCCACGAGTCTAGGCCAGCATTTAATCGATAAGAATTTGATTATACAATAAAAAAATTAAATGGTTAAAGATAAAAAATATAAAATGATACACTGCTAAAATAGCATTGTCCTAACCTAATGATTGTTGGGTTGAAATGGAGCAACCCACCAGAGTAGTTCAAAACCTACTTAGTTGAAGCACTTTATTAAAGGAAGAGGAGCTTTCTATTCTTCAGTAATAAAACATATTTTCAAAGCGAAAAAGATACTCAGACCACTCGTTTTCTCACGTACACCTGACCCACACCACTGACATGGCAAATTCATTTTATAATTGAAAGAGTGTGCTGAGGTGGAATTGTTATTAATTAGAGAAACTTAATGTGATTCATTCTTTATAGAAGTGTAAGATAAAGGTGTTTTCAGCCTGAGAAGTTCTTGGTAGAAACGAGCAAAAACTCCTCCTCCGCCTCCCTGGTGAAGCGAAAACTGTAAATCCGGTATCATCTTCCCATGCTTGTCGTCATTCTCGCCAAGAAGAAGAGATCAGTAAAGCGGTGGAATAGAGAAACAGAAACCCTAGAGCATTCGCCGTGTCGATAAGGCCGTCAGGGCTGTGATTGTGGCTCAATGTTTGTCGTGCTGGATTGTATTTATTGTCATTGTCGGCCCTCCATCGTTCTCCTCCTTGGTGATTTAGGGTTTAGTTCGTTTTGTACTTGTCCCTCTTTGCTCTCTTTGCTTGATTTGTTGTTGTTCATTATTTATTGGTTATTTTGTTAAGGTGACTTTCTTTCTATAGATAGTTTTCTTTTTGTAAATTTCATTTGAAATTTTATAACTTCTAATTTATGAGACGAACTTGAAACATATATATCATTTATAAATTATATGTTAACTCTTTTAAGTTGAGAAATAGGAGAAATTATAGATAAATGTTATTTTTAATGACTCTTTTAAAACTGTCTATGTGTCAAAACAGTATATTCAATTTTTTATTTTTATTTTATTTTATTTTATTTTTTATTCTCATTCCACTTTATTTTGTTGTGTATTTCCAATATAGTAAAAGTGTACATGTATATGTATACTTTTATTTTTGCACAACCTTTTGGCAATGTGAGTTGAATAGTAAAAGTCCTCTAATGACATGAAAAAAGGGGATCTGGTTGTCATCAAATATTTAGGTTTTAGGTATTTACTACGTATTGGGTATGGCAAGTGTATGATGATAGGTATTGAATTAGGAATTAGGTTTCACAAAATTAATTTTTTGATTTTAAAATTTTACCATAATTGTCTGTATTTGACTCTTATCTTCTGCTACTACTAGTCCACCATCTGTCTCACACTCACAGCTTCTTCAGCTTCTAATCATGACCAGATTTGAAGTGGTTTTCATCGCTACCCCAGCCTTAGGTAATCTCGTTCCTCTCGTCGAATTTGCTAACCTTCTAACCAAACACCACCCTCGATTCTCTGCAACCGTTCTCACCATTTTCATGCCACAACGACCGCGCGTCAACGCCTACGTCCAAGCACGCGCCTCCTCAGCCACTAATCTCCGAATCCTCCATCTCCCTACCGTCGACCCGCCCGCACCCGATCACTACCAATCCTCCATCGCCTTCCTCTCCCTCCACATACACAACCACAAACACCACGTCAAGAATGCTCTCCTCAGCCTTCTTCCCTCCGACTCAAACTCATCCAACTCCGTTCGAATCGCCGCCGTCTTCGTCGACATGTTCTCCACCACTCTCATCGACGTCGCCGCCGAGCTCGCCGTCCCGTGCTACCTCTTCTACGCGTCGCCCGCGAGCTTCCTCGGCTTCACGCTCCACCTCCCCCGAGTCGACTCGCTCGAGTCGGATTCCGAGTTCGTCGTTCCGAGTTTCGAAAATCCCTTGCCGCGATCCGTTTTGCCCAACCTCGTATTGGATGCGAACGACGGCTCCTCCTGGCTCTCTTACCATGCGCGAAGGTACAAGGAAATGAAGGGTATCGTGGTGAATACGGTTGGAGAGCTTGAACCCCACGCGCTTCAATCACTCCACGACGATTCGCTTTTGCCACGCGTTTACCCGATTGGGCCTGTTCTAGACCTTGCTGGATCGGCCCGATGGGATCCCAACCCGGCCCAGTATAAGCGAATCATGGAGTGGCTGGATCGCCAGCCTGCGGCTTCTGTGGTTTTTCTCTGCTTCGGCAGCATGGGAAGCATGAGGGAAAACCAGGTTGAGCAGATCGCAATTGGGCTGGAACGGGCCGCCTTTAGATTTATTTGGGCCTTGCAGGAGCCTCCGAAGGCCCAATTAGAGGACCCGACAGATTACTTAAACGAGGTGGATGTTTTACCAGATGGGTTTCTAGAACGAACGGCTGGGATTGGTTTGGTGTGTGGGTGGGTCCCACAAGCGAAGGTGCTGGGTCACGTTGCTGTAGGAGGGTTCGTGTCGCATTGTGGTTGGAACTCGATACTGGAGAGTTTGTGGCATGGTGTGCTGATTGCCACGTGGCCGGTGTACGCGGAGCAGCATCTGAACGCGTTTCAGATGATTAGGGAGCTGGAATTAGCGGTGGAGATTAGCGTGGATTATAGGGTGGGCGGTGATCTTGTGCGGGCGGAAGCAGTGGAGAAAGGTGTGAGGTCGCTGATGGAGGGTAGTGATGAGATGAGAAGAAAGGTGAAAGAGATGAGTGAGAAGTGTAAAGGCGCGCTGATGGAAAACGGGTCGTCATACAACAGCCTTGCGTCCCTGATTCAGGAGTTAACAGGTTGATCAATGCATCGTAATAATCAAATTTATCTTTTACGCGTGATCTTCAATGCATACTGATACTACCAGGTGTTAATTTACTTTTTTTTTATGAATTTTTTATGAATCTATTACCAAAAGTACAATAATATAACTCTACTACATATATATAAAAGAACAGAATAAAAGGAATTTTTATTTAAAAAAATCAAAATTGAGGATGTAATTTTATTTTCAAAATTTAAGATATAGATAAAGAAATTATAAGATGCAAAAAAGAATACAAGTCATGTTTTACTAATATGAAACTACATTTTAGAAATGTTTATAATATTTTTTTAATTAACTCACATTTTTAAGAAAATAATAGTTAAAATTAACCAATAAATTATATTATTATTGTAAAATTATTTTATCGTATTTAAAATTAAATTAATCGAGTGGGACTTTAATATACGTAAAGACTTATATTTTTATTAATTTTTTAATAAAAACAGGTAAATTAATTAAAGATATTGTTAGGAAAAGAGAAAATTTTCTGAAAAGCATCCAATAATTAGCGACGGAAAGTTATTGTTTTAGGTTGCTTTTGTGCTTTGAGGAAACTTTATGCAGAGTTATTGATACAATTTTGCCATGCTTATGAAGTGTTTCTGGTAACTTTATTTACGGTATAGTCTTAAATCAAGTTGTTGTGATCAGGTCAACATCGTAATCACATCCTGAAAAACATTATGGTTTTAGAAATGCACATTTCCCTAATGGACAGCCACAAGAGTTGCATTCATAATCCTCCTATTTTTGACATTTCTTAGATTGTCATGTTCTGGAATTGCTGTCATGTGTCAATGTTTTGGTGCTGAGTTATGAACTTACCATTGCTCGTAAAATACTAATATTCTCTTTCTTCCATTCTTCTACTCTTTCTTGCTCAGTTTGCTGATAATACTGATATTGTGATTTTTAAAGTGGTTTAGATAACATGCATGAAATTGAAAAAAAAAAGAAAACATTTTAAGATAAAAAATCAAATCAAATGTAATATCCAATAATTTTTTAGTACCTGTTTTGATTTTCTGGGGCTACGAAAAAATTTAATTTCTGCAGACCAAGTTGGCAGTAACTAGTGTGGTCCATGATACTTTGAAATTGGTGTCACACTGTCATGTTTGCAGAATCATCACAAAATTCTTTTTCATTTTCTCTTTTCTTCACTGCTTTGTCATGGGTCAGCATCCAAATCATATCCAAATACCTTTAGTGGTATAAGAAATAAGAAATGCACCATGCATTTCTCTTTCAATGCAGCAACACTTCAACACTTGAATTATACAAATGAAAAGTGAGAAGTGGAAAGGGAAAAAAAAGAATTATAGTGAAAAGTTAATTTGTTTACACATTCAATAATTTTTGGGATTTATTTTTACTCGAGTACAAACTCCAAAAAGCTCTCTCTATAAGAAAATAATACATGATTTTAAAAAACTAAAGAGTGAATAAGGTGAGTTTGATGAAAAAAAAATCATGTTCAGATTCATTATTTTCAAAAGCAATGCATTTCAAAAATCAGGAATCTCAAAAATAAATAAAACATGTTTGGTCAATCATCAACTCCTTTAACATCTAAGAATTAAACATTTTATCATTTATGTTTATTGAAGAATATATAATTTAATTATTTACCATAATGTGATACTTTCATTACAATTTTTTTCAACGTAAAAAAATATTCTTAATGTTGAAGCAATTTCGTGGAAAATGTGCCTGAAAATATTCTTAACAAAAAAATTCCTACATTTGTTATTTTCTAACTAATAAACTAAACAAGAAGACAAATATTCTCTTGAAAAATCAAAATATTCGTATATCAAAATAACGCCGTAAAAAAGTTCACTATAAACAGTAAATATTTTGCTTTCAAAAAATCATTCTTAATTTTTTATATAATTTTTATGAATTTTATCTTTTACTTTTTATTTATATTATTTGTCACTTTTAAGCTATATATATATAACTCTTTGTTTGTTTTTTTCTTTCCGTAAAATTGAAAATCGTTATTTAAGTATCTTTAAATAAATGTTAGGACTACAAATAATGATTAAAAAAATATGAACTATAATAAAAAGAAAAAACCCACTTACGAAATTAATACATATTTAAGTCCTAATTTATTGTTCTAGTCTTGCAATTTAAAAAAATCTAAACTTTTATTTTTTTTCTACAATTATTCCTTTTATTTATTTCAAATAGTCATCAATTAAAGGCATACTAAATTTAATAAATTAATATAAAGCTTGTCAAATATTTTTACATAAATTTTGTTATCCTTTAATCTTAATAAAAAATAACAAAGTTCTCCAAGGCTTAATAAAAATGATTTCTACATAACAATTTTCCTATTATGAGAATCACATAATTAACATGAATAAAAAAAATGTTTGCAACAGCATATGTTGTTGTGGCCTCTAATGTATCTTGCTCTCATATTTCACCATGGTGATTGACTTTTGTTGTTGGAATGGGACATGCTCAAAATCATGAATCAATATGAAAGAGAAAAAGTGATGCAAATGATTGTGGAATTGGGTTCTTTTGGGACACCAAGAAACCCTTTAACGACTATGTTATATGATTTGTCCCCTAAAACATCATGCTCATACCATACAATGTCCTACCACTTTCACAAAGTCTTCACTTTTTAATGTTCTCTAATTATATAACTACCTATTTTTCTTATATGCATTTAATTTTTTTAAACTATATAATAAAAAATCTTCTAACAAATAACAAAAAAATGAATAAATGACAATTTTAGTTTCTTTTAACTTCTTTTTCATGACTTCAGATTTTATTAGAATTTAGAACATCTACAATATTCCACTCCACTATCTAATTTTGCATACATTTTCTATTTTAGTTTTTTGTGACATCTTAAATGAATATTCTACATTTAGGGTTTAGTTAAATAAAAATCTGTAAAATGCAAAAAAAACCTAAATTCATAAATTTCTTAAAACTACAAGACTAAAATTGCAAAAGAAAAAAAAATAAAAATTAGAAATAAAAAATTTTAAAAGACCAAATTGTATAGAATAATAGTGTAACCAGAAGAAACTCATTGGGCATAGTAAAAGAATGACACAATAATGAGTAATCTAGAAAGAAAAAGATTCTGAACATGGCATTTGACAATGCTATCATACAACACTTTATTTCTTCAGTGGTAACGCATTATCACATTCACATGTGCTCAAAGCCACCAACACTCATTAGTCACCGTCCCATAATTTTACTATTTTTTCTAAGATTAAATAAGTTTTTTTTTAACAATTTTTAGGTTTTTTAATTTTAATTAAAAAATAATTAATATAATCTTTTTTATTATATTTTAATAATATTAGAAAAATAACAGGTAACATATCTAATAACACAAGACATTGTCACTCTTCGTGTTCGTTAATCTAAAAAAAAACTATTTGTTTTTAAATAAATTAAGACTTATGAAAAAATTTAAAAAAAATTACAAATTCATATAAAAATATTTGAGAAAAAAAAATTATCTTACCTTTTTTTAGTTTTTTTCGTAATTTTGTTATTACTTGTCTTCTTTTTCTAATTAAAAATAAAATAAAAGACACTTGTATTAAGTACTATTTTAAATATTTTAATAAAAATAATATTATTTAAAAATATAGGACAAACACACGGTAAAAGAAAGGTCAGATTCATTTTTTGTTCTCTTTTATGAAGAAAGGAAAAAGAGCCAAGTGAAGAGATTTATGAATTTCCTATTTAAATTTTTAACATAAATATAATTAAAAGGTAATCAGTTAATTTTTGAAATGAAATAAATATTTAAAATGTTAATGAATTTAATTAAGTAATATTTTAAGTTCAAATTGTGTGAATGAAAAAAAGAAGTGATAAAATGATTAAAAACGCACACTATATGTGAGATTCTTTAAATAAGATTAATTATATATTGTGAGAAAATATTTTGTAGCAATTATAAAAGAAAACTAAACTTAAATAGGTTTTAATTTTCTAATATAGTACCATGGATTTTTAATTTCAACATCTATTTTCTTTTTCTAAAAAGGACAACACTAACCGCAAGAGAAGGGACAAAGCCACCTCAATGGGAAAAAGTGGATTCATGAAACCTTCCATCAATTGTGCCCTAGCTAGCTACCTCACCTTCTCTCTCCAAAGACAAAAAAATATGCTATTTTTTGTTTCATCATAGATGTTGAAAGAACAAACAAGGTTAATGTTTTTCATGAATGTTTCATCATAACCAACTAACACATAGCATAGGGTTTATCATGGACCACTACTTATGTGTACTATTAGATTTGTTCTTAGAATAGTGAAGGATTGAGATTTTGGTGATTCAAAGCTTTTTCTACTTTTATTTACAATCAAAATATATTTTAGACCTAATTGCACTTTTTCTTTAAACTTACTTGTGTCTTTTTATCAATTTTATTTTTGAAATTTTTTGTATTTTACCTTTTTAAAAATATTATCAAATTTGCTGTACCCTTTTTTTACCAATGTATCTATGTTAAATTTTAAATAATATTAACACTTTCCAATTTTGTACATTTAATTATTTTTAACTAATTTTTTATACTTAAAACAAAAGGAAATATGAATTAACTTTTTTTTAATAAAACTACAATCACTAGTTAGAATTTTTATGTACACACATTTTTCTAGTCGAGTTAACTAAATCAGCTACAAGATCACAATTTGTCCAGCAAAAAAATCTAATCACCCAACAAATTTATAAATTACAATTTCAAAATTTTGTTAATCTTAGTTTATTAAAAGTTTGTTTTAATTAATAGACTAAAACAAAAACTAACTTCATTCCTACTTGTTTTAGTAAGCTAAAAAAAATTATTCCACTAAAATAGTATAGTTTCCTAATATAAGAAGTCTAATATCATTTTAGCTTATTTTAAATTTGTTTTTAAGAATTAAATATGTTTTTAGTTTTTGAATTATTTGTTAAAATTTGGTTTCATCCTGAGACAAACTTTAAACTTATTTTCTTCTTATACTTTATAAACAATATTTGATGATGTGTCATAATTCTTTTTTATCCTTTTATTTTATTTTTTTATAGTTTCTTACTTCTTTTATCATCTATGCCTTGAGTTTCTTTCACCATTTTCTTTTTTATTTCTACTCATTTTTTTCTTCTTAAAGATTTTTTTATTTATCATACATAATCATTTATACATGTTTATAAAGTATAAGAAGAAAATAGATGTAAAGTTTATCCTATGAACAAAATTTAATTTTAACAAAAAATTCAAAAACTAAAATTATATTTAATCCTATTTTTAATAAACTAAAAGGAACTCAACGTTTCAAAGCAAACCATTAACGGTTATAATTTTTTTTTATCAAAACTTATAACACATTAACCGCTGTATGTAGTCGTGAACATAAGTTAAACTTGCTTCGATCTCTAATATAACATAGAATTAAATTGTTTTATTAAATATTTCATAGATAATAAGTGTTGCCTAATTAATCCATTTTATGCTAATTTTAAATTTAATATTTATAAGTGTGTTAAAATTTTGTTGAAAAACTATTAATCTTTATTAGATCTATTCGATACGGAATTATAAAACTAATGACGAATAAAGGAATGAATGTTTTCAGAGAAAAGAAATAGAAGATGAGATTCAGATCACAATTGAGATATATAATTTTCAAATGATTTTTATTTTTTTATTAAAATTAATTTTAATAAAAAGAACTCTTAATAACAATTATTTATTAAACATGTTAACAAATTAGGAAGCATTAAATTGACTGGTGCGTAAACTATTAAGCGGAAAAGCACTTTATTATAATCACGTTTTAAATTTACAATTTAATTCGCAATCATAACGTGGCTCCTCCTATCCCATCACACGCCAACCTTTTGTGGCGATTCAATTCCGAACCGACAATATCGATGGAATCGCGTTTGCAACGCGCGTCCAATGAAAATCCATAAGAAAATTTATTTCAAAACTTTTACGAGAGAAAAACTAAGAAAATTAACATCAATTTTTTAAAAAATTAATTGAAGAAGTTTTACATTCAGTCTAATTTAGATTTTAAATAAATTATTTTTTCTTTTCTATATAAAGGACTGATGAACTAATAAGCTATTTTAATCCGATTTAAAATAAAATAGAAAAAACTATTGAAATAAAAAAATATGTATTTTTATATTTAAGTTGCAAAATTTTTTTTTTTCACACATTAATTTAATATTCAATTTTTATCGTGTTCATATGTATCGATAAAATAATATTTTTTTTTAAATTATAATTTTTATTTTTAAAAATGGACTAAATCAAATTATATCTATTTAGGTCAAACCTTAAATAGAAGGAGTAAAATTTATATTAATTATGTTTAACCCAATTTACTAGTTCCAATTTTTTTTTAATAAACCAGCCTTAACATTATAAGTTCAGGTAATTTTTTATACAAAATCTCATAAAAAGTAGTGCAAAAAAAATTTCACATTTTAATCCATGTGATCTAGATATTTAATGAAACAAAGATATTCCATTTATATTAATGGATTTTTGTATTTAATACCTGAAATTACAACAAGCATATATAATTATAAATATGTATTTTATTTCAACTAATTAAATCATCATCAAAATCAATCAAATTTATACATTCAATTCAAATGAGATACGAATTTTCCGTATCAATTAAAATTATAATAAATTATTTAACATTTTTAGTTTAAAATATGTAACGTTAAACAATATTTTCAACATTATTTTATGTATATGCTTCTTGCTTAAGGGAATAAAATTTTTCAGCAAACATAAGAAAAATATTGACTTTTTTTTATTTAAGTTACAAATTCATTATTTGGGTGATACTTCTTGTCTCTTGAGAGAACTTGTGTTATTTGAACTATGATAGTTTCAAATAATAGATAATTAATTTAGTCTCTTTATTGCTTAAACATTCAAAGGAACATTTGAACATCTAACATTCAATGAAGAGAGAATTAACATTGTTTATCCCTCACTTAAGTGATGTGATTCCATATCCATTCACTTTTCACAATTGATATGTTCTTGGATAAAAAAGAAGTACTCAAGATAGAAAAAATGAAAATCGAGAAATATGACTAAAATATAAGAAAAAAAGAAATAAAATATTTTTTTGAAAGCAAGATAATAAGAGGAAAGCTTTGGAAGAAGAGGTTAGAAGGCAAACGAGTGCATAAAATTCATTGAAATACAAGAGGATGTGAGGCAAAATTTCTCAAGCTTTGGAGTGTAAGAAATGCCTTTTGGAAGGCTTGAGAGTGGATTTTCAAAACTCACAAAAGTGACTGTTGGATGACTTTTGGGACCACGAGGCACTACTTCCTCACCCTTAGGAACATGAGTCATCACTTTCTCAACCTTTGGAGAGAGTTAGGTCAATTTGTTACACAGGACATCGATTGTAATAATTATTTTTCTAGAGTTTAGGAATTAACATGAATTGTAATAATTACCTTTCTTAATTTTGTGTTGTTAAGTGTATTAATATTGATTAAGGAGAGATAACTCTAAGATTAAGAATTAACCTTGTGTACCTTTTTTTCATGAAAACCCTTCTTCACATTATAAAAATTCCACCATATTTACTTCATTTAACCATTCAAAAGTTTAATTAATCCAACCAATTAACACATCATCTTCATGATTTAGTCTTATCAAGACTTCAAATCATCCAACCAATTCATATAACTAACTATATCATAACATCTTCACATTTCTAATAAAGCACACAACTATAGTTTCAATTAATTCAATATTTTGAAACAACCATTTAATATTCAATTCAATAATTCAATTTTATTAAAAGAATCAAAATTCTTTTTTTTCTCTGACTAAATTAAGTTAACTCTCTTTACTTAAAAATATCTTGTTTAGAAGAAAAGTCTTATTATATTCTTTCAAACCTTGTAAATAAAGTAGAGAAAAACCAAAAAGCTCTCAGAATGCAAAACTTAAGAAAAAAACATCGCAATGACTTAATTTAACTAAAAATTCTTTTCCTAAATTAATCTAACCCAAGACATGAACCTATACATGTAAAGGAAAATAAGAAAATTGAGAAAGTAAAATACAAAAAATCAAAAAATTTATAGTATTCAAAATTTTGATTAATCTAGCTTATTTTATTTTTCGTCACTTTTCATTATACGTGACTTGATTGTAAATATGAAAGAAGTTAATTTCAAAGATAAATTATTTTAAATTTCAAAGAGATGAAATTACTTACTATGAAGAATGATTTTCTTTCAAATTTATTTATAATGTATTTTTAAAAACTATTTTTATTATCCATGATTTACTTTATAATGATTTTATGAGTGGATTTTTTTTTTTTTTTAATTTTTATTCTATTGTTTGTATACTTAGTTTGACCAAATACTTTCGTTACTTCATTAGTAAAATATATTTAGCGAATCTAGATTTTTTTTATTTTACTTTAATATTTTTTATATGCTTCTTATATAGTTCTAAATAATAAATTATTAATTTTTAAGTTTTTCTTTTTAATGGGATAAATATGTCATTAATTTTTTTCCGTGTGTGAGTGGCAACCTGCACCTCTAATTATGTGAAATGAGTAAAATATAATAGCCATCTGAGAGAGGGTATGCACCGACATGTTTTTCAACGGTCAAATGATGTTACTGCGAAGTTGACCGAATTTGTCATTACTAAATGTTTTCACAGTGTTTTTTTTGGCGTAATTAATCTATTATGAATATTTTTCTATAATAATAATAAATAAAATAAAAATATTAATAAAATTTAAATTCATCTTATTTCCTAAATTTTTAATGTTTTAACTAATGAATCAAAATAATATCACGTTTTACCTTTATTTATTTTTCCTTTCTTACCATCTGACTTTTGATCACTCTTCCAATTAGAGAAGAGAATTTATGTCTTAACTTTTTTTGCAATTAAGAAGGCTATTTTTAAGCTATTTATTGGTTAGGATTATAAATTCATATCCCTACCCTAATCATTCTGTCCACCTTCCAATTTAATAGAATGGGTGTTCAATTTACACTTGTTAAGTGTCCCTTTTTTTATGTTTTTTCTTTAAAAAAAGTTACTACTATTTTATTGGACTTTTATTTAGATTTTAACTTTAAATAAAAATATTAAAATACATGGAGTTATTTACAGTTAAGGTATGTATGTACATTTTCCCCCCCCCACAAAGTAATATATACATTTAATCATATAATAAATAATTTTTACCTTGTAAACATCTAAGAAAAAGTTCTCTCAACTTCAAAATTTTAACTTTTCTAATGGGCAGAGAGATATCATTTCTTTTTGTTCTAAATAATGTCCATTTCTAATCCATGAAAAAAAAACAGTCAACTGATTCATAATTGACTTGGAATAGTACTCAATTATCCTAAATATAGAAGCCAAATTAATTAAATAGTATTACATAATTTATGTGAGTATATTACTATAAATGCTATACTTTTATTTCATATTTTGGGTAAACTATCTTGTAAATCAATCAATATAATTATAAGCTATTAAAGTGGCTTACCAAATACAGATTTAGTTAATTTTTTTAATGTAACAAGCTTAAAGTACACCCTTTAGCAAAAATGGTTGTGAATTTACATTTTTAAGTATGGTATGTAGATAATAGTCACACAATTTTAAATGCACAAAATTATGCCTATTTATATTTGTTTTAACTATAGTTAGACATGGTTTTACTATGAGTTTATACACTATCAAAACCTTGTTCTAGCACAAATTTATGTACAACTCATTCTTCCTTTCTAAATATTTATCTTCTCTCACCCATTCTAATGTTTACATTTTATCATGTTCTTTGGATACCTAAAATAGCCACTATATTACACTTTTCTTGCATTGCATTATGCATAAACTAGTTTCTAGTTTATAGGATCTAAATTTCTATTTTTAACTTATAAAAAATATATATTTCATTTTATATTTTCAGAAAAAAGGTATTTATGAAAAAAACTTATACTAATATATCTTCAAATTAGATTGATAGATAGAAACTATGAAGATGTAATAAACTTTAAAAATAATTTTTTTTTAGAGAATTATTTTCTGTATATACTATCAAGAATACAATCTTACTGTTATCCCAATAATTATCTTAAGGTGAATAAATATTCAAGTACTCATGGTGTTGTTAAATTTGATTGGAGTTTATCTTTTTATGGTACACTTAGAATAGCTCTTCTGCTACTGTCCATAACTATTTCACAAGCAAAAATTGGTAAATATCCTTATAATTAATTTCACCTCCTTTTCATGTATTTTATTATCAGAACTTTCAAACTTTTACTGGTTTATAGAACATAATATTTACCATTAGTTTATAAAAATATAGCAACCATTATTTATTTTTTTCTTTTATTTTTTCTGTGACATAACATTACACCATTAGAAATTGATCAGATGTATAAATTTGCAAGAATTAAAAAATTGATAATAAAATGTAAGAAATAAATCTCATAAAATGACGATAGATACTGAAAATGAAATAATTGTTCATACTTGATAAAAAAATATTTAAAATCTTTAAAAGGAGAAAGAAGAAGACAGCCAAATAAAATAAAAAAAGGTAAAAGAAGAAAAAAAGTACAAGGTTGTTGTCATTACACAAGTCACAGGAAAACTCCAATGCTCACACATGTTGACAGCCAACGACCTCAACGGAAATGTCCAAAAACCTAATAAAACCAAATAAAACGTTCATTTTCTCATTCTATTCTTACACAACATACATATTTTCTTTTTCCATTTTTTTCTTCTTTGAATAAACAAAACGTTCAAATTCACGCACCCCAAGAAAAAAGGCTTTTGCTTGCAGATTCTCTTACTCCAGCTATTAATAGTTAATCACTCTCTCCCTCACCAAAGGGGTTCTTCACTCACCGAAAAGGTCCTTGCTTTATCACTGTCTCTCACTTGGGGTGTCTGATTTTCTTTACTGAACTGAAAACACTGAAGGGAAAGTCTTGAGTTTGAGAATGGAGCACGCGGGTTGGTGAGGAGTTGTTGCTGTTTATTTTTGCTGGGGTGGTTTTGGATTCAACTGGGTCTCCAGCTTTTGTGCTTTTGTTTCCCTAGAAATCCTCATGGGGAACATTTATACGGCACATTTGGTGGCGGTGGTGGTGGTGTTTTGCCTGGGGGTGTTTCTACCTTGTTTGTGTCAAGGTGATTCAGATGATGATACCACTGCTGTGTATGTTGTTACCCTGAGACATGCTCCTGTTTCTCATTACTATGGTGAGTTGAGAAGAGAGGTTAATGACTTCAAAGATACTGCTCCTGCTCCTGGCAGAACTCAATTTAATAAACCAAGAAGGTATGCCCTCACACTAACACTAGCTTGGTTTGAAGGTTTTCTGTGGGGCTGGGGGTGCTGATTGATATCTTGCTTTTCTTGATTGTTTTATGGAAATAATTTCCTTATTTTTTTTTGTGTTTTTTGGGAAGTGTAGGATGGTGTGCTCATGTGCTTTATTCTTTGAAGTCATTCATAACTTTCCTTTTTTTTTTTGTCCCAAATCATTGAGTCTTCTTGTGGAAGCTGTGTTTTTAGTAAGATGAAAAGTGTTTGGTTAAATGATTGCTTATCATCTAGAGATGATAGGTTGCTTGTTTGAACGTTTCATTATATTTGTTAATGATGTTCTCAATTCTCGGTGCAGTGTTTCATCCTTTTTTTTCTTTTCTTCCAATTTAGAAAGTTTTCAGATTGTTTATGAAACGTGGTGCATTAATTTGACAGATGTGGTCCTGTTCATTTTATTGTCCTTTTGTTTTGAAGGTATGACAACATTACTAAGACAGATAAGAGATATGGTTCTTACATTTCCCAAGTTCATGATTCTCTGTTGAAGAAAGTGTTAAACGGAGAGAAATATCTGAAGCTCTACAGCTACCATTACCTGATAAATGGATTCGCTGTGCTGGTTACCCCGAACCAGGTATGATACTAGTTTTCATCGTCGTGATTATGCTCTTATTGAAGAAAAATATGACCAGTTACATTTATGTGTATTAGTTGTTTCTTTCTACTGATAAATGGCTTCATGTGTCGGTGCTTCTTCATGTTTAAAAATTACTTCTATTTTTTAATAATTTACTGCAAGTGAACACATTCCGAGCTGTTGATTGATAATTACTGAATCATGAAGGCAGAGAAACTATCAAGGAGCAGTGAAGTGTCCAATGTGGTTTTGGATTTTTCTGTAAGGACTGCGACTACACATACACCACAGTTTCTGGGTCTGCCACAGGGAGCATGGTTTCAAGATGGTGGGTTTGAAACTGCTGGAGAAGGAGTTGTTATTGGGTTTGTTGACACCGGAATAGATCCAACACATCCTAGTTTTGGCGATAGTAAATCTAATCATCCATATCCTGTTCCTGCTCATTTTTCTGGCATCTGTGAGGTTACTCGCGACTTTCCATCTGGTTCTTGCAATAGGAAGCTTGTTGGGGCCCGTCACTTTGCTGCTTCTGCCATAACCAGAGGAATATTTAATTCAACTCAGGATTATGCTTCTCCTTTTGATGGTGATGGCCATGGCACGTGAGTTTTTGGATTTTCCCTTTTGGTTTTATGTTTGGTTGTAGTATGTACATGGTTCATACTCTCAGTTTCATCCAACTACTAATTGGATACATAATTGGGATATATGATTTGTTTGTTAGCATCTGCTTTACCATGGCCAATCCATGATGACAAAGTCTAAGCTGTCAGCCTTTGTCTACAACTACTGGTCTACTATTACCACGTGTTATCAATCCTTTTTTTTACTGTATCTTAATTTTGGTTTTGATGTTTTCTCTTTCTTTCAACATTGATTAATTATGTCCAGCTTATACATCAGAACCTTACATTAATGTGTTTTCTCCTATTCCTTGGAGTGTTGATCATGATCTGGAAATTGGAATTGTTGTATTGTAGCCCTAAATGATTTTTAAAATATGACTTGATAATGAATTATGTTTTCGTATTGGACTGTCCCCAAAATTGCTTTTAATCACAACATAATTAGTTATCTTTACTTATCTTTTAACTAAATGCCCATCCTGATGTAACTAAAATACACAGGCATACAGCAGCTGTTGCAGCTGGAAACCATGGGATTCCTGTGATTGTTGCTGGACATCACTTTGGCAATGCTAGTGGGATGGCTCCTCGTTCACAGTAAATAATCTGGAACCATGTCTTAGTTATTTTATTTGTATTATCATTATTTTTTATACTTCTAGTGATCTGTTGGATCTATAGATATGCATGATGCTATGGAGTTGTGCATTATTATGCTTCACCCCATGTTTTTTTTAAAAACCAACCTTAATGATATGTCAATTACATGCTTCTGGAGTTCATGATTATGAGACAGATCATGCAAAAGTACCAAATTGTGCATATTATTTTTCGCGCTGTAGTGCTTAACCAGGCTTGCTAGTAGTTCGTTGCTGTTGTCCCACAGATGTTTTACTATTTTTTTTTTGTATTAGATAAATATTTTTTTCCTATTGACTTGGTTTGTGTCCTTTAAGTCCAAAACTGTTAAAACTTGAAAGTGGGTAATAGAGTGAAATGTAGAATTAGTTCTCATACAATCCTGTGATGATTTTTTTCCACTTTCATTCCTGAGATTGCTACTAAACAATTTTTGAATGTATAGAAAAAGACCGTAGAGTAATCCATTGGACCTACTCAACCACAAAGTTAGTTGAAAAAATGATTGCCAAATCTTATAAGGAATATTTGGTCATATTTCCAGCAGACGTGAATAGAATTATTTTATATGACATCTTTAGTGTGCCCCATGACTCGAGCTCTTCAGGCTTGAATTGTGAATCATGCATAGGCCCGCCTATCTTGTACTGAAATCCAACTTTCTTATTTGAAGAGTGGGTGCATAAGAGATTTACCCCTTGGTCATATAGCTTTGATACAATGTTAGAAACAGCCATTCCAAAAGCTTAAATAATGTAAAGATACATGAATGGTTTTATATTATATCTCTAACATATACAATAAAAGTGTTGGAAGCGTCCCTTGCAAGAGTGAAGAAATACCGTGGGGGCTTCAATTTAATGGTTAAAAAACGGGAAACTAATTTGATGATGATGAAATGAACCAAAAGATTAGAACAGTTACAGATTTAAGAAGAAATGGCAAATAAAATAAAAAATGTAAAATCCAGTTAAAGCTAAACAAAATAAGTTTCAGTTTCGAACACACCTCTGTTCCTTTATTCTCAGACCTTTAGATATTTATTACATACCAGGAGTTCTGGTTGTTTTAAACCTGGGGTTTGCATGAATTTCTTGGAAGTATATGTCCTTAGTTAGTCAAATACAATCCAGTTTTGTTGTAGTGAAAATCTATAAATTGGATTTTTGTTGTGATTTTAGAAGAGAACGATTTTTGTCATCTAAACTGTTTTGGCACCTGAGGACTGGAGCAAAGCTCCTTCAAAATTGTAGAGCCAAATTTCTGAACCAAAATAGATAACTGTTGAAGGATGTGGTGTGACCTTCCCCCATTTCTCTTCTCCCCTCTACATTCACCCATTGATTGCCCTACATTGTGCCATATTCTTCTATGCCATATAATGTGTTATTCCCATGGCATTAAGCATTCAACTCCACATAACTTTGTTTTCTGACAACAACAAACAGGTAGGTCCTTTTTAATAGGTTGTCTTTGAAATTTTATAAAAAATTATAGAAATTATGTCTGGTTAGCTTTGTTGTTTTTATTTAATTAGTTTCCTTTTCTTTAAAAAGACCATTTATGCTTGTGTTGCATTTCTATCTTTTACAGCATTGCTGTTTACAAGGCATTATATAAGAGCTTTGGAGGATTTGCTGCAGATGTTGTTGCAGCAATTGACCAGGTAGATTTTAATTTTTCAGACAAGTTATACATTGTTGTGCAAGTAATTATTTGAGCAGGTCATTTTACCCGTTTATTGTCTTTGATTCCCCCTAGAACATGTTTGTATAAAATAGTGCAATTCCCTAATAAAGTACGTAACTGTTATCTATTTTTCAAGGGCTTGTTTATTGGCATTGCATTCCATTTGGCCCGTAGTGGTGTAGAACACTTCTCCACATTGTCTTATGATTTTTATTTAACCTCTTAGGATCCCTGTCATTTCCACGCTTGTTGCCTTTACTTCTAACACATCTCACACCAAGGACTCAATGTCTCGTATTTAAAAATTGGACTTTATAAGCCTAATTCAACCTTATAAAACTCGTGTAATAAGGTGAGGTTTGTCCCTATCTATATATTATAGTTTGACCATATTTCTAGTCGATGAGGGATCTCCAATAATCTATTTATCTAAAATTGCTTTCAATTTGCTTTTCTTGTAAGACTAATAGTATGATGTTGCAGGCAGCTCAGGATGGGGTTGACATAATAAGCTTGTCAATTACACCTAATAGACGTCCTCCTGGTGTGGCAACTTTCTTCAATCCAATAGACATGGCTCTGCTCTCGGCTGTGAAGGCCGGTATTTTTGTTGTGCAAGCAGCAGGAAATACTGGACCATCACCAATGAGCATGTTCTCCTTCAGTCCGTGGATCTTTACTGTTGGTGCTGCCTCTCATGACCGGGTTTATAGCAACTCCATATTTCTTGGAAATAATGTGACCATAACTGGAGTTGGTCTTGCACGTAAGTTTCTGTAGGCTAATTTGCCATAGGGAGTAATGAGGCTGTTGTAAATTTTTTTATTAATGATAAATTAAGTGGAAAAAATATAACGTTAATGAAGGATGGATAGGACCAAGGAGTTAGGCTTCACTGTGTTATTGAGACTTTTTGTTCTTGAATTAACTCTCAAACTGTTTGTACTTTTAATTTATTGTATTTGACTAAACATGAGCCCCAAACAAGAGAAAAAAAATCTTAAGATGTATTGCTGTCACTCACTATATTGTGGACAATCAGTTCTTGTTGCAGTCAAGGATTTCTGCTTAAGAATGTTAGATTAAAGATCCTTCTTTGGAATTAGTTATAAGACTATTCAATTGTTACTATAGGAGTTTATTATTTCTTCAGCATTTTTGCTGGGATGAATTTATATGACGCTCTTTTATTTATTTATTATTATTATTTTCCACAGCTGGCACAGATGAAACCAAACTTTATAAACTGATTCATGCACATCATGCATTGAGCAATGACACAACGGTTGCTGATGATATGTATGTTGGTGAGTGCCAAGATGCAAATAAGTTCAACAAGGATTTGATCAAGGGGAACCTCTTGATGTGCAGCTATTCAATTCGATTTGTGCTGGGACTCTCCACAATCAAACGGGCCTCAGAAACGGCCAAAAATCTCAGTGCAGCTGGTGTTGTCTTCTATATGGATCCCTATGTGATTGGTTTTCAGCTTAATCCTGTTCCAATGAAAATGCCAGGCATAATACTTGCTTCCACAAATGATTCCAAGGTGCGTTTATCCATTTTCCCTCCTCAATCTTATATACATGTGACTATCTGTGGAACATAGAGGGAAGTGGAGGGGCATGCCATGGAATTTAAGCTTGTTCTTGGTGTGTCTAAAATACAACATAAAAATTAGTATAAAATGAACATAAAACAAATCTTAAAAATGAGCATGAGTAATTATATGCATACTAACATGCTATAATTTATCCATTGCCATTCTCATTTGTATTGGCATAAAATTTTATTAAATAAAAGTAAGAATTATAATATGATGCTATAGAAGTATTTAAGTAGTCTGACATGAATGTGTCTGATATGGATAATTTGACTACTGTTTTGAAGAGTGTGTGTGCACTGCTTTGATGATCATGCTCATTGGTATTGTCCATTTTTCTTATTGGGCTTGCATTTTACAATATGTGGCATCTTTTGATGCTGTGTTTATTTACTTAAAAGCATCCTGCTGTCTTTAAAAAACAATGCATGAATTTGGTCTATATGTTAGGTAACTTGTGTTTCTCTATCTTGCATGTGCATGAGGAATAATTCCCTGACAGTTTCCCGTTTTTGACGTGGTCAGATTTTAATGCAATACTACAATTCTTCGTTGGAAATAGATGCAGTTTCAAAGAAAATTGTTAAATTTGGGGCTGTTGCCAGTATCTGTGGTGGACTAAAAGCAAACTATGGAAGTGTTGCCCCCAAGGTTATGTATTATTCTGCCAGAGGACCAGATCCAGAGGACAGTCTTCCGCATGACGCAGACATTTTGAAACCCAACTTGTTAGCTCCTGGAAGTTTTATATGGGCAGCTTGGAGTTCGGTTGGCACCGACTCCACTGAGTTCCTAGGTTTGTAAATGCATACAAGTTTACACCAGTTTAAGGAGCTCTTTTCATATGTTAAACACGACATCTTTTTAAGGAATAATCTTATGTTTCTGTTTTCAATCAACGTTCATAATTCAAATGCAATTCTCATATTTGCATTGCCAACAGGCGAGAATTTTGCATTGATGTCTGGCACAAGCATGGCTGCTCCTCATGTTGCTGGTCTTGCTGCACTAATTAGGCAAAAGTTCCCCAATTTCAGTCCTGCAGCCATTGGATCTGCACTTTCCACTACAGCTTCTCTGTATGACAAGAGTGGTGGGCCAATAATGGCTCAGCGATCGTATGCCTCTCCTGAACTAAACGAGTCTCCAGCCACTCCTTTTGACATGGGAAGTGGTTTTGTGAATGCAAGTGGAGCACTGAATCCGGGTTTGATTTTTGATTCTGGTAAGTCACTTAAGCATTTCAAGTTTCAATCATTATGCTTCAATATAAATTATCACGTTTTCAAAATACAAAACATGCCATGAAAATTCAGCTATGATTGTGGTTCATGCTAGACATGATAGTGGCTGAGTCAGGACAATATAGTTAATCTTTTTGAACATTTTACATAACCTAATCTCTTATGATGAAACACAGCAATTTAAATTTTCATTTCATTGGTTAGAATTTAAAACTAATAATCTCACATCACTAATGGAAAAAAAATCCTTATTTGAGAAGTGATTATAATCTGTTTATATTATAATCAAAATACAACAGAAATTTATTTTTTGGTGTACAATGGTAACGACAAGATTTGAAGCTAGGATCTTGTGCAAACTACCACTAGACCAATTGCAGTGGATAAATGCACAACAAGATTTGAACCTAGGATCTTGTGTAAACTAAAAGAATTTCAATAGCCTACGTTACATAAATTTATTTACTTTTTCTAATTTCAAACATGTACACAGTATGAGCTACAAAGCTCGTTTGTTTCCCTATATCCATTGAAAATCATACTGATATTTGAATAAAAATATAACTATGGCTAGAGATTTTCTTCTCTGGTCCATATATAATTAATTAGACCTAAAATTTGGAATATTTTATTCTGAGAAGTTCCTTTGCCCTTTGAAGTTGTTGAGTGTATGTGGGGTGTCAAATTGTGCAATAATTGTGAAATACTGGAGTGGCTAATGTAACTGCAACTGTCTACTTGTGCTTAATTTTTAACTTCCTCTAGTTTATGTAAACTTGTATTAATGATTATTAATGAAGCTGGTTTCTTAATGTGGAAGTGTTATATTTATGTTTATTTGTAGGTTATGATGACTATATGTCATTTCTATGTGGTATCAATGGTTCAGCTCCTGTGGTGCTAAACTACACTGGTCAAAATTGTGGACTCTACAATTCTACTGTTTATGGTCCTGATCTGAACCTGCCCTCAATCACTATATCAAAGCTGAACCAATCTAGAATAGTGCAGAGGACAGTCCAAAACACTGCTCAAAATGAATCATACAGTGTTGGTTGGACTGCTCCTTACGGGGTTTCATTGAAAGTGTCTCCAACTCACTTCTGTATTGGCAATGGTGAGAGGCAGGTCTTGTCTGTGCTCTTGAATGCTACAGTTAGCAGCTCTATTTCCAGCTTTGGGAGAATTGGGCTGTTTGGGAATCATGGACATGTGCTAAACATTCCAATTTCAATCATGGTTAAAATCTCATCTAACACCACTACAAGCTAACTGGGTATCTCTGATTCATTTTGAGGAATTTAGATATGGTTTTTTAGATGTTTTTTTATGCTATTCTTGAATCAAAATTAGAGTTTTATCTCAAATATCTATGTAGACACTGAGGTGAAACTTCAATTATGATACGAGAATAACATGGAAACTGTCTAGGTAATCCATCTTAGTTTTGTTCTTCATTCTGATTTTTATGTGTTCTTTTTAGTATTTTTTTCTTTTTGCTTTTTCTTGGGGTCCAAAGATGTATTAACTATTTTTTCATTCATTATCATGTAAAGAAGTTAAACGTTCTTGTAAAGATAGTTATAAATGTGATCAGTGCCTGATTCGTAACATCACTACAAGTGTTGATCATTTGATGTGTGATTCTCTTGTGGTAGTTTTACTCTAGTAAGTTTGTTTTAATCACAAAAATTGAAGGAATATGAACAAGACATGAATCTTTATGTTGTTAAGGAATGAGTGGTGATTTCTTTTCTCGTTGTTTTTAAATTTTTTCTTTCTTAATCAATGACGATTCTTGTGTATTTTGTAGTTTAGAATGTGATTCATCAAATAGATGATGATATTTGATGGAAATCAAATGAATATCCCATAAAAGTTTCTCTCAGAAAAAAGAAAGTTAGGAAGTTTGCTAAAATCAAAGGGGAGGAGACGGAAGTGTTTGAAAACACGAGTTTAATGTTTAAAATTTGAACTAAAATTAAATTATCAATAAAATATTTTTTTTATAATTTTTAATAATAATATGTTAAAAATTAAATGACAGTTTATTATATATTTTATGGAGTTTTATATTTTATTATAATCATTAATATTTGGAATATATATTTAAAAGTATTTTTATAATTATTTACATTTTATTTTTTTAAAATTAATTTTTTAATAGTTTTAAAAGTGACAGATAATTACATAAAAATAAAATAAATAAGTTTCAAAATGTTATCATTTTATCATTTAAAAATAAAGAAAATTAGATCTTATCTATTTTCAACTAATTTTTTCTAATTTAATTCAAATCATATCAGATGCATTCTTTTTATTTTTATTGTTTTAGATTGATTTTCAATCTGATTCCTAATTGGACCGATCAAATCTGATTTTTAGAATCATGACATAAAATAGTTTTTATGTATTTTTTTATTATTTGAAATATTTTAAAGTGTGTATAGAATAATTTAGCCTAATTTTATTTTGTAGTATCAATAATCTCCGTAGTACTTAATGTTATTGGTACTACCAGTTGATCAAATTTAGTTCAATATTTTACCAATTATAATTATTTATTTTAAATGAAATAAGTCAATTCATTTAAATAATCAATTAATCAAGATTAATATAAATCAATATTTTTAAACTTACTAAGATATGGATCGAATTAAGTTGACTTTTTTTTTTATTAAAGTGAATTGAGTTAGATAGGTCATAGAGACCATTTTGACCACTCCACATTTACCACTTTAGTAACTTATCATAACCATTATTAACTTTCATAACAAAAATGTTAAAGCAAAATGAAAATTGTTTAATAATGCAAACAGTATTAGAATAGTATTTAGTATTATTTTACCATGTAAGAAAATAATAGGAAAAAAATATAAAATATATAAACTTAAAATTATACCTTTTTTCTATAGAATACTGTGTTTTATATTAAAGATAATCCTATTTAAATTGATAATTACTTTTTTATTATTTATCATTATGTTTGCACGTAAATTTGTTGAAGTGGTTAAGCAATTTTAAATAAAAATATATGGATGCTATATCAAAATAAAAAATTTCAAATATAAAAAAAAGGTATTTTTCAAATGCTATAAAAAATGAAGCAAATGAAAATGCTGCTTTCACTTGAATTAATACGAAATAGAATAGAACCCGCTAAGAACAGAAACCCTAACGAGAAAATTTGTTTGCAGAAGAAGCATGGCGGGTGAAGAGGGAGTTGGGAAGAAGAGGGTGGTGACGGAATCGCTGGGATGGCTAACGGAATCGTCGATAATGCCGAAGAAGCACCGAGCCATAGCGGGCGTTGGCGCCTCCTCGATCGTTGAATTGAAGGCCGAACTTTACAAGTCTCAGGAAGATTCTAGAAAGTCACGGGAATTGTCAGGTCCTGATGTAGAGTATCAACGAGCCAAGAACAAAATCGCTCCCAAAGACCCCTTATCTGTCAAAAACCGCGGCGTCGATGCACGTGCTCACAAGTATCGTATCATCACATTACCCTCTCTTCGTTTTTTGTTCTCATTTATTCAATGATTTGATTATTATCTAAAGATTATGGTGATTTTGGTGTCAGGGACAAGCTGGAGTTGAAAGCAGTGCGTGATGGAACGGCGAGCTATGCGGCGCTGGAGAAAAAGGCTGAGCTGTATGAGAAGTTGGTGAAGGGAGAGTTGTCTGACGAAGAGGATCAAGAGAAGTATTGTGTGGACTTTTTCCGTAAGGGCATTGAGCATGATGAGTTGCCACCGCCACCGCCGCCACCGCCACCACCGGGCCGCGATGTGTTGCTAGAAAATGATGATGGTGCTGTTAAGGATGATGGTGGTGATGCTTCCTTGCAGTTTAACTTGAGGCCTGTTGGGCCGGGACGAAATGTTGGAGCTTTTGACACTGCTGATTATAAGCGCAATATTAGGTATGGGGTTAGTGTTTTTCTGTTACATTACGCGATTGAATGTCTTATGTTCTTAGATTAGGGATTTGTTTGGATAAACTTCTTTATAAGCACTTCTAACTGAGAAAAGTAAGAACAAAAATGAAATGATCTTCTCTGTCAGCTACAATTAATTTGTATGCACAAATTAAAAATAATAATTGAGAAGCTATATGAGAGAACTTCTACAATAAGCTAGTTTTAACTTATGAAGAAACTGATTTAATTTTTTCTTACTTTTTTCTCTTAGAAGTGTAAATGGAAAAACTTCTTCAAACAGATGCCAGATAGTTTGGATGGATCGATATGAAGTGCTTTTGATAGTAGTTACTGGTAGAATTAGGGGTGTGAAAGTGAAACAGTACTCTCCAGGTTTTCAATTCTCTCCAGTACGTTACTTGGAGAAGTATATTCAGTATACAAGGGATGTATTTGCTGCATGTTTTGGAAGCATGGCGTGTAAACTGACCAAGGTCCAAGTTCACTTATATTGAAGAGAGAATATTATAAATTTGTAATAATTATGTTGTAGTGTTATAATATGTCAATTCTTCCTAGGTTGAGCCTGTTTTAATAAATATAGTTCAAAGATGACCCCCCATTTGGTCTTTTTGAGATAAACATGGGGGCTATAAATGAATAAGGTTCTATACACTTTATTTTGTTTTAAATTTGTGAGGGCGAGGTAGGCTTCTGCTATGTTTTAATATTTTCATGATTTTTCTTGGTTAATTATCTCACTATAATGGTGAGTCTTTGGTTTATCTAATCGTTTAATTGATCTTGATTTGTAGGGAAGTTCATGAAGAAGTTAATCGAGCAAGAGAGAAGGCTTCTGAAATTAAACTTAGAAGGCAGGAGCAGGTGGCTGCTCATCGTGAGAAACTTAAACAAGCCTATCTTCGAAAGAAGCTGGAACAACTGAAAGCCTCCTCTGTTATATCCGGGTCTGAAAATAAACAAACTTGAGGAATGCACCAATATAACTTACGAAGGCTAATGTTGGTGAAACCAGGACTTCATTGTGAAAGAGGCACAAGGAGATGACAGCTGACCAAAATGCTCATCATTGTTCATTAAAGCTGCGGCATTGGTAAATTGGACTGCATGCAATGGAAAACTGCCTCAAAAGATGAAGGAAAAAGAAAATGAAATGAAAAGAAACCTATTTTTTTCTGTTGTAAATTCTGTAATTTGACCATAGCAGATTACATGAAACGAAACCTTGCACCTTGTGTAGCCTTGGGAACGAACAACCACAGTAAATTACATATTCTTCACATGACTTTTGTTCTAATGCATCCATTCGGAACTGAACTAAAATATCAATCTGATATCTGATTCGAGAGCTGCATCAATTACATATGTAGATCATATATCCAACCGTTTAAAATTGTAAAAAAAAATGAAAACAAGATGGTGAATGGGATAGAACATTGATCAAAACAAACTTGACTAAGATCAACTGAAAAATAATAGATTAACACGTTAACTGAAAATTTATGTTTGACATTAGCTGAAAAATAGTATTAATATCAACAAAAAAAATCCTGAAATTTTTTTAATCTCTTTCTTACTTTTGCATTGTCAATCATTTTCATTATTTCTCTTCTAGAAAAGCATCTGAAAAAGTGAAGAAACAAAAGTGACTGCTTTTTGAGATTTTTATTTTCTGGTGAGAAATCGGCAAAGTTCATCCAGCATATTGAGTGTTGGAGAGACCAAAAACGTTGATTGATGAATTCTTATTCAGACAATGGTCTTGGATCCCAAGTATCTTGAGGATTTTAAGATCACTGTGACGAAAAATTGGAAAAAAATTACATATGTGGAAGGAATTTTTCACGATGACAACAGAAAAGGAGAAAAAAAGAGAAGAGACTGAACCATTCTAAGGCAGAAACAGCGAGTGCATTATATATATATATATATATATTATGGAAACTCTTGAGAAGCAGCAATGACAGTATGAAACTCAAATATTATGTCCAAATTTTAGGGATTGGATGAGAGGAAAAGTTGAAAATATATTTCAGAGACTAAGGTATACACAATTGATATATAAATACTCCTATTTATATTAAGTACAATCTAGGTTAACAAGTGTAATCTAAATACAACACCAACCTAAAAAACGGTACAAAATTTTCTGCTATATTTATCACAAGGGAAAAAGAAATATATCAAAATGCAGGAATATCATAGCCTTCTACTGATGAAAAAGGTGAATTGAAATCCATGAATAGAAAACCTCTGAGTGATCTATTGGCTGTAGAAGGCCAGCTTTCACAAGAAATTTCAATGCCACCAAATATTATTGCCATTTTGAGGTGCTCAAGATTCCATTGTACCTTTGAAGGACCATACATCTATCGGCATCAAAACACAAAAAATGATGCCAACAATATTTACTATAAACCTACATCAAGTTAGGTAGTAGTTATCATTCACAATGAAAAAAGAAGCAAAACTACCCAAGTGATTGATTCTTTCATGTCATATTTAAACAACTACCAACTTCTTCAAAAGGATGAAGGGGTGGCAGATCAATTAGCACTCTGACTTTTAAACCTCATATCAATCAAAGGTTGTCTCCTGAGGCTCCTTCAAATTTTTCTCATCAGATAGCATCATCTGTTTTTCTTGCTCCAAATAGTATATTTTGTCGTTCATACTTGCTTTTCCATATGCTTCAATCATGACAGAGTATGTTGTGTCATCTGGTTGACATTCTTTTTCTTTCATACGCTTGAAAAATCTTTCCATTTCAATCAAAGAATCCTCCTTGGCACAGGCAGATATGACTGCATTGTAAAATGAAGTATTCATATGTATCTGAAGCTTCTCAGCCAAAACAACACTGCTCATTACTTTATAGAAGATTCCTGCATTAGCATAGCCATTGATAAGGCAGCAGAATGTCTTAGTATCTGCTTTCAAACCCTCAGTAACCATTTGATCAAATGCACGTTCCATGTTTGCAGCATCACCTACATCTGCAAATGCCTCAATCACGAAGTTATAAGTTGGGGTAGTCCATGGACATTTTTCCTTGCGCATACACTGCATAACTGATGACATTTTGTCGTACATTCTTTTTTTACTATAAGCTCCCATTAAAATATTAAAAGTGCTCCTTTCTGGTTGTATCCCAAAGCTATAAAATTTCTCATACCATTTCTCCATCATATCAATCTGACCCTTGTCACGAAAGACGCTGATGACTGCGTTCATTGTACAAACGTCAGGCTTGCAGGTAGTACTCTCCATCATACTTGACACTATTTTCTCCATCTGATCCGACCTCCCAGTCTTACCATAACTACTCAGGAGGAGGTTCTGGGTGAGAGTATTTGGCATGATAGATCTTTCAATCATTTTATCATACACCAACTCAACCATTTCAAACTTCAAAGCATCCACAAGAGCTTTCATCAAGGTACTGTAAGTAAAAATATCAGGCTGGCAATTGGGGATGTTCATCATCTCATCAAGAATTGACAATGCTTCATCAACCAGATTATTTCGACAATACGCAACAATTAAGGCCGTGTAAAGTTCAGTACTTTCACAACCATCTTCATGTATAGAGTTAAAAAGCTCATTGGCACGATGAGGTTGGCCAGATTTTCCAAGCAACACAATGAGTCTCATGTAAGTATCTTTTCTGGCTTGGTAATAGGGTTGGCCTCTAAGCATGTCAAATAACTGTGCATTAAAAATACAAATTGATATTTGAGTAAAATACTCATAACAAAAGACTTATTTAAAGAAGCAGTGGAAGAGAGAAGAAAATCGAAAAAACATGGAGTGTTGTTTCATGACAATTTTGGGACAAAAAAGTGCTCATAGAAATTTGGAGATGGCAATTTATCCTTCTATAGGGTTACCCTCCTCCTCTTCCCTAACTAATTTGTTTTTTTAATTAAAAAAATGTTTTAGAATCATGTAAACAAACAAATATCAGTTTCCTCTATTACAATATAGTCACTTAAAAAATAATTATTTTATAATCACTTTCTTTGTTTATTTATCGCATCTGCAATTCTCTAAATCTATGTGTGTAGGAGCACAGGGTATCCATAGATCACTTTTCAACTTTCAAAACTAGTATTAAAGGTAGTAGTGGTGGCATACTAATGTAGCACTCAAATGAAATCAACATAAACCAAAAGATCCTCAGTTAATTGGACATAAGAATATAAAAAATCCAAGTATTCAATCAACAATCATAGCTTTTCAGCCTAAAAAGAAAAGGGTGCAGTTTCTGAAGCACAAGGAGGTGATGACTGACCTCAAGGGTAATACTCCAGTCCTTCTTATGAATGTGATAGTATAAGACTTCAGGGAGATTGTGAACCCAGACCTTATCACTCTTCATTTTCTCCTTCTTTTTCTTCTTCTTCTTTATGGGTGTCTTCTCCATACCCTCAAAGAACAGTGTTTGGGAAAATTCCTTATCTTTCGGGTTTCTGGTCCTGGTTGCTGGAGCTGGTTTTCGGGTAGAAGAGGCAGAGACACTGGTTTTTGATGGAGCTGAAACTGAGAAGCGGGTGAACCGAAAAATCGGATCTCGGGTTGTGGGGAATTTGTTGTGGGGAATGGGAGAAGGAAGAATGGAAGAAGAAAGACAGAGAGACATTGAAACCATGGCAAGGAAACAGAGACAGATAACCTTGTTTGTTTGAACTTTGAACTTTGTTTATTCTTTTGTATTTCATGCCATCTAATTGTTATATTAATTTATCATCAATTTTGATATCAACAAAGTTAAATGACTTTGAAACCCATTTCAGAGAAGCTATTATTTTATTTTATGTCTTTTTAGAATTTCAAAAACATATTTTTTTATTTTTTATTGTATTTATACACATAATTATTGTATTAGATGGAGACAAAAATGGACTAAAATAGAAAACTGTATAACTATTTTATTACAATTAAAAGTTATCCATCAAAAGCTACCCCTTCTTGGTATCTTTCTTACACATTTACTCCCCCAAGATTCCTACACTTCACTTTTATTTCCTTGTGTCTTCGAAGACCCTTCTTTCCTAACTCTTCCTTGAAACTATTTTCCTTTGCTCCTTTCAGGTCAAATTCTAACATCCAGGAGCAGGTAATTTTGTGTTGAACTACTCAAGCTCTTCTCAGGTATCACTTTACTTTATCAGTCTTTATAAAACTCTTCCATCCATTTGAAAGTAAAACTAGTATAGTATTTTTGTACAAATTTTGATAAAATCATTTGAACGTAAGAGATTGAAATTATAATCTCTCTCATTGTAAAAAGTCAATTAGCTCTGGTGGAAAGGATTAATTCTCCACAACTTGACGTACCAAAGTTCGAATTTTCATTAAGAGAATTTGGCAACATGTAATGGTATCTCAAATAAGATTACCTCCAAAAGAAAATATTCTTTTCAAGAAAAAGAGGAAGAAATCAAATCCAAAATATTCAAGATAGAAAAAAAATATTATTACTCAAATCTCAAGACATAATCCAATGGTTTAAAACAACAGGAGTACATTATGACATCAAAATTCAATCTAAAGTCGCCTGCAAGTTACCTAATTCTCTGGTTACTAGTAAGCTAAATCTAGTTGTATAATTTTCATAATAGCATCAATAATCAAGATAACATTAAAGTATACTCAGCTGTAGTAAAACTTGTATAATTATTGATTGATACAAGTACCCTCCTAATGCAGCTTACCCTATTATCTTTGCATATACATGTACTAATAACACCATCTACCTAACATTAGATAGCACAGTGAACATTTTGTGCTGAACATCTGAAGTGAAGGTAAACCTTCCCTGCATATTTTGATGACAGCAACTAGCACAGATGTATATACCCAGAACTAATACTTTCACACTTCAAAAAACAAAAGTGCAGTCCTACAGCAAAGAATATCGGATATACAACATTACATAGACCCATATTCCAATGATTCCCAACTGAATGGCTGGAATACATAATAAACTTTGGGTGAGCTTTTGAAGAGCAAAGCGACGCAGACACACACAGCTGCGATGGCAACCATTGACAGCATTGCAGGCCTATAAACCAGTGCACTTCTCACACCACCATATGCCAACTTCTGCTGGCATAGCCCACAATGTCGCAGCATTGCTGTTGTTTCAATCTTCTCAGTTTGCAAACTTGAAACTTTTGATGACCTATGCCCGTCTGATTGCTTCTGCTTTATGTTACTATCTACAAGAGTGCCTGGGATATCAAGCACATGGTCACTTTTGCGTGTGTTGCTTGTTTTCCTCTGGACAAGTTGAATGTAGGAGTAGTAGCCCCGGAGGGATGCAATGTCATAGGGGGTCAAACCTGTAGAGTCCCGAGCAATTTTCCATGCCTCAATTCCCACCTGAACATGGAAAACAAAGGAGTGAAATATTTTTTACTACATTCTGCCACATGTAATTCAATGAAGAATAGACAGTTAACTGAATCCTCCACAGGAGCTTGCTCAAGAAGGTGAAAAGTGGGGAACAGGAAGAGTGTTTTTAAGTATTAAAAGAATAAAGGAGCCTTTGAAGAGATTGGAGCATATATGACCATATAATATGGTAAGCTCTCAAAAGGCATTTGAAAGTGGCTTATGACCCTTCCGTGAGTTCTTTAACTCGTTTCAATAAATTCCATGGTGAAACTTGTAAAAATAATATCATGTGATATACTCATGTAAAAAGTGCTTTTGTTTACCCAAACGTTCCCTAACTAATAATAGTTTAACTGTGATCTCCATACACACATCTCCCGTCCATGTCATTGGAGATCCCACATTAATTTCTGATATGGCTAATTAGTATATATGAATGAGGCTGATCCTTAAGATGGTAACACAATCTGTCCTGGTAGTTAGACCAATCCAACCACTCATTATCGAACCATTCACAAATATCTAGTTAAACACAATTTACACACAAGATGTCTAGTCTTTGGCATATAAGAATTATTAGAAATCGCACATTAACTAGTGATACAATCAAAATAGTGTATATGAATGAGGGAAGTCCTCCTCACCTTATGAGCTAACTCTTGGAGTTGTCTTAACCAGACCCAAACCCAAATTCTAAAACCTGGAGTTTGTAATAGTTAAAAAAGTAACTGAAGATATATGATGCATACAGAAGAGAAAGGAATTACCAGTCCTGGATCATCAGTTAATGCATCCAATACATTCTCCGAACCATGCATGCTTGCTGCAACATGAAGGGGAGTCAACCCAGCAGGCCCAACAGTATCAGGTCTGAATATGAATCTGTTAGGGGACTTGTTGACTTGCTTCTCTTTACTGTCTCCACCGTCTGAAGCATTAACTGGCACAAATTTTAACAGAAGTTCCACCATAGGCCTGCAATTTCTTTTTACAGCTTTGTGCAGAAGATCCATCTCTAACAATGCTAACTCAACTGAGGTATGCTCTCCTGTATCAACAGTGCCCTCAAAGATAACATTCAAGAGCTTTTTCATCACAGCACACCAGTCATGGTCCATAGAGAAGCCAACAAGCCACGTAAACCGATTAAAATGGAAGCAATCTTGTGCAGGTGCCACAGGACCTAGCCTAACTTTCACACGGTTTCTGTGAAGGAGCCAACCCATTTCTTGTACAAAATACAATGCTTGAGTCTTTTCTTCCATTAGTTTAGTTTTTATTTGGATGTCATCAGCAGTCTCAGCTGCCTCAATGACATTCTCCAGCTTACATATCTCTGAACAAATTTCTTGCTCTGCAACTATGAATGGAAAGGAACAGCTGCTAAGACCATTATCTTCCACCTGAGTAAAGATTATCCTATCAGATATGAAAATATAGCTTTAAAAGCAAGAGAAAGAGAAATTCTATTTGTGCAGAATATCTTTTATCTGAATCTAAACACTTGACAATTCTCTGCTTCATCAGCAGAAACTATCTATCTGCATATTTTGCATGGATAGGCTTCTTGCCTCTGTTCAGCCATGCATGTCTTAAACCATTTGAAAATTTATAGTTAGTTTCAGGAATAAAGTATCACTTACATAACAAGTTCTGCGAAGGGAAAAGCCACATAATTGCATATTAAATCAATGTCTCAAGACGGGAAAAAGGGGGATGAATGATGTCAAACCTAGGACTCACTCATTTATTGAATGGTTTTAAATCATAAAATGCTAAAACTGTAAAAGACCTTCAAAATTTATTAAAGCTAAAGTCATCAAATGGCTAAATTTTAAGCTACAAAAGCTCACATTGAAAAGCCAAAAATACTTCATGAACTTTGCTGAAGAGAAGGCCAATGCAAAAAGAATATTTTTTCCAGACATAAAAGATTATGAGTATGAGTACACCACCTCAATAAACCCTCTTCCAGTCACATTTGGTATATGACAAGAGAAGCTGAGATGCTGAAGCTCATGATGTGCAATGGTAGCATCAGCATCAACCAAATCATAACAACTATCTTGTACCAGATACTTCCCTTCAAGTGCACAGAGCAACCTGAAATCGAGAGGAACGGATTAGCTTCTGGTCCAATTGCAGCAAACAAAATCCAGAGCACAGATCTTCCTTCCTTCACAAATATATCTATATTGGATTTACGTAAGTATCAAAAGCAATCATTTATGAGATGTTACTTACAAGAATAAACATGTCAAATAAATTGTGAAATAAAATTATACATACATTGTTCAAATAGGATATGATGTGAGTATTATTATATTATAAAACTTAGTTGGTGTAATGATTAGAAAAAATCATTTCAATTACACACGTGCTTTTAAATATCAACAATAATTAACTATGCCAAAAAGATAAAAATATTTATTTGATATTTTGGATAAGATCTAATTAATCTAATCTAATACATGCATACTTCTTTTGTCCAGTATATTTGGAGTACAATTTAAAATGCATTAAGTACAAACTCTCAAATACTTTTAATTACTTAAAAAAATAAGTATTAAACATTTTTTAGACATAAATATTTTATTTTAATGAAATAATATATTTATTTACTTAACTAATAGACTATGTACAAAGATAAAAAAATGTTACTAAACGTTGGATATAAAGAAAGTGAGTCACTTGAATTTTATTTACAATAGAAGTTTAAAGATCATGTTATAAATTTTATATTAAAACATAGTATATATTTATTCTAGAGTAATCAATAATTATAATGTTTTTATTAATTGCGCTTAATTAATACTCTTAAACTCTACTTTAACATTGTGTGTATATATATATACATATATGTATATAGGAGAGCGAGATTTTTTAATTATAAGTATGTTTGTATCTTCCAATATGATTTAACATGTTTTATATTTTAGTTATTTTTAATTTGATTTTACCATACAAGGCACAGATGATATAATAGTAAGGAAAAATTATACCCTTGGACATTTAATTTAAGTAGTGTGTATCTCTCTCATCCATTTATGAACCGGTTTCAGTGCCTGGAAAAGTATTTCATAGCATTAACCATATGAAGTGGTACGTTCTTTGAAAATCCTATCTAATCATATTGCCCTAGGAATAAGGCATATGAAGTATCTCCAACAAGCAACAAAAACATTATAAGTTTTTGCTTTTTCCTAATTTCTTCCAATCACTGAAATAAGTCCAGTATTATCAATGGCAGATGCCGGAATATGGTGCAGGTGAAAATTCCACTACATAAACACACTATTGCGACCTACTGCACCACCATAGGAAGCCTCCCTCAACAAATTGCCTATGGCGGTTGGCGAAAGTTCCACCACATCATTACACCCTTTAACAACATTACTCAAGTCTCAACAACTGAACAATTTTGAATCATCAGGTATATAGAGATCTACCTGGTGTTAGACAGCAAAAGGTTGAATCCTTTCACAATAAATTGAACACGAGAACTTGAACAAACAGCAAGTGGTTTGACACAAAAAATCTGACAATTCTGCAGACTTTTGAATCGCAATGGTACATCTAAGACCACCTGACCTGCAGGAGAGATTTATGACATAAAACGATTGTAGTCATCTAAGTAAGATGATATAAGATTCTAGTGATAATTGATATACAATCCAATGAGAAGAATGAAAACGACACACAGTGAGAGAGAACAAACCATTATACAGAAAAGCTACCGAGTGCTGCACTCTTGTATATATCCATCCTGTTCTCCAAAAAGAATCATTCGGCACAGCAAGTTTTCTCAAGCTGGATCCTAGATTATAGCATAGCTGCATTATGAAATAGTAACTAATTAACATTTAGATATTCTATGATTGCTCCCATTGTTCCAGTAGGCAACTAATATATGATATAACATCAAATTATACCTCTTCCCAAGCAGAATTTTCTAGACGGAGATATACAGTTAATATGATACAGCCGGGCCTTATATAGCTCTCTATCTCGGTGGGACTGTGGGATAACCAGTTAAGAATCTGACACTCAAAGAAAAACATAAATCAAACATACAACAGTGCAGTGAAATTGTTTATACCAATTTCAAGGCATAAAGTACCTGTGATCGGAGAGCATGGGGGAAATCATTTGGAGCCTTGCCAAATAGTTTGAAAACAATTCGGTCTGTGCGACTCTGTTAACAGAAAATATAAATAAAATGCCAACAAATACAATCTTGACAGACACCAGAAAACAAAGTTTATACTCAAAAAAGTCAAATTAAACTGAGGTGGAGGAGGAACTCTATCTCTAAGTAGACCATGACTGATATGAACATTGAACTGAATACATTACTTTATCAATTAGTACGAAATGAATCAATCATAATATATATTATACACAAGTTGACAAATATAAAAGCTTAACTTCAAAAAATTTACATCAGATAACCAATTCCATGTATTTGTAATGGCTGAGAAATAAACAAATTGAAAAAAAAAAACTAAAATGAATCATAAGGTTGTTTCCCACAAACTAATATACCCATCCGAACTCATATTATACTCTACATGATAAATTAACTTACCTTACCTCTTCTTTGATATAGAAGAAATAGGAATATTATCACACTATAGAGTATAATAAGGAAATGAATTCCAATAACTAAAATAATATACCTGAGCTTCTCCACTAGAACTAGATGGTGACTGTGTAGAGGTTGAATCTGAGTTTCTACTTGTCTGTGGTGGACTTGACTTGAGAGGGTCACATTGGACCCATAAAGGATGATCGAGAGACCCGTTCCCTGAAGGCAACGGAGGACGAGAATTTCTTGCGTTGTCAACATAATCCTGTACATCATCATATGCACTGTTCAGGTCAATATTACTTAACCCAATTCTTCCAACCGTAGTCTCTGTTAAGATTGATTGGGGTGGAAGGCTATCCCGTGACAGAAGTACATTTGAGGACTGTGGTAATGAAAGAGATTTTGAACTTCCTACTCCATCACTGCCTGAAGCTATAAATTTTTTAGCCATACCGTTAGCAGGAGTCGTTTCACATTGTACCATAGACTCTGGAGGGTCCTGACAGATTAGACCATTATCCATCTTGATAGAAGTATCAAAAGGTCTGGACGTTTCAGGACAATTGGAATTTGTGTTAGGAACATTCTGTGCTGCTCCAGACGTTCCAGCTTTCACCAAATCTTGAGATCCCTCCAATAAAGACGCTATATTTCTTCCATTAATTGTACCAGCCAGACTTGCCAGGTTCCTCAGCAGATGAGATAGAACATCCTGGCTTGTCATATTATCTGAGCCATTTGCTGCAATTATGTCAAGTCAAATAAGTATGCCAATAATGAAATCTAACATACTAGATAATTAGAATAAACCCAAAAGGAAACTTTCGTCTTTTCAGAGAAATATTTCAGCAGAACACACGATACCTAGAAGGCTAAACCTTCCAACTTTCTAGTGATGAATATTCATGTGCCCAAAACATGGATGGCAAACCAAAACAAAAATGAAATGATGACAGCACAGTGAATCATTATTCTAATGATCAATCCAGGCGGGCTAACTTCCATTACCCAAATTATTTTCCCATCCTTTTGGCAATGGAAAGTTCATAGCATAGAAGAGGAGCCGAACTAAATTGTTCAAGAAAACCACCTAAATTTTGGTTATTGAGTCTTTGGGTGAAGAAAGCCTTCAGTACCCTCAGACAACAATAGACTCTTAAAATCATCATGGCAACTAAGCAAGTTCTTCATTTAAAAAACCCGTTAGCATCATTAAATTGTCACTACAATCAGGTCACACATTATACTCATAACACAACATAACACATCCCAAATCATCCTTATTAGCATTATCAATTCAGCAAATTACCCTTAAGACTTTACTAATCCACCTTCAATTCATGAATGTTAGGCATCTAAACTCACTAATGCTAAATTAACACTACCAATGTTGTTAAATATCCGTTAGTGATGCCATAACACTATAGCATGGCACTTTTGAATCATGGCCATTTGCCATCCATTATTTTCTGTTGTATGGTGTTGTCAATCATGGTACCCAGCATACCACAGCATCCATGACAGAACTTCCCCCTATTTCTATTTATTTTCGATTTTAGAAAACCCTTTTAGGGGTTACTTCACACTTAAAACACACCCCCGCCCCCCCCCAATTCAAATGTGTATTTGCTCTTTCTCTCTCATCAATCTCATGAAAGTTTAAAACCTAGGGTTTCACCTGTCTACTCTTGTGAACCTCCTAAGCCATGGCCAACCAACTCAGGTGAACCTTCTCCAGCCACCACTCTCGCCCGAGACCAGAACTGCAGCAACTGCCTGAGCTCTGGCAAGCTTTTCCAGTGAACAATCTGGTGAACCATAACATGTGTTTCCTCTTTGTTTTTTTTTCTTCTTCCTACCATTTCTGTTTTTTTTTTCGGCTTTTTCATTTGTTCTTCATTTCTTCAGATATTCCTCATCTCTTTTCTGCTTTTCTTTGTTTTTTTCTCTCTTCTTATCCTCAATGCTGTTCTTGTTCTTCATCAGTTGAATGTTTTTGTGCTCTATTTTTTCAAAATTCATAATTTAGTTCTGTCTTTTAGAATTTGAGAATTTAGTTGTTTTTTAAAATTTCATAATCATGTTGTTGTTCTATGCTATTTTTATACTAAAAACTAAAATGGTGTTCCCAATTCTTTTTCACTTACAGACAATGTCAAGCACCCAAAATCAAGTTCCATGTTTTTCTGAATTTCTTTTAATTTATATAATATATACATATATATACACATATATATACACACACATATATATATACATATATATTATTAGATATTAATATTATTAAAGATGCTATTTGATTATGTTAGAGATATGATTTGATAGGGAAATATGTTCCCAAATATTTCCCATTATTAGATATTAATTTTGATTTTTAGTATTGTATCTCTTCTTCATTATAAATAAGAATACTCGTGTGTGTACACAACACTTGAAACTTATTATATTTCCTTCTCGGTTTTTCTCTTCTCTTCTTAACATGGTACCACAGTAGTACTATCCTCCTGACCTATTTTGTCACTAATCCTTTCAACATATATATTGCCTAACATAGCTTCAACCATAGGCCATCATCCGCTATTGATAACCTTGATAATTACTAAATACAGAGATTCAAGCTCAGAGAGCCAGTGCTAAAAAAAATAAAAATAAAAGCAAGTCATATCATACAATAGAAGGAACTTTATAAACACCAAAACATTATGCTAAATTTTTCTGATTTTTTTATACAAATACTGCCTTTAAATTCCAGTTACCAGAATTAGGAAAACAATCAATGAGACAACCGATCTGAAGAATCCCATTTGTGCTTAAAATTAAAGAAGGGCCAGTTCTAAATTTCATATTGGTTATGCATTTCAATTTCAGAATTAGAGTTCTAATTGTGAATGATAATGTCCAGGGAATAGAAACAACTATCTACAGCCCTTCTCCACTCTTGACCTAAACAGCAACTTTATTTCCAGGAAACAAGAATAAATAAAATGCAATCTACATCCCATATACGTATAACACCTCAGGCCACCTAACTAAGTTTAATACTTCAACAACCATCACCTGAATATCCACCACTGATTGCCACAACTACTTGGATATCTGCACTGCTGCTATCCAAACTACTTCGCAATATTAATAATCAATTCAAATTTGAGTTTACAACATAATTCATAATCTCAAACAAGAAAGCTAGAGCTAAACTCAGACTATAATTATTGTGCTTTAGCACAATAGCAAGGTTACTACTATGTGACTTGGTGGACATGGGTTCAACAACCAAAATGACCTCGCCACTCATGAGAGTAAGGCTGCATACATTTGACATTGCCCAAACCCCAAAATAGTGCCTACCGTACTAGTCAACTCGGTTAATTGTGCAATCATCAAATTCAAATAAAAAAATTATAATTCCAAACATCAATAGTAATTTTGCTGTCCAATAAGGCATTAACGTTGATTTGCAGTTAGACTTTAATAAACACAAAAAAAAATTGTGTCAATAGGGTGAACTTTGCCCTCTCATGACGATTACATGGACTAACCAAAGTTGTGAGTAGGTACATAAAATGGGGCACAAGAGATTATCTTTACCAAGCAAAGGACTGCCCTTTAAATTCTACTGTTATGAACAACAAGTCATTCTACCCTTCATCTGAGAGAAAATATCACCCAAACAATTGAAAAGGAGAAGTTTCCACAGATATATATCTTAAAAAGTAATCCTAGGATAGGAACTAAGTGTGAACCTCTGTTGTCTCAATAACATAATTAATGTAAATGCTCAATTGTAATGTATCAGCTTAGCTATGCCAAAGGACATTAAAATTTCAGTTATGATCTTAAACCTCTAAAAATCACATGGGACACCTTGCCATATTTCCCAAGGATTATCCACCCAAAAGCACAAGAAGGTTAGTTGTTTTGACTTTCAATTCATATCAAACTTGGAAGTTCATAATTGTAAGCTATATATAAAGGTACCATTTCTTGAAGATAATAATTAGTTATTTTCATTTTAGGTGTCATTTGCAGAAGCTTCCACCTTTTTAAAAAAAATTATGATGATCGAACTTTGCCCCATACAGAGGATATACAGACCAACCAAGACAATAGGCAGCCAAAGTACATAAATTGAGGTCGTGAAGAGTGTTAAGTAGACAAATTTGTATACACACACAAACTCACAATGCATATTGGACAATATCCTTAGCAGACTCATTAACAGATAGCTACTGCCCTTTTCTTCATTCATAGAGCCATCATTAACTACACTAGCATCAGGATGCGTTTTCCTCCTCCTCTTATTGTGGCCTGCCAGACGCCTCCGACAACTTCTCTTCCCTTCATCAAATTCTTGAAGAACATGAAACCTGCCATAATTTTAACAAATTGTACTGACTGGGGGTGCTAAAGAAAAGGTTCAGAAAACTACAAAATGCAAATAGAGCAGGTTTCAAACAGTCAACTGCAAGTGACATAAGGGCCAATAGGGTTAAAAATTTTACCCCACACAAACCCTGGATAATTATCTTTCTCTTCAGAATATGTTCCAAAAAGTTAATGTGATGAACAAAACAATAATACGAAAGGAGCTCCCCCATAAACTATCATTTCATAACCTAACTGACCTGCTACACTGTTGACAGAATCTCTGCATAACATTTCCAACTAGTGCCTTGCTTGCCTTAGAATGCATATCACAGACTTTGTGGCGACGGTGATAATCCTTCGCATTACTAAGATCAGCCCTACAATCTTCCACCTGACAAACAGCCCGGTTCAAAGTACTCCCAGTTATCTTTGTCTTCTTTCCACTTTTATCCTCCCCTTCTATGATAGGGTATACTTGACCCCCAAGGTTCAAATTAAGAGAACCAGCTCCATCATTCATCTCCACCCCTCCTTCATCAACCACACCTCTCCTCCTCTTCTCCAATTCTCTCTTTCCTTCGGCAAGGTTAACATCATCATATGCAGAAGACAAATTGTTAGAAGCATCACCAGTAGCAAGAATTTCAGGATCAGCAGGAAACAGCTGACGACTCCTACAATCTGATGGAACTGAATTCAGTTGCGTAGCAGTGAAAAGATCCCCATCCCACTTCCAATCATTCAAATCCCACTCCAAACTTCTCTTCCCAACACTCTTCATCTCTGGCACCACAGGTCCATACAAATACTGATTTTTCCCCTCTAATTGAGCCTCCATGAATCCAAAGACTGCAGGAAAAAAAATAAACAAAATCCCAAACACCCAGATTCCAAGTCCACCAGAACACAGCACCCAATTGGAGAAATTACAGCAAAAACACAAACTTCAAACCCTACCTCCAAAAACACTAACTTTAACCACCCATAAACACCAAAAAAATGAACAACAAACCCCAAAAGCAAACCCAACTCACATGGATCCAAACAACAGCTACATACCCAAAACCAGCAAAGATGCCAGAATCAACCCTTAAACCATGGGGAAGTAACCCATAATTGAAAAATCGAAACTTGCAGCATGATTTCACATAGGCCAATAGCTCAATGTCAAAGGTTTTGAAGGGTGGGAGAAGTTTGCATCAAAAGTAAACAGAAATTGAAAGGAAGAGAAAAGAGGCAAAATAGGAAGTGGAGAGGGATGGGGAGAAAGAAGAATATAGGAGGTGGCCACAGAAAGCATGCGTCAAACAGAGGGAAATTAGGAAAAGGTTAGGAACGAATGTGATGAAAATGCTGTTTCTATGCACAGACAGTGTCTCCTTCTCTCTCATAATTTCTGTGTGATGCCATGGTAAAGGAATCTTACAAGTTAGAGCCTATAAATTCACTTTTTCTCTGGTAAAACTGAAATCAAGAAAGTGTCAAAAGTACTAAACAAAATGTACGTACACTGACTGGGATGGTAACTACTGATTATTAACTGTGTTCATACTTGCCACCATGTTTTACTTAATACTCTCTCATTACAAGGTCACCCTAATTAAATAGTTATTATTAAGATAATTAATTAATTAAGGTAGTTAAAAGTGATGAAAATATTTATAATTATAAAACTTTGATGAAAAATAATTTAAACAAAATTTTACTTTTAAACTTAAATTAGTTGAAAAAAATAATTTGGTTGTTAGTTTGTATGATTGTTGTAAAAAATGAGGTGTGACTTTTATGTATAATATTCTAAAATGGAAGTATAATAGAAAATTTTTACTTCATTCATTTCTTATTCAATTTTTTATCTGAATAATTTTCTGTTTTTCATAAACTTATTTATTTTATTTTATTCATAATTATCAATAATTGTTTTTCATTTTTGTCTTGGATAACATTTGTATTCTTACAATGTATTGATACATGTATTTTAAAAAAAATAAAGAGAAAAATAAATATAAAATTGTTATTTCCATTTCATTACTTTATCATGTTTTCTTCGTGATGTATTATAAGGTAAATCTAAAGAAAATAAAATCAATATTATACAAGAATTTTTCATTTTCTTTAATTTTCAACGTCAGATAAGGTTAAAAGAGAAAATATATTAAGGAAATACAAATTGATTAGTTGTTTTCCTTTAATTAAAATAGTTTTAAAAAATTACATATATATATATATATATATATACATATATATTTGATTATTAATATAATTATTTAACTGATAACTCATCACTCAAAAAATATCAATAAACTACACAAACCGAAATAGTAAAAACGGAAATCAAAATAAAAAAATATCAAAGATTAAAATTAAAATATTTAAATTTATTAGTACCAAAAACAAAAACAATACATATGCGAATCTTACTTAATTGTCCCTTAATAAACAGTATACAACACAAAAATAAGAATTTTATCGATAACCAAATTGAAAAAGAGAGTACTGAATAATTGTTTTGAAAATTTTAATAATAATTGTTTTGAATGATAAATTAAGACAATGAAACAACTCAAAAAAAAACTTTTGAACTTATATGATAAAGATTATAATTTGTTGAGACATTTATCATTTTCATAGATCTTTAGGTAATTTTTTTTATACAAAATATATTTTGATGTGAATATGAATCTTTCTTTTGTGGTAGTAGTGGTTATTCAATAGGTTTTTTAAATTGTTGATATTATAATAGAGCAAGTCATAAGGTTTTCTTTATTATTTCTATTATAATATTATATTATTTTTCAATAGTTAACAAAGTTATCTTTCTAAATGATAACAATACCATACATTATATTTTATGTAGATAATTTCCTTTTAAATTTCTGTAAAAAGATATAATTTTAACGTTGACTTGTTATAGTCCAAAATTAAATTCAAAATTTATGGTTTAGATGTATGTTTTAACTTATTCTCTTTATGTAAAGTATCTAACTACTAATATTATTTTAAATATCTTTTGATAAGTTCTTAGACTTCCATCCTTACATTTAAATATCTATTTATAATTAACTAACTAATCTAGAATCCATAAAATTATTTATTTCTAGTCATCACTACTAAACTCAATCTCACATTTTTAAATTTTTCTCTTATTAATCATTTAAGTTTCATTGAAAAAATGTCTCCGATCATAATATATTTCTTGAATCTAGATTCAAAATATCATAAATGATATACCTTTACACTTTTGAATAACTTATAAACATATATTTAAGAATACGAGTGTTTAGTTTTTTTTACCTTATGTGATATCATAAATAACATACTTGGTCTTCTAAAAATAAATCTATAACTTTTTTATTAATCGTTTATTATCAACATGAAATATTTGACACTCATGTTCGATAGAATTGTAAAAAAAATAGTAAAAAATTTCCATTATAAAACAACAACTATTTTTTAGGACCACCTTAGAGAAATATACTATAGAAGTCTATTTAAAGACTTGAACAATTGAATCTAATTATTCTTTAATCTTAAATTATATTTCACGCCCTTGTTAAAATAATATTTTAATTATTATTTAAAGAGGTAATTTAAATAACTTAATATAGTAAAAAAGTGATATATGAATTTATATTATAATAAAACTTTTATAATGGTCAATAACTAGACAATATGAATAAGTAGAAATAAATTAATATAAAAATTAGTGTACTTTATTTTATTTCTTCTTTTTAAAACATTTTTTAGATAGAAAACGTAAGACAAATAATATTCCTGAAAAGTGTTTTATAGACATAATTCAACTTCAGTTCTTGTTTTTACACACTGTAATCTCAATTAAAAACTATTCAATTAACTTTTAGGATTCAACTATAAATTTGTCTTAAATACTCATTAAAATTGAAATTCTAATTTTAGTTTCCTAAACTTTTAATAATCGTGTTAAGAAAATAAACTTGGATTTAACATAATGAGAAAGATAAAACAGATAAAAAAGGATAATATAAAATTAATATATTGTCACATTTATTAATTATCTCCAATTACTTAGAGTATTTTCAATAAAATATATACTTAAGATGTATTTTAAAAATAAATAATAGAACTTACAAGAAATTGTCATCGAAGTGATAATTTAAATTAGTTGCTCCCAATAGAAATGGTCATTAGGACTCATTAACATCTAATTTATAAATTATTTCTCTTTTCTCTTAATTTTTATATATTTAATATTTATTTTTATATAAAAAGAATATTATAAACGAGAAATCACACAACAAAATTTTATCTTTATAAAAAAATTATTTCATTTTGTAATATATTTTAATTTTAATTAGATATAATTATAATTATAATAAAATTATAATTAGATAGGTTTAGAAACACTTTTATAAATTGATATTATTTACAATAATTAAATAATTTTTTTTAATATAATTTATAATTTTATTAAAATCATTAAAAATATATATTAAAAAAAATTCTTACCCACTGGTTTTTATTTACATTTTTGTATGTTCAAATAAAAAAATTTACATGAATCCTAATTAATATAATTTTCAAGATTATTTTAATTATTTACAAAATTAAGCACCATTTTCACTTTCTATAAATACAAAATTTCAAAATTTTCATTTTTTATTATGTAATTTCTTTATATTATTGTATTTTTTTATTATGTAACTTTTTTGTTTGTTATATATGTTTATGTATTATCTATAATAATTATTTTTAATATATTAAAAAGTGTAGTATGAATTATTAAAAAGTAAAAGTGTTTATAAAAAATAAATTTGAAAAGATTTTTATACGACAAAATTTCTAAATAAATTTGAGAAATTACTCAATTTTTAGAAAACTTAAGAAAAGCTGACTTAATTTAAATTATGCTATTCTTTTCAAGAATATAATATATATATATATATACATTATATGATTATATTTTAATATTTTTTATAAAAAATATATTCTTTTTAAGATGTTATTATGAAATTTTGGTATTTCAATATTCATCATTCCTTTGTCTCAAGAATATTGTTATTATTATTTAGAAAATAAAAATAAGAACAAAAATATTTATAGGGATTAAACCAAAATTAATGGTAAATGAATATAGTTTAAAGTTTGGTAACTCAAACTGGTTTTTAAATAATTTCTTTACTAGTACAAGATGACAATGTTTCAAACCAACAAACAAACTTATAAGAAGATCAATTGTTAAATAAAAGTTTCATTTACCATCAAAGCTCAAACAACAACAAATGACTTCTTAAAAGCTTCAACTACTGATATAGAATTAGTCTCCAACCAAATAGAAGATCAATTTTTAGCCATTGCAAGTTCAATAGCCATTACAAGCTTCGAAGGTTATAATTACTATGCACAACACCATTACACATTTTCAACATTATTAGAACAAAATGAAATTGAAAAATGAAATTATTTCTCTTTTGAAACTTGAAGATAATGACTCGTAAAATGTTAATTCCAAAGTGACATGACCCTTTGAGGAATCAAAATTGGCCTACACTTTCAACGAGTGGACTCCAACACCCAGATTCATGAAAACTATTCTTACATCAATTTGTATATATAGTTTTCATATGATAGAATAATAGACGAACAAATGCTTTTGCATGGACACTGTTTGTTGTATTGACAATTTTCCACTTTCACGTGAGATGCTGAGTTTCCACTGATTTTGGATTCATTGTCACCTCAATCCTGCAGCAATAGTAGCACACTCCTTCACCATTACCAGAGAGACCTTCATTTCATTTTTCCCAGAATAAACGCAGAATATGTAAATCAACTGTCACTTAAAAACCAATATTATTACTCCCAAAAAGTATCAAATAAAAGGATTCTTTCTACGAGTTAATGCTTTCTGTAAAACTATGTATATAATATTTGTATAATTCAAAATGGAATGGATTTAAAGAAAAAAAATTCAATTATCAATATAAATTATTAATAATTAAAAAAATAAATTATTTTTTATTTTTTCTAACAACTACACAGTTTGATTAACTATTTAAATTTTTAAAATAGATTCAAATCAAATTAAATTATAATATATCTTTTAATAGAATAATAATAATAACTTTTACATTGAAATTTAAATTTTTTAATAACGTTTTAGTAATAATGTTTTATTAATCAAGAGTTACAATGTTAGAATTAAGACAACAGAAGAATGTTTTAATAAAAGATAAATAAAAATTAAATAAAATTTTACTGAAAAATTATATACAAAAAAAGTAAATTAAATAATTAAAACATAGATAAAAACTATTTTATAAATAAAATAATAATAACTAAATTTCATATATTATAATTAATATATATAGATCTAGATAAATATTATATAAATAATATTTAAGAAAATATATATAATAAAATACATGTTATTTTTTATTTATTTATAAATAAATTTATACACATTTATGTAATTATTATATATTATTCAATATATTTATTAGATTTTGAATAACATAATTTATATAATTCTATTCTAATTTAAAAGATAAAAAAACATTTAATAAAAGAAAAAGATTAAAAAAATTAAAACTTATATAAATCAATTTAAAGTAAACTGCACATTTAGTTTGATTTAAATTTGTTTTTAAACTAAACTGAATATATTTTTTAATTAACTAAATTTATAAAAAAATAAAAAATGTTATGTTTTTCTAATTATGATCAGATTTTCAAAATATTATAAAATTAACTTTGAGACTACATTTTAAAATAACTCTACAATTATCAATTTCTTCACCATTTCTCATAAATGATGAGCACTAATTTCTTTTAGAAATTATTTATATCTTTATTAAAGAGTCACACCCACACACACATATATATATATATATATATATATATTTATATATTCATATATTTCTATATTTATATAATATATGTTTATATATTTTGTATATTTATATATTTTATATATTTACATATTTAATATTTATATACTTATATATATATATTTATATATATATATATATATATATATTTATTTGTAAAATTTTAAATGAAAAAGTTGAATGATTAAATTATAATTTTAAGATTCTGAATTTAAATTCTACTAATGCTAATTTTTTAAAATTATTAATTATTAATACGTGTATGTTTAAACTTTTAAAAATAACAATAAAATAAAATTAGAATAAAAACATCCTTAGATGTTTATGGGTTTTTTTGTCAGTATTAAAATGCTTTCATCTTTTTGACAAGTAAAACAACCTAATACATATATAATTTTGGTATTTCGCTGTGTAAGAGAAAATATACTCCCACCACAAAGAAGATATGCAATAATTTTCTAAAATTGAATTTGTTAAATATGATTTACAAAATTTTGTAAATAATTTTTCTCAAACAAATCATAAACACATCTCTCCCGTTTTTTTTTTTTCTAAAAAGGATTCTCTCTTCTATCCAATATGTTTTTTTTTTTACTTCTAATTTCTTTTAATAAGTTTACTCAAACAGGTTAAAAATCAGAACTAGTTATTTTATTAAAAAATAATTTAAAAAAAAAAACAAACGTATTAAATAATTTCAAAGTTAATTTAAATAATTTTACTAAAATTATATTTGTAAAAGACAAAATATCCTATTATTAAAGTTTGCCTCCAGTCAAGTCTTGATTACACCTCTGGGATGATTCGAGACAAGGTTCTTCAACTTTTTAGGGTTTGCACAAAGTCAGGAACCACTCCACAATTTCCTTTGTGATTTTGGTTCATGCATGTGCAAGAGCAGTGGAGTTTAAAACATAATTGAGGAAAAAGGGTTTAAAAGCAGATGCCATCGCATACTATTTGTACCAAAATACTTTTCTCCACTTTAAGAGTTTTTTTTTTTCATTTTTTTAAAAGGTACACTCTTTTTAATTTGTAAATTATATTTTTTTACTATATTGAAAAGGAGATGCAGAGGTAATTAAAATTAAAATATTTATTTATCTAAATTTATATTAATTAAATATTTTTTAGTGAGTAAAAAATTTAGAATGGAATATGAAATTGTGCAATTGGGTCATGGTCTCAAATTGAGGTTAATATAAGCAATGATTCAGAAAGAAAAGAAAGAAAGATTGGTAGTGCATGGATTTGGTAGTTATTAAGATTTATATTTTGTCAATTTTGTTTGTTTCTAATGCACTAATCAAACTCTTTTTGCAAAAGTGAAGGTTTTGGATAAGGTATATATAATAATGTATTTCATGAACTTGGTCTTCAATTATCACTTGTTACTTTTGCTAAAGGGGATGTTCATATCACACTATTTTATTAAGGAATAAAAGAAAAGGAAATATAAGAAAAGTTTAACAAAAAAAAGTTTTAAAAAATTAATTTAAAGTAATTATTGAAAATAATTTTTTGTGGAAATCATTGTTATAGATTTGCTGTTGGGTATTTTAGGGAATTTTGGATGTTGGATTAGATAGAGACATAACTAAATATTTATTCACTACCTCATAATCTTACTCAACATGCATTTATCATATTCAGAAAATTAATCAATCAACCATATATAAGACTACCAAGAAAAATAACTAAACAAACACCCTAAATCAACAATAATTGAATCCTATAAAGTAAAAAGAAAAGAAAAAACTCAAAAATGGGTTACCTTTTTTTAGCCAAAAAGTGGTTGACTAAGAGAGAAAAAATAAATTTAAATCACAAAAAAAATTAAGATTCAATTTTCATAAAATCACATGGTCACTTGAACATTATTTTATGTTTTTAATCATATATGAAAAATACTTTTTCTTTACAATAGTTTTATATCATTAAAAAAAATTATTTTTGTCAATTATATTATTAATCTATAAATTAATGAAATTGATTATTAATGCAGTTAAAAATTAATTTAAAATTTAATTTAGTAATCGATTAAAATATTGATAATTAATTTTAAAAACTAATTTAGATTCTGATTTAAAAACCAATTTAATTATTATTATATAAAGATTAATTTTATAATTTTTGAAAATTAATAATTATAAAAAAATATAGTTTTTATTAAAATAAAATAAAAATTATTTTAGATACTAATAATTTTTTAATTTAAAAATAATTTCTAATTTAGTTATTAAAATAATTAATTATTTTTATCTTTAAATTAGTTTCAATTTAATGAATCTCTTATAGTTTATAAAATGTAATTTTTATTTATGTTGAATATTTATGTCAAACCTTATAATAATAATAATAATAAAAAACATAAAAAACAACAAAACTAATAAAATAATTTGTTTTCATATATTTTAAAAGTATATATTATATTAATTTGATATACATGGATAAGGTATCCAATTATTTAAAATTAATGTAAAATTTATATATGAGAAGAATTTAATGCAATAACAAATTTCGAAATATGCAAACAAAATTGAATAATATATAAGAGTGAATGTAAGGTGGAACTAAATTTATCCTACACCTCTCTTTGGACTAGAAAACCTCAACCAAGTTTAAGATCAAGAATCTATATAATATATATATATATATATATATATATATAGAGAGAGAGAGAGAGAGAGAGAGTGAGAGAGAGAATATGGTTGTGGTGTTGGTCTCTTTCCTTTGATTGGAAGGGTGCATGGTACTAATGCCATTGCAGGCTTTAGTGTTGGTGCATTAAATGGAGGTTATTATCAAACTTTATGAGTCCTAGATGAGGACGAAGCTTTGGAGTTAGGGTTGGTAGTCCCCACCCACCCAAACAAACCCTAAGACAACTTAAGTCATTCCAACCCTAAGAAGACACATAACATTCTATCCACCCAAAACCAATGCTTCGCAACTCATCTGCTTGCTATGGACGACGTTGCCTCTTTCCTCATGTGGACCTCGTCTTTGCCCTACAATGCCTTCCTTCTTTGTTTCCTCAGAAAAAATACTTCATCTAATTTAATTTCTTTAAATATATTTCATAGATTCTATTATGTGGTTGGTTGTTCAAGTATCATCATCATACATGCTTCACTACATCACTTTCGTCAACATCAACCTCCAATATCTACTCCTCTCATGCAAACATCAAATACCTCAATTTAGTGCTTATGTTGAAACTATTACAAAAAGCATTCAACTACAAATTTTATTCTGTTTGATTGGATTCACCCTTTCTTTTTTTTATATATTGTGGTGGTACATGTAGGCACTAATATCTGGAATTTCAAATTCATTTTTATTATAACAAATACAATGTTTTTGTGAGGTCAAATAGAGAATATAAAATAGGAAATAAATGTGGGTGAAGATAGTTATCAAATGTGGTTATTTATATTGGAAAATTGGTGAAAGTGGTAATTGTATTTTGAAAATGATAATGGCTAAAGTAAGAATGATCATATGCAATGGATGAATAGTATTAGAAGTGAATGGTTTAATTGTTGTTAATAATTTCAAACTTGGATATGACATTTTTTATTCATTACATTATGGTAAAAAATTTAGTTAATTTAGTTTTGAAATATGGTTAATTTTATTATGCAAAATGGTTAAATAAGCTCCTCATTTTGCTTATCATTTTAGTTATAATTATAGTCCTACTTAAAAGTTGTGTATATAGATAGATATATTCGTTTAAGTTTGCATCAATATAAACTTGCATTATAAACTAGTCGTTATTTTGTTTCTTTTAAAATCTTACACATGATATACTATAGTTAATTTATTTATAAATATGACTAGAATATAAAATATAAATGAGTTTAAAAATTATCTTACAAAATCAAATATAAATTAAATATAAATTTCTTTTTTAATAAAATGTTAAAATCTATTTTAATAAAGTTCATTCAAGCTATTATATTATTACATTATTATCTATAAATATATTTAATCTCACATTTAAAATGTCTTATATATATGTGACTACAAATTTTAATTTATAAATTAATTTTATTTATCTAAATCTATTTTTAAATAACTTTATAGTTTAGTAAGTTAGTCATTAGTGATATCGAGTAATTATAATTTGATAAAATTAACTTTTTCTTAAAAAATTATCACTTCCAAGCTATTATTTATACATGCTATCATCTAGAAAAGATGTATTTGTATGTTGTAGATATAGTCTAGAAAAAATATATATGTGTGTGTTTTTGAATTTGTAAATTGGTAAATAAATTGTCCTAAGAAAATTGGTAAATAGGATTTTCTCCATGTCCTTCATAAATAGTGTCCAATCTATTATAGCCCTCTTCCATATTAAAGTGAAAATGACCTTCTCTTTAGTAGGGGGTGGCAAAGTGGGTTGAGCCAGGCGGGCCGGCCCGCCAGCCCGCCAGCATATAGGTGGGGCAGGCTAGCATTTTAAACCATCCAACTCGTATCAGCCCGGCCCGTCTAACCCGCCAACCCGTCGGGCCAGGGACGGGACGGGGCAGGCCAGCCTGCTGGCCCGCGAAAAAAATATAACACCTCATTCACTCTCACTCATTCTCTTTAAATTTGGGAAAGTAGCTATACCTAAGGTTCCTTCAACACCTCACTGATTGCAATTTCTTTTGTAATAAACATTATGTCTTTTAGCTTGCACTTTTTAAATGCCATGTCACCATATACATCTTTAATATATTGTTCTAATTACAAAAATTCATTTAAATTGGACACAAACAAAACAGTTGCAAAGAAAAAAAATCCAATTTAAAACCAAAGATCCAAAAATAAAATAAAAAACCCAAAAAATAGATTTTTCAAAAAAAATGAAAAACAAAAAATATAGGCGGGCCAGCCCGCTAGCCCGCCTTATGACGGCGCGGATTAGAAATTTTGGCCCGTATCACTGTGGCGGGCTGGCCCGCTCCGCCCTGTTTTTGGCGGGCTCATGGCGGGACTGGCCCGTTTTGCCACCCCTACTCTTTAGGGTTGTGTTTAGCCAATTTAGGTAATACTATTTCAAAATTTTAGAATTTTTTTTATCATAAACTTTTTAGAAAATTTAAAATTATTATGTAGATAAAGTAATTAAACTCTGTGAATATGATGATTTTAATGACTTACACCTAGCTAGGAACAAGAATAAACAAAAAAATATATATATTTGGGGTTTAGGTATAAGTTTTCAATTTAAAACTTATCATTATTATTATGGAAAATTAGATGATTATTAGAAGGTTCATGATATTATCTTATTTAATATTTTTTGTTCAAATTCAAATATTTAAATAATAGGTCAAACTAAAATAATTAACTTGTTCATTCTCTTTCTTTCTAAACATTAGTGATACTACTTCACTTTGACTTCACATTAATAATACTTTCTTCTAGGTCTATAATAATCCATAACTTTTAGTACCATGGTCCTACACATGTAGGGCATCAACCTCACGTTCAAACTATATGATTATGGTCAAGTCTCTCCATAGTTGATAACACAGATAGGGATAAGTCTCAGAAAAAAAATTCACTATATTTATTCTCGATAAATATATAAAAGGAATTTTTTTTCCCTTCATATTAAATAATAATAAAATATCTTAATTATATAAATTTTGAAATAAAATACCAAATAAATTAATAATTTTTTAATAATTTAACATAGATATAATAATATAATAGATATCTTTTACATTTCTGTATTTAATTTCTAATTTAAAAAGTCAAACATTATTTATATCCAAATTATCCAAAAAAAAATCTGGTTATAGCGAGGTAAATTCAGATAATACTTAGATATATTATTGCTCATATATCCTTTCTACTTTTTGGAAAATAATAAGCAATAATATTTATGAATAATCGTATGCCTATAACGTGTGTGACTCATCATTTACCTTTGATTCCTCCTTCCACTTATTTGAACATCAGAATTTTAGAAATTTCTTTTCGTACCTCAGTACTCTTTTTCTGCACCTCTATAAATTAATAAAAAATATTTTGTTCTCTTAAATTTAGAAAAATATTTTGAATATTAATTTTTACGGGTAATTCAAAAGTTAAAATTGTATTCTAGATTATATAATTTAAAAAAAATTAACACAAAAATAATTTTTAAATTATATAATTTAAAAGTATTTTTATATGAAAAAAACTTTTAAATTTTTTTCATACAAAAACTTTTTAGATTATAAAATTTAAAAGTATCTTTTGAATTAGAAAATTCAAAATTATATTTTAAAATTGATTATGAGTTGTTATAGAAAAGTTAGTTGGTGATTTTATAAATTATGGGATTGAAACAAGAAATTATGAGAATGCAGGAAAAAGAAATCCAAAAAATTTATTTTAAGAAAGAAGACCCAAAACCTAAAGGTCCAAAAAATAACTAGGCCATACAATAAATGGGAACAAATAACCTTCTATTTTATTTTTCATCTACCTGTTAAAATAAGTTATTATGTTTGTGTTTTTAAATAGAAAAAATCTAATTTAATTGAAAATTATAAATGAAGTTTCATTATAGAGATTAATGAACAATAAATTAGATTTTAAATGTAAATTTCATTGAAAATTATATCAATCTATTCTTGTACTAACTTCTAAACACTTACTTCCATTTATGTGTTTGAACTCATTTGTAGTTAAGAACTCATTTAACACTTGTAAAATAAAACTTTAGGTAGTAGTCAAACAACTAGTGCATATATACTTAAGACAAAGTTTTCAATGCGTGAAGTTTTTAAATAATTTAAATTCTTGACTCATGAGTATGGGTTAATAAAGAAACATGGATGGAGAAAATATGTAAAAATCAACTATAAAAAGAAGTCAAAATAGTTAAAGAGCACCAATTTTAGAAAGAGTAGTTATTTGTAATGCCATGTTTTAGAGCCAACATTATCACAGCTGATTTATAGATAGTGGTTGTATATGTCACATGACCTTTAATCTTGAGTTGTGAAAAGAACTATATGAAACCACTATTTCCAAAGTTAGAATTGAAAATATAACATACAATGCAAAAATTATAAAAGTTAAGTTTTTCTTAGATTTAATAAATGGGGAGAAACATGTTTTCATATACAAAGGTCGTTATATAATGTTTCGATACAAGAGATTAGGACACTTTCGTCATGTTGTCTTACTTTTCATGAAGAAAAACGATATAATAAAAGACTTGTCTGAATGAAAACTCACCTCTAAAATGTATAACACGTCAATTCAAAGTACTTATGAAAATATATTTGTTTTATATTTTTATCACAATTTAATATTTTTATCACAATTTATAGCACTAAAAGTCATGCTTCAAATAACAAGTCGAATAATTCTTTTTACCAAAGCTAGATTAACTTGGATAAATATTTTTAACCAAAAACTACATTAGAGTTGCATAAAAAGCTGGTTACCTTAAAATTCATTAAGTCGAATAAAAATTGACACTTACCTTAAAATTCATCAAGTCAAATAAATATTTACTATTAAACTATTAATTACAAATTTACCAAGTTATTATGTTTAAATGAGCAAGGTAAGAAAGATCTTGGTTGGACTCCCAAATTCAAAACTTGACGATAATTAAAGGATAGTTGTTAAAGAAGTCTCTTAAGTCGACATTGTTTGATGAGGATCTAGAATCACAATATCGGATTCAACACAAGAAGATTCTTATGACACCAATACAGGGAGTGACCACATTATTGTTTTTCTCTCTAACGACTTATGAAAAATTGTTAATGGATTTATTTCTAAAATAGGTGTCCCGACCTTTTCACAAAACTACATGTAATCAAAGTTCTTTGTCATAATATTTACACAAGAAAATATAATTTAATATATGAACAAGTATAAAGAAGATAAAACACGCAACATTAGAAAATCTTTACCCAAAAGTTGAGATATTGAATCCTCAACAAATAAAATGGATAGGAGATCTCAACAACTTGTTACAGGAGAAAATTCTTTAATTATTTTAAATATCTACCCTATCCTTAATTGATAAGAGATACTCAACTCCAGATTTAAATTTATGAAGTCTTTACCAATAAATAGGAAATCAAAGTGTTTTATTTGAATAAATGAATATACTTATATCTATTTGTCAAGCACTTCACTTTGAAAAACATATTTTTCAAATTTTTAAAGAAACATGTTTGAAGGGAAAAAATTACCACAGTAAAAGAAACATGTTTGAATCGGTAAGAATACATAAATTTCTTGACCATGAAAGAGATGAAAATATATTGTTATTAAATTTAAAAAGTCTTAAAAAACCCAACTATTCTAAAGAATTTGACTTAGAACAACATTTATCACCATCAACTTTCTATATTTGAAACTAAAAAAAACGTGTAAATCTTTAAAAAAACAAAATTTAGTCTTCTTGACCACTAAAATTGAAATTTGAAGAATCTATTAACTTGGAAAAGAAAATTTATTCTTTGAAAAACTCTTCTAACAACGCTCAATCTCTTATAAAAACAATTTATATTATTAGTTATGCTTAAAAAAATATAATATATATTTAAATGCACATCAATTAAAAAAGATGAAATATAGAAGAGTATAAAAATATTTAATAATTTTTTTCTATTCACGGGTTGATTTATTGTTTTTCTTAAAATATATGAAAAAAATCTTAAAGACATAAAAATGAAATGACAAATATAGTAACCTAAATTGAATTCTTAATCATTAAAAATAATTTGGATCAGGCCCATTTCATAAAATAAGCATGCATCCACATAGTAAATTTACAAAAATATCCTGTATACAAAATTTTACTAGATTGAAGTGTTCTGCAATATTTTTAGATTAAGTGTTCCAAAATACCCTTTCTGAATAAGTGAATCGTAAAATTGTAAAACTTTCTCTAAATAGTTTTTCTATAACAGAATTATAAAATTTTTATTCTGAAATTTCTTTTCAAGAATGCACATCGTGAAATAACATTTTGAATACATGTTTCAGAAATTTTTTAGAACACCCTTTTCGAAACACCAAAAAGGTAATTTGGTTATTTCCTAAACTATGAAAATTGGTTATTAATCTATCAATCATCGAAGTATTTTTTATGGTCACTGAATTAGTTTTTCAAAAGTTTGACGTGTTTTCTCGTTAGTTTTCTTAGAAAAATGTGATTCAATTATCCAATAGCGTTGACGGATATGAATAATTTAAATAAGATTCTATGTTTGAAATCTTCTGTTATTAAGTACCAAAAGTAGTGGTTCAATTAGTATTTTAAAAAACTAAAATACCACTTCGATTATCCTTAAATAAAACTTGATCATTTAATTGTAATAAATTTTAAAACTATTTTATATCTTTGAAGGATTTAGTGTAAAAGACAACATAATAGAATAAATGGGAAACATTACATATTTAAATTAAAGAGTAGAACAATAAATACTGATCTTTTCCATGTTTTAACAAAAAAAAAAGGAATAAACATCTTTATAAGCTATACATAATTTATAAAAATTCTCTTAGTAATGTTTTCTAAATTCTTACTTTTTTAACTAACACATAAGTTAATCTTAACCTATAAAAAAGCTCATTCTATTTGTTTCTTAGGAGAAAAAACTTGTATATCCAACCCTATAATGTCAATGATTTTGTGGAAAGAAATTCTATAACCACATCTCTCCCTCAGTTTACCAGAAAAGAAAAAAGAGAAGAAAAGGAAATTCTTGCCCTGCAATTATGAACAAGCAGCTTATCTTTTTCTGATCTTCCAGAAAGCAAGGGCAGTTGTTCCTCCATGACAATGAAACAAAAGAAAGAACAAAAGGAAAGAATAGTAATGAAACTGTACACACCACCATTAGTGCAAGGGAGCTGTTCAATCCCATATGCATACACAATAATCTACAATCTAACATCTACAACTAACTATAGCAACAGATAGGTATATAAACTATCCCAAAGTAACTGGTCCTGCTCCATGTTTTTCTTGTATAAAGTAGCAGCCATCAGAACTTTTACAGAAGCTCAAAAAAGTGCAAAACTTCCCAGTTAAATTGTGTTCTTCATTCCATAAATTCTTTGAGATTCCTGGCTCTACTACAGACATTATTTCCTTCTGCCATTGGACTTATAATCTGCATTGTCACTCTTATCTGTATCAGAATGAGTCTCCACCTCCATGTTTCCTGCCTGACTCTTCCTGCGTCTTCGATCCTGAAATGTAAACTTTAAAATGTGATGAGTTCAAAGAGTGAAAGGGGTCTTAAAATAAATGTCGCTTTCTCCTTTTGTTTTCATTTTCTTTGTGCTCCCTGCACACTTCCCCTTTTGTTTTGTTTACCCTTTTGACATGTTGCAAAGAACCTATTGCAATCATGTAACAGAACCAAATTGGAACAATATTGTGATGTTGAAGGTGAGAATCAGAACTCAAACCTCTCTAGATATAGGATATTCTTCTGATTCAAGCATGCGGACAACTTGGCTCATCCTTGGTCTTTTTTCAGCATCTGGATCAACACACCTCAAAGCAGTCAAGAGGGATCGTTTAAGGGCACTTGTCGATGGCCTAGTCTCAATGTTGGGATCCAAAACCTCTTCTGAGCGTCGAAAACCTACCATCATCTTGAGCCAGTCGACCAAATTTACCTACAAGATCCACTTCATAGTGTTAAGGAAAGTCCAATGACTGTAAAGAGTCAAAACTGTTGGAATAGAAAGAAAATTGTGAAATCAACGAAGTGCTTGTCTGTTCCATTCGATATTTTTTATGTATTCCATTCTTTCAAAAACACAATTCATGTTTATGACATATTAGTGCTCCTTTGGCAATTACTCAATCAAATATTCCAATTAAAATCTATGACCGTTTTTATTTTAAATGAATGTTACTCAAAGATTTCATATAGGCTAGAAATAGGATCAAATTATAATATTTAAGTGGATGAAAACCTTAATGTAAAAACCGATTTTGTATTAATTGAGTTAAACCATTTTCTAAGAAAAACCAACAAGTCTATGTAACAAGAAAGAGGCTAAATGTACATACCTCAGCTGCTGGTCGGCTATAATCAACGGGGTCTCTTCCTGTAATTGCTTCAAGGAGCAATACCCCAAAGCTGTAAACATCACTCTTCTCATTTAGCAAGCCAGAATTGGCATATTCTGGAGCTACATATCTGGAAAAATGCAATGCAAACATGAAAAGAAGAATAAGTTAGAGAGGCAGTTTCAGTTTCTATAATATCATGTGTAAAGAAAAAAAATGGTCGAATTCGTCAAATTTAGAGTGCAAATTATATGTGCTGTGAGATGGTGGAACTGAATTTGAGGTGACTTGCCATAAGTACTTAATTATTCTCTTTGTTCAGTAAGCCAGAATTAGCATATTCTGGAGTAACACATCGGAAAAACGCAATGCAAGCATATACAAGACTGACAATTTTGTGTAAATGATTATCTGCTATGTTTTGACATAACCGTCATAAATTTTTTAAACAAAATGGACTATCTTTTAATGTATATATATATATATTCTAATTATGATTACACTACATGCATGAGATCACTGAGCAAAATTAAGCCAAAGGTTGTGCTTGCTTCGGGAAATGATGTTACATTATTGGGAATAAAATACCGGAATGATATTTCTGAAAATATGCTATGTCCACGTTAGAAATCTTACATCATTCAAAATGTTACATTCCCATTTCGACATTCCTGGAATGTAAATCTAAACCTTCAGAGAAGATCCCATAAAAGTTAATAATATAATTTTTCAATTTCCAGTATTAAATATAACAAAAATAATAGATCATGCTTAGTTGTGTTGAGTACATTACCATGCCTAACTAAACATTTATAAAGATACTAACCTTTACACAGAAAACAAACAAGTGCAAAATTTGTAAACAAAAAGCTTACCCAAAAGTACCCATTACTCTGGTTGTAATATGACTTTTTCCAGCGCCAAGTAACTTAGCCAGCCCAAAATCAGATATTTTGGCATTAAATTCGTCATCAATTAGAATATTGCTTGACTTAATATCTCTATGCACAACTTTTGGTTCAATTGCCTCGTGCAAATAAGCCAGCCTACAAGATCATCAGAGATCAAAAGGAAACTCATACCCCTAAAAGAAAATGAAGCTCAAGACAATTGGTAGATTAATTTGTTTTCAGGAACAAATGAGCATACGCTTTGGCTGTTCCAAGGAGAATTTTTATCCGAGCATCCCAAGTAAGAAAGCCATGCTGCCGCATGGCCCCGTGAAGCCACTGCTCTAAATTGCCATTGTTAACGTACTCATAAATCAACAACCTGAAATATTAGCAGTTCAATAAAAACTACAAATAATATAAAGCAGTACTTAATATTAATAGGAAAAAGCAATGTGTGATATAGACACGTAATGTCAATGACACAAGAGATTTCATCCCAGAAAAAACTTCTAGTCTTATTAATGTTTCAAACAATTAATAGATTTGTAAATCAGAATAATGGAGACATTAACCATACAGGATGCATTTAAGCTGTCAGTCAAATGATCAAAGCAAGCAGTGAATCAAACGGTCAAACACACATAAAGTGCAAACACTAAAGAATCTGTTACCTGTGAGTGCCTTCAATGCAGTAGCCCAAAAGTCTAACTAAGTTCTTATGCCGCACATGACCTATAGCCTCAACCTCCACCCTGAATTCCTTCTCGGCTTGTCCTCTGCATGATGGATATCAACAGTTATGAGATAAACTAGCTACATCAGCATACGTTCTAACAAAACATGAAACATGGCATTATATAAACTAGTCTAAAATTTAAAATGAAAATAATGGCAGCAATGCAACAAAACAAGATAAATGACAAAACTCACAAATTATTGAGGAGCTTCTTCACGGCCACAGGACTCCCATTGATTAATTGACCTCGATAAACAATTCCGTATCCACCTTCCCCAATAACATTTTCTTTTGAAAATCTGTTTGTTGCAAGCTCTAGGTCCCTTAATGTAAACCAGTGGCCCCAGCCAAGCTGCGAGAATTCAGGCAGACCAGACAAAGGAGATGGTGCGGTTATAGGATGCAAAGAAGACCTATAAGAAGAAATTCCTTTGGCACCACTTTCTTCACCTGATTGAGAGTCATTGGCATCTTTCTCTAAATGATTAAATGAGCCTGATTGACTACTATTGTCTACATTCTGTGTTTGGTTCAAAACCTTTTCAGACTCCCCGTCACCAAATTTGTCATTCAGACTCATAAAAGTACCATTCTGTGGATGATTATTTGCCGAAACCTGATCAACTCTGATTTCTTTGATCTCTTCTGAAACAGATAACACATGGCTAAGTGGAAGCTTGCCATTGACTCTTCTGAACTTCTTTCTTAAAGTGAGACATATTGATAGCACCACAAGAATGATTACAATGAATAACCCAACTATTATTCCCATTAGTACCCACACTTTCAACCCAAAAACAAATGTTTTCTTGGACAACCCCGAATTCAGATCAGATGCCATTTTGCTGCTGGCAAACAAATCTGCACGAGTCAGAGTTAAAATTCATGAGGGCACTAGGATGCACGCAGCAAATCAAGTAGCAAAAAATAAAACAATTGATTAGACTAGCAATGGGTATGAATTATGACACCAAATTGTTCAACTCGATTCCTCAAATCATACACCAGACTTAAGAAAGTTAATGGCAACATCTACCTTAAAAAATGTCAGCAACAAACTGAACTGTCTTTGTTACCATATGCAAGTAACTGAAAAAAAAAACTGGTTACAAAACAGGAGTTCATTTCCCAGAAAAAATAAAAGGGGAAAAAGTTTGGAAAAATAAACGCTGCATTTTGTTCTAGTATTCACACCCCTAGTAAATGAAGCACATATGAAGCGGAGAATAGTCTTTGATTTCAAACTTATTGCAAAATACGAAATCGTAAGAAGACAAAAGAGCATAAAAACAAAGAAAAATGTTTTTTACAACACTGAAAACAAAGTAAGCGAGAAGGACCGGACTTTGTTCTCTTGGTACTCGGGAAGACAAAAGCCCAAAAAAATTTCAAAATCCAGCAAACACAAAATAATTGAGTCAAGTTGCAAGAGGGCCGATGAGAAAACAACAAAAAAGGAACCATCTTTTGTAAACATCTCCTTGGTTGTTACCATCAACGTTGCAACAATTTTCTCACGTATTATGTGAAAAAGAGGCAACAACTCTATGGAGCTGAAAAAGGATAAACGAATACCTGTTCACAACCCAAATCCTTCACAGATTCGTCCCCAGTTCCTTTTCAGACCCTGAAACAAGTTAAGCACTAGATCTTTTATGCTCTCAAAACCCTCTTGGGTGTGAAGACATTGTAGCACCAAAACTTCACACCCATTGTAAAAATCCTACCAATGTGAGATTTTGCTTTCTGGGTTTTGTCAAATGATCAAAAGGGTGTCTGTTTCCGAAATGAAACTTCTGAGACCCCCTCTCCTCACTGGAGGAGGTCACAGCAAAGGCACTAACCAGACCCAGTGGTGAAGTTGGAGGGAATTGAAGAGCACAGGAGGCACATGAAGTTCTGAGGAGAGGCAAATGGTGGGGCTAATAAGAAGGCATGGAATTATCAGTGGTAGGTGATGGGAAGTGACATGACTCACATTACATACAGTAAAAGAGAAGGCATCAAAATACAAATTTTTCTTTGCTGTTTCTTCAAATTTCTTCCCTCTCCTGTTTTCAGACCCTTCTACCTGTTTATGTCTTTGTCATTTTTCTTCTTCATATTTTATTTGTATTCATTGTTGTTCTCATAATCGATTTTTTGGCACGCTTTCACACATACAATTATTACTCTATCTACTACTAGAGTGTAAATTGATTAATAAATTAATATCATGTTAATTGTTTATATATATCTTATTCAATTAATTTTTTAAATAATCACACATACTAACTTATTAAATTAATTTTGTTAAATTTTTTAAATACTCTTATAAATGTACCAAGTTTTCTCTCATTAATACTAACTTTTGAATTTTTTATTATTTAGTAATGAAAAACATCTTATTTATAATATTTAATAGGACTAACAAGGAAAAGAAATTTAATATTTCATACAAAAACCATAAAACATTTTATTAAAAAAACATCTCCATGCCATAATATTTACAAAAAAACTGAAGAAAATTTATTTAAAACAAGATTTTCATATATAATGCCCAAGTGTTTGAATCATGGATTGTTAAAAAAATTATATAATCATTATATGTGAGAGATTTCAAACTATTAAAAGTTTGTGTGTGTTTTTCTGGAAGTTTGCGACAATTTATAAGAATACGTGTGTGAATTTTTTTTATAAAAGTATATTTGAATTTATGAAAAAAAAAGTACAAATCTATTCTATTTTTTTATATTCCAAAAACGACAAAAGTCTCTGCCTCTATAATTCACTTATTTTCAAAGAATTTGTAAATCAACATATTCTTTATATATTTAAAATAGGTAACAACAATTGTGGGTTCATGGGAGAAAATATAAACATGAAATGAGATTAGATTTTTTCAAAGTTTTCTAAACACATTTCGGTTTAAACTTTGGTCAATTCTTTTACCATAAGATTTTTAGAATCATTATTAGTATATCTGTTTAATGTTTATTATTTTAGCGCAGAACATCGCAATAATATATTCCTTATAAATAAAATATGTAATTGAAAGAAAATACTCTACTTAAGATTTTTCTAACAAAAAAAATTGTTGTCAAATACTCTAATGACAATATTATAGTATAAAAAAAATAACAATCTACCTTATTTGGGTAGGAAAAGAAGAAGACCTTTTTGTATAATTACAAAAATAATTTTACTTATTTTACATATTTTTTATTTATATTATTTTTGTCATTTTATAATATTTGTTTTCTATGTTTGTAAATCACTCCATAAATTCCATAAATTCCATTAATTTTTATTATTCCTCCTATTTCATCGTTTCTATGTTAAATCATATTCATAAGTTTTTGTTATCTTCTCCTCTCTAGGGATCTTTTAACATTTGGGTTGGGAGCATTATAAATAGAGTTACTTATAATAATTATTTATATTTAAAAATATTATTTTAATATAAGTATCATACATATAAAGTTATTGAAACACATACGTAAAATATATTAATCAAATTAAAATTAAACTAAAATCTAAACATGATTTAAAATATCTGAACTAAATTATATAATAATTTAAACAAATTAAACTATCATAAATCTTTTGAACTAAAAAAAATTGTTTAAGTTATTATCAATAAATACCATATTTTAGAGTAAAATTTTTAATATTATAGTTTATTTTAGTTCAAATAATCATTTAGAAGATATTCAAATTTTAAAAACCAAATGAATACAATAATTCAATATATTTGTTTAGTTTAAATATGATCAAACAGTCTTAAGTAAAGAGATGTTTATATAAATAATTTGTTTCAATTCATAAATAATGATATATAAATTTAAAGGAACTAATATTTAAGATTCATCTTAAAATAATATATTTATTTATAAACAATTCTCATTAAAAATGTGCTAACAATCCACTAAAATTCTTAGAGTCCATGGTACCCTACTCAATCATGACATTGTTCAACTATGTCCTTGGTGAGCAAGGATAATCTTCTCAATGAAGCTCTTTTAAATGTTGATGAAGACCTATAACCCTTCTTTAAGCATTCAATTTCACCTTCATTCTCTCACTTCCCTTATCCCAAAAAGAAAACCCTATACTACATGTCATAACCCTCCAACCAGCAAAACCTTTGCTAAGTACACCCAACAAGGGTTGATGAAGAAGTCTCTCCTTAATAATACACTCTTTTTTTACACATTCATTGCTTAAATATATGAAAATTATAAAAATTGATGGATCTTGTAACTTTTTCTTTATAATCTAGGCTTAAACTTACCTCAATTTTAGAAAATTAAATGAAATAAAAGTTTCTTTTTTCTTCATTTGTATATACTTAAAAAATTCTCTCATACACATTCTATCCAACCCTATATTGCATTTGGTACATGAATAACAAGATAGTAGGTGGCAATTTTTAATAATTCTAAAATAAAATTCTGAAATTATTTTGATATGTGAATTTAAAGTTAAATAGAAAAAATTAAACATGAGCAAGTGAGTTAGTAACTTTGTTGATAAAATAGTGATTTAATAAATATAAAACTAACAACAATTGCTAAAATAAAATCTAATATCTTTTAAGAATATTGATTTTTTTAGAAAAAAAAAAGTCAAATAAATAATTCTAAAATTATTTATATGAATAGACTTATTTGTGTTTTGATTATCAAGAAGTCAAAATATTCACTTTTAGATTCTCCTCCTCTTTCTTTTTTGTTTTTAATAGAAAAGGATAAAATAGGTTTATTAGTTCTATTATTTGTCATATTTATTAATGTGGTTGAACTATATTTTTTTGTTTTCAATTGAATCTTTATAATTAAATAATATGATATTTTTTGTTAAAGCAATTATAATTACTAACAATAGAATAGATTGATTTGACATTTCCTATTTAGATAGATATGATGTGAGACCTTTGTAGTCATTTACTAAGGAAAAAAATATTGTAAAAATTGAAAATAGGATTTTAATGTTTAGTATCTTTGGAATAAATAACTTATGCATTAATAACATGCAATGAGTTTATGTATTGAAAGTTATAAATGTTGAGATGAGGGTTTCTATATTAAATAATGTTGTTATTTGGTTATAGAAAAAAGGACAATATTTTTTATGTAGACTATTTTTATTACGAAATCTTATGAAATTATACATTGGATACATTATTATTGCACTCATTAACATAATATAAGTGATAATATTATTTAAGACAATTTTAAATATGTTTTTGGTAAGAGAACTATAAAAAATTGAGTAGTTTTCACAAGTATAACCACCTAGCGAATTGTGATATATGTCTATTTTTGGAATTATAGAGATTTTATTAAACTAAATTTCTAATTTTCATAATCTTTCTGATTTTTTTTATTTTTGGTATTACGTCCTTTTAATTATTCTTCTTAATATCTTTATAATCGACCGTAACCGTTTAATTAATATTTCCATAAGTAAAATTATATTTTCATAAAAAAATGCTAACCTAATTATATTTATTGTGTCTTAAATTATATGTAATATATTAACACACATCTTTATTTTCTTAACTATAAACTTAATTGAAAACAAAAGAATAAATCTGATAAATATTAGCACCAATAAACTTTGCCAACAAAATTTTAAAAGAAGCGTAAATTTGATCTATGAAAACATAATGAGTGCTTCATGTTGAGAATTTAATTTCCAAAAACTGAATTCTAAATATAAATAGGGAACTGATTAGTTTAGAATTTAAAATAAGATGAATTTGTTTGGGTAGTTTTATTTAAAAATAGATTTAATTTGAAAAAGGAAATTGTAGATCATATTAGGGTTGGCAAAACGGGTCAGTTTGACCCATTTAGGCCAGTCCCGTCATGAGTTCGCCAAAATGGGTTGGGCCAGCCCGGTCAGCCACAGTGATGCGGACCAAAATTTCTAACCCGCCTCGTCATAAGACGGGCCGATGAGTTGACGGACTGGCCTGCTTATTTCTTTTGTTTTGCATTTTTTTAAAAAATCTTTTTTTTTGTTTTTTATTTTATTTTTAGATATTTGATTTTAAATTGGATTTTTTTTCCTTACAACTATTTTGTTTGTATCCTATTTAAATGAATTTTTGTAATTACAACAATATATTAAAGATGTATATAGTGATATGATATTTTAAAAGTATAATACATTTTTTTTCGCGGACTGACGGAATGACCCACCCCGTCTGTGACCCGACATATTGACGAGTTAGACGAACCGAGTTGATACGGGTTCAAAATACTAACTAGCTCCATCCATATACGGGTTGGAAGATCGGCCTGCCAAACCTATCGGACTTTGCCATCCCTAATCATACCAATGAGATGTGTATGGACATTTTGAAGATGATTGGGATGAAAGGGCTAGGGTTGCATACGTTGGTCTGACACAGAAGCTATGGTTACGTGGTCCCTTCCCTTGTTACTTCTTTAAGGAAAGTTATTCTGGTCCAAGATAAGCACGTCATCAAGAAGCACTTAAATGAAATGGTTTCAGTTTTCACTGCCACATATCACTATCCAAACAGGACACTGCATGACTCGGCAAGACGTGTAACTTTCCACTCTCAATTCTTTCAAACCCTTCAAAACCTGCACATTGCTTCACGTCTCAGCTACACCCTTTTCTTATTGCATGCCTATAATTTTGCTTAAGGAGAAGAGCTTCTCCATTTTCTGAGTTTTCAGAGTATTATTGGTTAAAGAACAGGCACAAACCACAAAATGATAATTGGAGACAAAAAAATATGTCATTACAAAATTTTATAGTGTATCAACATGTTTTTAATTATATCTTATTTTTATTTTTTCATTATCACGTTATTTTTAAGATTTTATATAAAAATTTTCCAAGAGTTCATTCAATTATATATTAATTTAATAAATTTATAACATAAAAACTGTTTTTAATATAAAATATTAATTTTTTATTTTATAATTTAGAATACTATTTAAGATTTCACATCTTACTTTTATTACTATCTCATTACACCCAAATGAAAGAATGTTATATTAGATTTTAAATTTATAAATCTGAGTATTAATTTACTATACAAATCTCTAATATCTTTTAGAAAAATGCTAATGAATTGAAGAATAATTTATTTCAATACTCTTATTAGTCAGATAATTTGCATCAAATGCTCGAAAAACGAAATCCTTTAAAGTAAAAACACGTTACAACTTCAAAATAATAAAAACGGCCAATGCTAATAAATAATAGTTAATTCCCAAACCATTATAAAAGAAATGTTAACAAAATGGTTTATTATGAACAGTACTTTTATTCATAAATTTTAAAATAATAATATAGTTTTGTAAAAGAAAATGTAGTACAAAATAAATAAATGATATTTACTATTTTTTTAGAAAAAAAGTTATTTATATAATAAAAACTATAAATGGATAAAGTATTTTGTTAAAAAAAGAGAATAATATCTTAAATAATATTATTTATATACTTAAATAATATTATTTATATAATTAAATATTTGAATAAAAATAGTTATTTGACATTAATACATATTTAAATGTATGCTAAAAAATAAATTAAAAAATTAGGGATGGAAACTCTGGATACTTTATTAAAAAACATTAAGCGACTTTATTTATAAGATTCAAAATATTTTAATAATAAAATTTAAAATAAATTATTAATAACATCTATATAAAAAAACTGAGATCTTGTAATTCATTCTAAAATCTTTTTCCTTAAAATTTTATCTATCAGTGTATACATTTTCTAATACATGAGAAATTTTGACTGAATGGTCTTTGTCATATTAGAACTACAGGATATTAGTGATAACTAGGATCAATCTATCCTATCATAATTATAATAGCTAAATACTTTGAAAGATTTTTTTATATTGAACTTGTCTTCCCCTTCTCTCATTATAATTATAATTATAATGGTTAAATAGTTTGGATCAATCTATTCCATCATAATTATAATGTATAAAAATGAAAGATTTATAAAAAATTAAACAAATTAATTACTTTTTTTATCTTTAAAAATTTGTCAACTAGAGTTTATAATTTAAATAATAAATCTATAATAAATAAATAATATATATAATGAAATTTTCACCAATTTTTTTATATTTTACAAAATCACACGAATGAGTTAGATTAATTTGTCGAAACTGTTTTAATACTTAATTTAGAAATTAGGTATATAATATAAGTTATTTAACTAGGAATAAAATATCAATCTTATATATATATATATATATATATATATATAACCAGAAACCGCAATTGGAAATTCATGCAAAGGAAAACGAAAGCATGCGCAGCGTTACGATAAGGCAATATATATATCCCAAATCCATGGAGAAAAATACAAAATTAGGGATCTCTAATACCAAATCTATGCATAAATTTTTATACTGACTAATTTTTTAGGGTTAATATTCAAGAAATTATATTAAATTTTTTTTATAATGTTTCCCATATTTAGTATGGTCACTGACGCTGTATAAAAGAATGAGTAGACTTATCGGAATCCATAAAGTGTTTTAAAAAAATTTAATTTACTTTTTGGAAATCTTCTTTTCTTTTTTACTCATTGATGAAATAGAAACAAGATAAAATTTTACCCTTTTCCCATGTTTTCTCTATTTTTTATGTGATTATTAATAATTAGATAAGATAATTGGATAATGGTAAAAAATTAGAAAAAATGAAGCCATTTTTGTTTAAAACCACTTCATTATTTTAATCAAATAAGAAGAGAAATAATTATTTTAAAAACTTAAAATAGTCACTTTTTCATTAAAATAATTTTATAATCAAATAAGTTAATATTAAATTAAAACAAACTAACCGTTACATTATTTAATATGTTTTAATTGACTATTTTTAACTAATTGTTGAATTGAACATTTTTTATATATACTATTCTCATGCGTTTTTACTTTTTTTAATAATAAAAAATAAAAAATAATTAATTTTTTTATAACTTTTTAAAAGTAGTTTTTTAGTTGTATATGTGGACTTTTTATTATGAGTAGTTAATTTGAATTTTTAAAAAATTATTGTGTTTGTAATTTTTAAATTTGAAAAAAAAATTATAGTGTTTAAGATATTTGTATTTGAATTTGATTTTGAGAAAAATGTAATTTATTGAATGAAAAAAAATGATAATTATAAGATTTAAACGAAATAATAATTATAAAAAAATATTTTTATTAATTATGTTTACAAGAGTAAAAAAGAGAAAAAACTACATAACCCTAATTACAAACCACAATCCTCTCTCTATATATAATTTTATATTAAAATTTTGTGAATATGAAAGATGTTATATTGAATTTAATCAAATCATATACAGTATATAAAATAAGTAAAATAAATTTTACTTGTAAAATTAAATTAAATTTTACTTTCACAAAAAAAATTATACGAGGGAAGGGATATTCCACTAAAAGTAATTAACTTCAACAAATACTTCTTATAAATAACATGATTGAAAAATAGTTTTCTTTTAATCATACTTATGGGAAGATTCTTTGTTTTATATTCCATACCTCATTGGGTAATTAATGAAAGAAGGAGACAATGGTGGTGTTGGTGTTGGTGATACCATATTCTGAATTCTCAAATATAAACAAAACAATTGTAGAGCCATGTCTTCTGCCGACAACTTTGAAATAGATTTTTACAAGAAAGTAAATGAGTCAACCTGTGATCCACATTTGCTTTCTATGGTTGGATTTCATCACAAAATTAGGTTAAAGAAAGTAGTGGGTTTTGTACTTTCACAACATAAGAAATAAATAACACGTGTGCATCATTCCTTCACTTCTTTAAACCGAATCATTTTTATTAACCCTCTCTTGAAGGGTCCTCCATTGTCTTTAATTTTCCTTGTGCAACCCTACTTTTGGGACCCATCATAGTTTTGTGTATCATACTTCTTATTTAATGATTTTTTTTTTCTCTTGACTTTGCATAGTTGGATTGTATATGGTGTAAGAGCATAGATTTGGGGTGAATTAAAAAGAGGGCATCATAAGAGTGTTAAAAAGATTTGTTCTTGGGGCATGGACAAGAAGAATCTTGTGGTGTGGGTGGTGAGACCTAGGGAAGGTTTCCTAGAAATAGATGAGAAATGGTGTGCCCTCATCTCACTTCCATTCCAAGAGATTCTTCAATAATGAGGAGCATATTAGGCTGGAATTTGTGGAAGGTGCCACATCAAAATCTCAGTGTGGCTACACCCTACGAGACATTTGTCAACTTTTTTTTTAAAATATAATTATGAATTTGAGAAAAAAAATAAACAAATTTATTATCTTAAAATTTTGAGTAGAAGATGATATTAAATTTTTTATATAGATTAACTCATTTATCTAATGTTGTTTTCATAACTTTTTAAAAAATAATTGTATTTATTTTAGTCGACGACGAAATTAGAATTAAGTTTTTTCAGAAAATATGTATAAAAAATAAGATTAAATATGTTTTTAATCTTTAAATTATTTGTCAAAATTATGTTTTATTTCTGAGACAAATTTAAATTTATTTCGTCCTTATATTTTATAAACAGGTGTAAATAATTCTCAATAACAAATAAAAACATCTTTAAAGAGAGAAAAATGAGAAAAAATAAAAGAAAAAAAATTAAAGAAACTTAAGAGACAAATAATAGTAAAATAGGAAACTATGAAGAAGAAAAATAAAAAAATAAAAAGGAATTCTGACACATCATAAAGATTGTTTACACGAGTATATAAAACATAAGAACGAAATAAGTAAAAAATTTGCTCCAAAAACAAAATATTTGACAAATAATTTAAAGATTAAAAATATATTTAATCCTAAAAAATATGAGTCAATATACATATCATTTTCATTAAAATAATAATTTTATAGTTTTTTTATATAAAATTTATTATATTATTTTTAACTCAAAACTTTTAAAAAGATAAATTTATAAATATTTTTCTTTATATATTATTTAGCTTACTATAACACAAACAACATTGGTGCTGCTAGTTGTTGAAACTGCTTTGTCTTTTGAGGTTACAGTTGCTTAGGGATGTTCATGGCGTAGCATTCAGGTAATTTTGTTCTTCATTTTTGTGTGTCTGTTTCCATATGCATAGTTTCATGCAAGTGTCTAAATGCATTTGTTTATTAGATGTGTTTTTTTCTACTTTTATCTTTTATTTACTTGCCTTAATTTCAATGAAGATGGAAATAAATATTTTCATGTTTGTTATACGGTTATGAAATAAATCACGCCTTCATATTTTATTTTTTTTCGATGTATTTATAATTATGAAACTGTAGAAAATATTTTACCCTTTTTTCACTATTAAGTAGTAGGTATATGTTATGATGTTTGACCTAAATTTGGTAACTAAGGATGAGTTAGTGCATGTTGGAATTATCTAAGAAGATCCATAAAAATACTAATTATCTCTTTTTTTTTTCTTCTGTCGGTGAAGTTTCAACATCAATAAAAGTAAAGGAGGCATTTCATTTTTGCATTTCAAAAAATATAAAAATAGAAATGTTTATTTTTATGATTGTTAAAATATTATAAAAAAAAATTCTGGATAGGTTTTATTCCTAGAAAATTACTCTCCTTTAAGGGTACAAATTTTATTTCTACATTAAGGTGGATATATAACTTTTTTTATGGAAATAAGAGAAGGGTTATTTTCTGACCTCCATTATATAACTTCCATTATTTCATTTTAATTAATTTAAAATTTTAAAAAATATATATAAAAAACTAATCAAATATACTTTATAATGCTAAACATAATCTTTCCGATCATAAATTTCCAAATCTTAAAACAAATGCTCGCAAATTAAAAAGAAAGGACATGAATAGGAACGTTTGTACTTTTCTTTTTCATATTTAAATATTTTTGTATCTTTAAAATATATCCATATTTTATTTTTTGTCTATTTTTTTCATTCAATTTTAATATTTATAACTTTTTATTTCTAGTTCACTTTTTTAGTTCCTGAAATATATTGAATATCTGTTTTTAGTTTCTATTAAATATTTTTTTAAAGAGACTAATTCAAAATAAACAAAATATTATAAACCCTAAACAAATAGATATATCATAAAGACCAAAACAAAATCATAAAAGTTAAATTCAAAAAAGAATTTTTGTAAGGACCAAATGTTAAGCTAATATATTTCGGGAAACAAAGAAATATAACTGTATTTCACGGACAAAAATATATTTAGATTTTTATTTTTTTCTTAAGAAAAATTATTTTTTACTAATATTTGATAAAAAAGGACTTATATTTTTTAATCAATGTATATATATATATACACACACTAAACATAACAAGTTTTATATTGTATCTTAAAATGCATTCAGAAATAAAATATGAAAATTGTAAATTTAGATTATTGTTAAAGTTAAATATTATTATTACTCATATAATTATTTAAGAATTAAGTTTAATTTTCTTATTTTGCAAATTAAGTGGGATTTATATATACACACACATGTGTGTGTGTGGTTTTATTATAATTGTTTTTTCTTCAATTATGTTAAATATTATTTTACTATTATAAAAAAATATGCACCCATGCACATTTGTTTTTACCATTATATAAAAAAAAAATAGTTAATAACACTTTTCTGTAATGGGAATCTACAAATATTTCAAATAGCCAACTTAATGTTATTTCCCCGAGTTTGTACAAGCTTTGCGAGCCCAATATACTCCTAGGTGGGCCAATAACAGGGCCTTATTCCAGTTCTCGGACAACTACTTTCTGCACCATGGTTTCTTCCTGCTCTTTCGTGGATATGTTAAAGGATAAAAAATACTCTCAATTTAATATATTATTATCTCATGTTTCTTACAACTATGAGAGTTTTAAATTTGTATAAAATTAAGTTAGTTATAAATAAGTGTGTGAGACAACTATAAAAATATGTCTCAACTTAATTATATTAAATTTATCGCTCAACATGTACAAGAGTGCGTTAATTTAAATTAAGTTAAATTTAACAAAATTATAAATAAAACCTAATCTAATTTAATTAGGTTAAATTGTGTAGAATTAGTTCATTCAAACTTTGATTTAATGAAATTCTAAACATTTATAAATTATATAATTCTTTTTATCATTACATAATCTCTATTCATAACATATGTAAGTTGGGAGTATATTTTAAATTGTGAGATTCATAATGCATTTTATTTAGAAGTATATTCTATATATACAATTTGAAATAAAATATATATAAAGTAGTAGCCAAGTTCTTGAATACAAAATGCTCCTACTATTTACACATCCTTTTTTTTTACTATACCTCCCTTTTGTTCCTTTATTTGAAATGACATATTTATCCTTATTTTCATCTTCCTTTGCAAAACACTGTACTCATGCACTCATTTATAACCTTGTAATAATGCTTCTCTTACAATAAAAAGTTAATTAAAATATTTTTTTTCTTCACTTTAATTGAAATAATTTTCACTCTTTTTTTAGATGACATATCTCCAAAAAATACTTTCAGAAAAAATTGTTCCTTACATTCAGAACAGTATTTTACGAAACACAATTGATTTCTTCTAGGAAAATGCTCTTGGAATGTTAAGGAAATAAAAATGTTATAGAAAGTAAATTTTCAAATGCAATTAAAAAGTGTTCATGAATTATGTTTCATAACGTTCTTATTATAATCTAAGGAATACTTTTTTGTATGCATTTTTAATTTCTTAACATTTTGAAAATTACCATATGAGACACTATTTTCATTTTCATGTTTTGGAAAATACTTTTCAAAATACTAAAAAAACAAAACTTATTCTAATAATTACTTTCCGAAATGTTAAAAAATAAAAATGTGTTCCAAAAAGTACCTTCTCCAATTTTATTTTTTCGAAAAAAAGAAAAAAGTGTTTTAGTAATTAATTTTCAAAACACTCATTTTACATTTTGGAATATACTTTGCAGAATGCACTTTTTTTTTACATTTAAGAGATGCTTTTGAAATATAAAAGTGAAAAAAAGAGTATTTTTCAGAATATCAAAAGAGAGTATTCAAAAAAAGTATTTCCTTAAAAACTCTTATTTCTATTTAGATCCATAACGTAGTTTTCAAAACATGTTTTTTTAACATTTCGGAAAGTATCTTCCCCAACATAACATAAAAGATAGAAGAATACTTTCCAAAATGCAAAAAAAAAAAAATACTTCCTTAAAAACGAATGTCAATAAACTTTAACATCATTTATTACTTATATTGTCATTTAAATTATTTTAATCTGAATATATTATTTCTTAAAAAATTATCATTATCAATTATTGATGGCAAAAATAAAATATAATCTAAAAAAACATATTCATTTTCAAAAATTTTGAAGTGTATATATTTCAAGATAAAGCAAAGGATAGAAAGAGGAAGAAAAAAAAACAATAATGTGAAGAAAAGAAATAAAGATATAAAATTTAAGAAAGAGACAAAAAGAAAAGAATAGTACGTTAAAAATTTAAGAACTAATTATTGCATAATTAAAATGTATATTAAGTATTGGCAAATGATAAAGTTAACATTTATCTTGCAATGAGTTTAATTTTTATGTATTTTTCAATATAAAATTTTAGAATTTGGAATATTGAGAAATAAGGATGAAAATAGGGCAGGAGAGTACTCACAAATACTCGTAGCCGTTCAAACATTTATTAAATAACTTTTTTCATAAAAAAAAAAGAAAAACAAAAAACATAATATAATAAATAATTCAATAAAAAAACACATTAAAAATATTATAACTATATAAATCTTAAAGTAAAATATCAAATAAACTAAAAATAGATAATAATTTAAAATAAGAAAGAGTATAAAGCATATATAAACACACTCATTTTTATATCTAATTTAAAAAGTTGAATAACTATATCTATATTTATACTCAAACAATTTGGATACTTTTCATTACTATTAGCATAAATAAGTTGATTTGTAATTGCATACCTAATAATAAAAAAAGGTAAAAAAACATAAAAGATTGCAAACATATCTTAATATACAATTGTTGGTGGAAAACACTTGAATCAATTAAATATACATTAGAATTATAAAGCTACTTACATCATCACTTAATCACATAATTAGACGTACTTAACTTGCAATAAGCGTGTGAATGAAGATAAAATACGCCCCAAAAGCTTGAATCGGTTTGTAGAGATTGCCAACAATCCTGAAACCAATCAATGACCACAAAATCATCTTAAATATCACTTCCAAACTATATATTATAAAAACTACAATCTATAATTAAATTTCATGATACAACTTTTACAATTCATTTTAATTAAATCCAATCCATATTACTAAAATTACCTTCCATCCAACATAATTAAAGTCCTCCTTTAAAAGGAAAATATGATTATAGAAAATTTACAAAAGCGCCACATAAAACATCATTTTCAATAGTCATTTGACATTGCTATGAAAAGTATATATAGATTAATGCTATTTTCACTTCATTTTTATATAAGTTTAACAAAATATAGACATAATAACATCAAGATGGAAAGACATTATGGAAAAAATATTTTAAGAAAATGATATAAGAAAAATTTAACTTTGTCGTCACAAGTCTTTGTAATTAAACATGTTATTATTTCGTATAATGCTATTATTTCCATTATTCTCATTTTATCTATTACTCATAAACAATATAATAAAGAAATTTCATACACGTGATGTACCAAAAGCTGCGATTTGACAAATTCTTAGTTGGAAGTTCCATTTCCCTTCTATCTTCAATTTTTCTTAAAATTAGTAAAAAGCTTGTTCATTCTGCTTAAAATTTCAAGTAAAACGAAACAATGAATATCATTTTCAAACACCACATGCGTAAGATATATTCCATTGCAATGTAATTAATAAACATAATTTATATATAAAAGTAATCCAAACAATGCCTAATTTCAAAACTTTAACATAGAAAGTTATCATGCAAAAAGTACAAATTTCATGCAATCATGAAGCATGAAAGTTAAAAAGTGTTTGGATTTAAAAAATTTGCATTCAGTAATTTAAGAAATAATTCCCAACCAGAGAGCTGGTTATACAAAGGCCAATTTGTTCCTTTATCTATTGTAAAAAACCATGGTTCGGAATGGTAAATCAGAAATGATGCATTCTACACAGGCAAGTAATTACAAATAACAAGCATATGAGTTAATTATGAAACCTATTGCCTAAAAAGAATGAGGAATAGAGGTGCATTCCCCTTCTTAGTTCTTTCTCCAAAAGGGTACTCTATAAATTATCTTGTATTTGGGTTTTCACTTTCCTGTTGCATATTGGTTGGTTAACTGTGTACGTCCAATATGAGATAACCTTGATGACGAAACAAGTGGTGTTTCTTCATCAATTTTCATATCAGAAGCAGTTCCATTACCTCCATTGCTTCCCTCATTGTCATCAATGTTATCTGGCACATAAATATCAGATGACTTCTTCTCGAATTTCCAGTCCTGCATGCATGTCACACAGAATTTACTTAAGATCTTATTGAACATTAAACAAGTCTTAGTTTAGCATTGCCTTAGTAGAATTATACATTTGACTTGTACTAGAAAAATGTTGAAAGAAGAAAGAAGGATTTGAGACCTTTGTATCAAACAAGTGTTAGTTTAGCATTTGCCTTAGTAGGATTATAGATTTAACTCATGCTAGTATAATGTTGAAAGATGATAGAAGGATTAGAGACCTTTGTGATCCGATCTGGAATACTTTCAACAGGTAATTGAGAGGCCCGGACATCCCTAACCTTTATGTAATTGTACATCACAACTCCACATAGTGCTGCAGGAAAAGTAAGAAATGGTAAGAAGGAGGGGGTAATTGAAGAATATCATGATTTAAACAAAACTTACCAATAGCATAACCAATTATATTCAACCCAGTTATTGTAGATTCTGGGAATATAACAGTGGAAAGAGCTATCAATATCCAGTCTTTAAGCACACCAGCAACCCGAATGGTCACAGCACCAGTTCTACCGATGACTAAGAAAATTGAGAAGTTCAAGGCTAGAGCACATATAGCATTGGAAAAGAAGATCCAGAAATTAAACTGAATCTGTGAAACTTCCATTACTGGCTTCTCCAATAGGTACCAAGGCACAAAAAGAAACACAAAACTGCACATAACAGAGTATAAGAAGTTAGTAACACACATGGCATGCAGAGGGTCTGTTGATAAGCATGCATTGAGACCCCAAATAACATCGCTTACTTGTTTGAGCTAAACAGTTTGGCAATAAACTATATTTATGTCATGAATTGCATAATTAGAAAAATTCAAAGCATACAATAATAGGCTACCAATTACCAATACTTGTGAAGTCTATATTACCAAAAAATTGTGCAATTTAAATAAATGGGTATTAAATACAGATGGTCATGAATCAATTAGATGGTTACTATTCATTAGTAACAGATAAATTGCCGCATTTTTGTTTGGTTTCAGTAGTACAAAAGTTGTACGGAATTCACTGACGAGCCTTACAGAATATGAATATAAATACCTGCAAGGCGCTATGTAATATAAGCTTGTAATAGGATTTAAAGTCAACCCCTTTTTCTGCAGAAGGACTTGTGTTAAGACCAGTCTTAAAGCTTCTGCAAAGATGCCTGTGACCTGGTAAACTGTACCAACTGTATTAAAATGAATTTCCCCATAGGAGGAAATGACAACTCCAACACTGACCAGCAACATGTTCAAGAACACATCACACCTTGCTTTGTCAATGCCGCACAAAACAGCCATAAGGAAAGTTGCCACCGGCACTGAAATATTAAGTTTTTGAATTCAGGAAATTAAGCACAGATGAAAAGAGAAACATGTGAAGTTAAAAAAACATACTCAGAGCTTTGAGCATCTGGATAAAAGCCACGGAGATGTGCAAGTAGGCAGTGTTACCAAACCTGTAGTACCCAAAGACATTACATATTGCTCATATACTCAAAACTATTAATATTAGAAGGCATGGGTAAAATCAAAAGAGAATAGTGCTTGATACCAAAGTAATCTTTCAATTTTATTACTATACAAAAGCAGCATCCATAATTTCATAGAAACATCATTATTTGATATCCGATTATATATATTACCGAAAATGAACAATATTCTATGTTCTCTAACAGGCCTTTCATCTAGTACAGAATACATACTAATTTTAGGCACAACACTGACTATACTATATTCTCTGAGAAGGGTTGATACTCAAGAACATTGAACTTCAATTAAAAATATCAATCTAACAGATTCGCATAGTGTGTGCTTGAATAATAACTCCAATATATAGCACATTACTATGGCATATTGAGAAAACAGTTTACAAAGATGACATGACAGTATTAAAAGTAGAACTATCCCTAGATGGGGTTTCCATGAGCAAACTCCCGCAATCAAGCTTAACTGCTTAAGCTGATTCAAACCATCAACCTTCATTCTAGCATAAACAAATTGAATGAACCACACTTCACTTAATAAATTTTCGATATAATTAATTTAATGATGAGAGGCTTCAGATGTTACTAGATCTTTTCACATCTCAGAACTGAATGGGAAAGAGAGAGATCAATAATTAAACAAGGTCAAATTAAGTACAATTAAGAAATGTGTGAATAAGGGACATCTCCAAATCTCATTAATAAATCTGAGAATTATGTACAGTAAAAGTACAGTTAGCTCATGTTGCAGTGCTTACCAAAGACTAGATGCAAAGAAAGCACTTATTGGTACCACACAGGTTGCATAGCTGCCACAGAAGGAACTTTGTTTTAGAAAGAAGATTGAGTAAGGAGAAATAGAGCTCTAGAAGGATTTAAATGAATGGCACACTCACATTTCAAATGTCATTTTGACAGGAGACACAATCTGCAATAACAAGGAAAGGAGTTTTGGTCAAGGTAGCACCGAAATAATAAGATGACGAAACATAATCGAGCAAAGGAATGATAGATGGAAAACATGTTCAAGAATAGAGGGTAGGTTTTACATATGGTATACATAAAATCCAAGTGAAAGCAAAAAATGTGTGTATGTGCAGAGATAAGTAAAAAGGAAATCAGAAAGGCCATCTGAACTACCCAGATACCGATACCATTCTCTTCTGTACCATACCATTCATTTGCTTCCTATTGCTTGTCATAAGTTGCACATAACATCGTAGAAATCACATTTAAAGAAACAACCCATTACATATACCAACTTGTACTTAATGCAGGATGAGTTACTGTTAGCTGCCATATATTCCAAGAAGCTAACATTCTAACTTTTTACAGCAACAACAATGTTAACCAATATATATGGGTAAACTAAGCTTCAAGAACTGTCGTTGAAATAATGTAATCAATCAGTGTCACTTGTTTAGGATCTTCCTCCTCACTAAACGAATATATTCAACTGATGAGTAAGACCTCACAAACTGACATTGACAAGCAGAATCTCAATTTCAAAACAAGTTCCAACTAAGGAAAGAAATTAGTTCATGAAATTATATTAAACCAGTGTGAAGAGGACCACAGAAAGAGTTCAATATACACAATGAAACCCATCAACACACCCATCGCTCTCATCCTGCACATGTAAGTAGTAGTACTAACAAAGGTTATGACATGACATGCCAACCAGACAGAGATGACAAGGACGTGCAAGTTTACAAATCAGCAATATCAATGACAAACAAGTTAATCATCCATAAAACAAAATTTTAGTAGAAAAAGAAGGGTTACCTTAAAGACCCGAACAAGGAAAAATGCGACTGCCCCAGAGAATGCCATGTGAATCATTGTGAGCGTTATGGGAAGGGGAAAGTTAAAGTACTTCGGCGACAAAACCCACTAACAAAACCAAAAAAACTCATTAATTAACCAACCATCTTTCTTTTCTTAAACCATGGCCAAGTGGTAAGTACCTTGTTGTACAAAATGACGCCGGAAGAGAGCAAGATGTAGATGAACAAGTAGACATACGTGAGAAAAAGCGGTTTGCTGATCATTTTATCTGCTGGGTTTGGACAAAGGGGAAAAAGGGGTTCAACAGTGAGCACTGTGTAATGACATGTTCCAACCGCGACTTAGAGCGAGACCCAGATACCAATAATCAATAATAATGGTAAAAAAATATGCTTTAATGGAGAATGAGAAGGATGTGGATCGGATCTGTTTCTGGGGTACCCTCAAAGGGAAGAGAGAATAGTGAGAGGGTACCCAGTTGAGAGAATATAGAAATATATATACAACAAGAGGAGGAGAAGAAATTGCAAATTGTAAATTGCAATGTTGGAAATGTGAGAGAAGGAAAGGGAATGAGGTGTGAACGGAATAGATGAATGAGGTAGGTAATTGGGAAGTCGCAGAAGAAAGTTACCACTTTGGAAACAAGTGAGTCATTAGTGGGAGCTTGTTCGTGCCATGTGCCTCTCTCTTCCTTCCTTAGTATTATGCTTCTTTTCTCTGAACCGATTTACTTTCCATTTTTTCAAAAGAAAAATTATGTTGATGTAGATGGTAAACCCCACCCCATTCTTTGGGTTACACTGAGGTATAAAGAAAAAAAATAATATATATTTACTCATCCTTTTCTTTTTACTTTCATTCCTATTACATTATTTATTTATTATAAAAAATAAATGTTTTTTCCTAAATTATTTTTTAAAATTATATTTTATTTTTGAACTAAATTATATATTTATTTCATTCACAAATAATATAAAATATCAACCTTCATCTTTATCTATCTTTTCATTTTTTGTTACAAATTTATAAATAAGAAGTCAATGACTTAGAATAATAGAAAAATGATTGTCGAGGTTGTGACTAATTGTTATCTTGGTTTAAAGAATTTTTGAACATCCAGAGAAATCTTGATTTATTAATAGACCAACCACGTTATATAAGCCAATAAAAATTCTTAGTTGTCATGTGATTATTTAACATGAATAATAAAATTGAATTGAATATGTAAAAGTATGAATTGAGAACAACACAAGCCTACAAATGTACACATGAAATACATTTGACAAAGAGAATAAATGTACAAGAATTCATGCTATGAGGTTGTAATAGTTTGTAATTTTGAAATTGATTTCTTCCTTCCCATTTACGGGGCAGAACTATTATAATTTTTGCAGCATAGAATTTTGTGATTACCTCAATGTTTGAGAAAAAACATTGTTAACTATAAAATCTCTTTCTAAAGCTGCTCAAATTTCTAAAACCTGAATGTAGATGATTATGGAAATGTTAATGAATGTTGTACATGTATAAAGTATATTTATTTAAATTAATAAATATGGGATGGTGCGAACCTCTTGTTTTACAGTATTAAGTATAAGTATATAAACTTATATTATAAAGATATAAACTTCCTTCAGTGTTTAAATTACATACATATTTAAACTCTCAAAAGTGATGAGAATGTGAGAGGGAGATTGCACATTTATTAATAAAAGTTATAAATATTGAATGACTTAAACTTATCAATTCATATTATTTAAAATTTTATTGTTGAATAAAATATTAATGAATAATTGAATAATAATATTATAATAATTCTTTATGTATAATAGGATCTCTCGTTAATATTTATTATCTAATTAAGTTTTAATTTAATATCCTTCTATTTAAGTGGGTAGACTCTTCCTTAATGACTGTTTTGATAAAGGAATTCCAAAACCACTTCCTAACTCCATATCCTTTATTCCTTCTACAATTTTGTCGGATCTTGGATGTTGTGATGAAGGATGAGTTCACATTGTTGCCACCGCCACCATTGTTATAACCATATATCAATAATAAAGAGGAAATAGTTATGGGTGAGAAATCAAAATCTCAGTGGCACCTAGAAGAGTGCCAATCATGGATTGCACATATAATGGAGGTCCAAACCCATGTCTAGGAGTAAAAGGGGAAAGAAGTGTGTGTCACTGGAATACCTAGAAGGTGAACGAGGAGTTCAAAGTGACAAGTAAGTGTAGGTGGGAGAGTGGTAGTGGTGGTACTTATGAGCAGTGATGTTCAAGAGAAGCAAATGTTTGAGGATACGTGGTGGTACTTACTGGCATTGATATGATTCAAACTTCAAACTTATGACTTTAAAGTTGAAGATTGATACTTCAACCACTAAACTACATTTAAAACATTACACGCACGCGCACAGATATACATATATATATATATATATATATATATATATATATAAATATGTAAATATATAAGTATGTAAATATATAAATATGTAAATATTTAAATTATCAAAAGATTTACCGACAGATTATATTTTGTACAATATGACGCAAACTTTACTGACGAATTTTTTACCAACAAAATATTTTACCGACAAACTTACTAACAAATTTTATTTCGCACAATATGATACAAACTTTACCGACGAATTTTTACTAACAGATGGTGATCCATAAATAAATTACCAACAAAACTAAATCCTTCTATAAAAATTCGTCGATAATTAAAAATTATCGATAAAAACATTTTTTTATATAAAATTCCATCAATAATTTACAATTTTCTTGACAAAATAAGGTAACAACCACATCACCTATTTCACAGCAAAATCTATCCACGGTCACTCAATTGAAAATTTTAAATATTTTACATATTTAATATAATAAATTTTTAATAAAAAATCAATTAAAAATACTCAAATTTATTAAAGATTTAGACAACATATATAAGAGCGAAATATTTACTAGTTATATATATAATTTTTAATTGATAAAATACATTATTCTTATTATTTTACTATATTCACTCGCTTATTAGATCTTAAAAAAAATGTTGAGCGTTATGAACATTTTTGGTTATTTTAAGTAGTTATAATCTATTCTTTAATATTTTTTCTTAAAAGAAACCATATATATGTGTTTGATTTGAGTGAATTTACGTGGCAGGAAATAAGTGGTAACTCATTCAAATAATGTCAAAGAAATAACTATTTCGAAGACAACTTTGTTTTCTTATTTGCTAGTGGGATTTGCTTACGAGCATTTGTTCTAGTGCAGTTTGTTTGTGGTCCTTTTCTGTTTTTGAAGTCTTGCTCTTCACCCTAAAACTGGTGCACTAGTGATACAAATATAATATATAGGATATTTAAGAGGTTATAAATAATATAATAATTTGTGTACATTAAGGAATAAAAAATAATTAATTTGATGAGTTGAGTACGATGTTTCGTTGTGTATTGCTTGAATGTGTGAAGTGTATTTTCTGAGAGAAATAAATATGAGAAAAAAGGTTGCAGATCATCATCAAGTTGATCACTTGCTGCTGGATGAACACCATATGCATAAATTGATTGATAAATGGATATTTACCAATCAAACATGAATTCCTCATCCGATTCTTGTGTTTTCAAATGTTCCTCAAAGAGATCAAAATCAATTGAAGAATGATACTGACTTGAAAGCACAGTGGCATGTGCACGTTGTGACTTCTTTCTAGGGTTTGGCTGTTACTGTATAATGACATTCTCAGACTTATTCATGCAGTTTCCAAAACCTACGTACCCATAAATAAATACCAAAATGTTTTGTGCAAAAAAGATAAGAATATCTCATATCATATCTACCTTTATTTGTTTCCATAAACTTATCTACCCACATGGAATTTGGCCTTACCTATAGTTTTACTGAAACAAAAACTATAAAATATCAATATAATATAAAACTATAAGTTATAAGTTATAAGTTTTCCTCCTCACAATATCTTCTCCATATTATTTTGATCTTCATGTTTGAAGAATTTCTAAAAATTAATGAATAGGATTGTCAAAATAATTGTAAACATGCAGATGAATCCAGTCTACTGATTTAGATAAGAAATGAGAACATTTTTACTATGAATAAAAAATTGAATCTAGTCTTATAAAAGTAAAAAAAAAAATATAATTATAAATATATAATGTTAATTAAAATTTTAAATTTTAATTCATTATGTAGTGTATAAAATTTTAAAAAATGTGTTATTTTAGAAAAATTGAAATTTATAAGTATTGAGAAATGAATTCGTGCGATATTTTTTCATTTTTTAATTTATTATATACTGTGTGAAATATTTAATTATTAATTGCGGAGTTATAATTTTTAGTTTAATGTTTTGTTAAATATATAAATAAAATTAGAATTTTTCATTTTTTTTATTTTGAAAATGGCTCTTAAATTTAATGTAACCAATCTAGTAAATTAATAATGGTTAAACCCATTTGTTTATAAAGTAAATTAAGGCAAATCAAGTTTAAGAAATTTGATTATTCATTTTAACAATTATATCTACGTGATTAATTAGGTTATGGTCAATTGTTGGTATGGTTGAAAAATATAAACCTAGAAAAGAAGGTTACCCTGGGTTCTCTTATGTTCAATGTTGAGCAGAGAGTTATGGCATATTTCGTGTTTGAAAATATGCCAAACTGCAACCCAAAATTATCATTTGAAACAGAAAAGTTTTTCTGTTATGACCTAATTTTTATTCTTTTTATGTTCCTCATTGGGATGATTTGAAAGAGGCAGACATAATCATGTCACAAGTAAACCTTTCAAAGTTTCTTTCAAAGTCTGTTGGATCAATGATTGATGAACTAAAAAAGAACCTAGCTAGAATTGATGAGTATGAAGATGACAACCCTTTGATTTCTCACCTTTTATGGTTATGCATTTCTTGAGAGATGTCTTGGTGGTTAAATCAAGGTTGCAAAAATAATGATATAGGAACCTTTCAACATCAAATATGTCTATTTCTTACCAAATCAATAAAAGAAAGTGGTACTATAATTTTTTTCATTTTTATACCTTTATTATTAATTATTAAATAAATAATTGGTCGTATTAATTTTTCCCATTCTCTTCTATGATAATATCCTCTCCTTTTCTCCTTTTATTCTAACATTTATGGTGAGAAATTTCTTATCTTTTATAGTTTATAAAAAAAACTATTTAATAAAGATAATGATACATATACACATTCATTTCATGTATACTTATTTAATATATGGACATGTTAATATGGGTTGGAACCCACAAGCCAACTCAGTTCATCACAAGTTTCAGCGAATCGGGTTGGAGAATTTTCTTTTTTCCGATTGAGTCAAAATGAGCTTAACCTATTTAAATCACAAGTTAAGTGGGTTCGAGCCAGGTTGACTCATCAACTCAGTTATATTATAAATTATATATATATTTTTAATACTTTGTTTTTATTTTTAAAGATAAAGATATTGAAAATGTTAAAAAACAAGAAAAAATAGTTTAAAATTTTTCATGATTCTGATTAATGTTTTTCATGAAAAATAGGAAAAAAATAAAAATATTTTTATATACTTTTTTAATAAAAATAAATATAGATTAATGACTCAACTCGACTAAATCACCAACCTGTACTGGGTTGAATTGGATTGTAAAATTTTTGACTCACCATAAAGTAAGCTCAATTTTAGCTCAACTGTATTGAAACAATTTGTATAACTAAGTTGAATCATTTTGATATGTATAATCCTATAAATTGATAAATTTTTTAGACATGATTCAAATATATATGATAAGATAATATGAAAAAAATAAAAAAATTATGTTAAATAAATGTAAATTAAATGAAGGTAAATGTATAGATAATTTTACAATTGACAAATAAAAGCAAATGATGCATAACCATTAAACTAAAAGATATCCCTGACTTACAAATGTATGATACACATTGCCCCTCATAATATGTTGAAGTTGATAAACTAAAATAGGGTTAAAGCTAGATTTCACTATCTGGAAGGAGAAGCTATGCATAGAATTGATTGATGAATTGATATTTGCCAATGAGGTTTGAATTCCTCATCTCATTCAGACCGCATACAATTGACATGTGCTGTTTTATATTCAAAACAATGTTGTAATTTCGTGAGTTGGCATATTTGTTTTTTTTTCATAATATAAATTGGGGGAAAATTTCTAAATTGGATTTATTTATGTATTAAAAGTAAATGCGAACTTTGATTTTTATTTTATTTTATTTACACGTCTTTAATATTTTCAATTTGAGTAGAATGAAAAGGTTGAATGAAATAACTTAAACCTATAGAGAGTAATAAATTTCAATAAAACAAATTTTAGGGGTTTAATTTCCATGTTCTCTCTTACTTAATTTTGATTTTATATAAATTTTTTTATTGTTTAAAGAATAACTCTTCTTTTTTATTCTTTAAAGAATAATGTATCCTTCAACTTGACATATTTCTATTGAGTTATAAATCTTACTTCCTCTTACCTAATTCAAAATTTCTTAACCTTAATTCGTCATTAATGATTATGACGTTAAGAAATTCATCATTATATTCAATGAATTCTTTTTTATTTTTATATTAGTGACAATAAATGTGAGTGAGAGAACATTACTTAGATCACAAACTTTTTGTATGACGAACTTTTTTTCTAAATTTTTTCTTATTATGTGATAGAGAAGTTAATCTAGGTCATAATCCAAGGAGACAAATCCTCGTAACATGCTTTTATAAAAGTCGTAAATGAAATAAAATGGAAACTAACTAACAAAGAACAATGAACAAGAAACTATCTCAACATAATATGGGTCCATTAAATCATAATTACAAAAATAATCTTTTGTCAATCTTATTATAAAAGTATTATATTTTCCCTTAATTTCTAAAAATGATAAAAATTATCTCCAAGTTCTAAATGTAATGTTATAGGTGTTCAAATTGAAGTTTCGAAAATATAGAATCCAATGTAAAAAGAACTAATTCAAAAAGTTAACTATAGAAAAAGTTATAAAACAATATTGTATCTGATGGGTCTAGAGTATAAAAAGATATACACATGTTCTAATGATTCTGTATTGTATAGAAAAGATTTTGTGACATTGAAGACGTTTGTGCGAGCAATCTTACACATTTCATTGTATTAGGTACATTGACAATTTGAGTATAGACTAAGGGAAATTAGAAGTATATAGATTTGTTGAACCTCTATCCATCCAGAAGTTTGAGAGGATACAAATGCACATCCAACAATACTTATAAACATAGATGAGTCATAAATATATGAGTTAGTTTTGAATACTTGTTTTATTTTTTAATTATGCTACTTATATAATTTAATCAAAGGTTAAATATGTTTTTAGTTCTTAAACTATTTGTCAAAATTGTATTCCATATCTAGAACAAACTTTAGACATATTTCGTTCTTATACTTGTAAATTAATGTAAACAATCATCGATGATAAATAAAATCATAACAACCTTAAGAGGCATAAAAGGATGACAAAGTGGAAAACTATAGAGAAAAATATATTTTTTGTTATAAAAATGATGTTGTGGTCTGGTTTTGTTTAGTGCATTACAAACCTAACAATGAAATAAAAAATTTATTACAAAAGTAACTTTAACATTTTTCATTAGATTTTAAAATATAAATATATTCATTTACAAATTTAATTTAATTAGAGTTGTAATTAAAACTTTAAGTGGAAGAAGTAACATCATTACAATTTATTTATTCTAAAATTAGTAAAAATTTTAACATATACACTAATTACTTTATTTATAAATTTTCAAAAGAATATTGTGATTTATTTCTATTTTAGTATAATAGGTTAGATTATTAGTTTAAATGTGACTACTATATAATAATTTGTGTGAATATTACTAATTTTTTAATAGAGGTAATATATTTCATCATTTAATTAAATTTAAATTTCTTTTTATAAATATTGAATAATAAGATTAATCAAATATTTCAATTATTTTAAGATCAAATTTCATTGTCCTAAAGATAATATGTTGCTGATAAATAATAATGGACAATCTACCTTTTCCAACATAAATCGATTTAACATATTATTAGTTAATTTAGGTTAAATTAAATAATTTTATTGAAACATTGAATATAAATATTTATTGTATTGTTGGATTACTTGATTATATTGTTGTTTGTTACTTTACTTTTCTAGTTTACAGGATTTGACTTAATGCTGAAATAAACAAAATTTAATTATTATCAATTCTTTTTTCTCAATTCTTTAAACAATAACTTGTTCTTTGAAATATTTTTTATTCGATTTTCTAAAGAATAATTTATCGTTCAACTTATCATAATCCTATTAAAGTATAAACCTTATTTCTGTTCATTTAATTCAAAATTCCTTAACCTTGAATTTTCATTCATGATCATCATGACTTAAAGAGAAATTCGGTAAAATCTAACAAATTTTATTTCGATTTTTATATAAATTGTCTTCACATATGAGAAAACAAAATAACATAGAACAACACTTTGAGAGAATAATTTTACATTAATTATTAAAATTAGTAATGTGAAATTTTGAATACACTTACTAATTTAAATTATTAATAACAATGTTAACGTTATGTTAAAATTAATAAACAAGTAAATTTATTAGTACTAATTTAAAATTTTGAAGAATTAGTACTAAACCGCTGCAGCAAAACAAGTAGAGTTGGTGAATTATTGTCACAAAGGGTTGTACTGTGATAATTTGTTCTTTCTCATTTGGGTTTATTGCAAAACAATCTTCCCTAACGGGAGAGAAAACCCTAAACGTTAGTCAAACAGAGTCATTGTTCTTTTGGAAATCATTTTCTTTTACGTCGGTTTGTCGTCGTCGCCGTGGTGGTTTGGTGGTGGCGGTGCCCGGTTTGTCCTCGTCGGCGTTGGTGTGTATTAGTTCTTTTCTCCTGTGCGAAAACATTGGCGGACCATTATGATCTTGGTTGTTTGAGATTAAGGTATGCAATATTTTGTTTCTAAACTATTTTAAGTGGGTTAATTTTTTGGCTGATGTATTGTAGTTTTAGGATTTTTGGATTCATGGAGGGTTTAGGGTGAGATTATCCCAATATTAGTGTTTCAGGAAAATTTTCGCCTCTTCTGATAGGAACCAGGACATTTGTGGCATTTGTACCATGTTTATGTTCTTTATTAACTTCGGTGAATGGGTTGATTTGGTTGAGCTGGATAGCAAGAGAGAAAGAGTTGAATCTGGCTTCACAGAACCAGATTTTTTCTTCTTCTTTGTCCTCGTTTATACAAAATTGATTGGTTGGTTGACATATAACAACTGAAGCATTAATTGATTGGAATATGCTTTCAAGTAATTTCCAGGTTTGGTGTATTTGTATTTTACAAGTCATCCGAAATGTGTGGGGCGCGGGGGCGCAAGAATGATATTGGAGGAAATAGGACAACCCCAATGCTCAACTAAAATGCCAAAAGGTTCACTTTTAAGGAATGATGGGATAAATAAACGAACCACAGTTTCAGAACTGGATCTTCCCAACACATTAAGAGAGAGCTGTTTTAGATCATCTAACCTAAAAGGTAAAGTCTTCCAATTGAAGTGTAGACATTACAAGGAAGTTTAGAATTACAGACTGCCTTAATTTCTTTGAACTTTCTATTTTTTTTAAACAGGGATGTTGTTTTGTTTTACACATGATTGCAGCCAATTTGAGCCAAAATTAGTTTATTTGTTTAATCGGAATCTGTAATCAATGATGTGTATGCAACATGTTGCAGATTAAATAATGTTTTAAAAACACGTTCATCATTATGAAAGAACTAAGGAAGCCCATAAAAAATTTCTTATCATAGTAACTTTTCATGTCAATGAAAAAGCACTATAAAAGTAAGAAACCTTTCAGAGGTCTATTTGTGCATATAGGAAGTAGCAAGTAGAAAATGTATTAATCATGACAGACTGTGCAGTAGCATTATTTACATTCAGCAATTATGTTTCGCAGATAAGTGAAAAAGACTCATTGAAAGGAAAGAAAAGTTCCAAGACGCAAAATTTAAGATAACCTTCCTTTGCTCCAAGGAAAAATATAATTTAAAAACTTCATCAAATTAACTAGCATCTTAATTGGTACAAAAGGATTTCATCTTTACAGCCAATATAATTCACATGACAAGAAGCTTTTGAATGTGATGTTGTGCTCCTCTAGTAAATAAACTTTTGTTATAAGGCAAATTTATTGGCAACTTTCTTGTCAAATATCTTGTTTGTGGTTTAGGGGTTAAACTGGGATTTGTACTTCAACTTTGGAATCGTTTCTGATTGTTAACATATAAAGGCTTTGAAAAAAAGGAAGCAAAAGTTGTGGCAGTGATGCAGTTTTTGTATCATGAGACTAATACGGATACGTATTATATTTCGTGACTGTGCATGTACTGTGAACTCAGCTGTAGTCTAGTCAGTTGTTGACCAGTCATTGTGAAAATTAAGTTGAGTTATTTAGGAATTAGGACAGATGTGCACTCTAGTAGGGGGCTAGAGCTAGGAAGTTATCAAATGAAATACTGAGAATAAATATACTGATCAAATGCACAATATAAGCTTTTCACATTTTCATAATAACATTCATTTTTTTCTGAAAATTCTCTCCTACTTATATGACTGATTGATATAGAAAGGAGCAGAAGTATTGGTTTATTTTCTTTTTACATTTTAGACTGTGTAAATGTTTGACAAATTGACCTAGGTTTTGAACATGCATCCAGTGGTATTATTTTAGTTTATGAATTGTCTACTCTGTAGTAATTGTTAATTAGAACGGGTCTGTCAATCATTTTAGAATAATTTGCCTAGTCATAACATAATTAGGGACCACTAACTGCAATTAAAGATCTACCAAAAGGTGTTGTACTGAGATTCTATGTGAGATGTTTATATAATGACGTGAAGAAAAGGGTTCGTTGGATTGAAATTGAAGCCATTGATATGGAGGATTCTCAAAAGCCACGTATCCTTAAGTTTCAAAGAGAGAAATGCTTGAAATAAGAAAGAAAAATGAAGAAGCTTACAGTCAAATGAAAAAAAAAATAGAACAAACATACGAGTGTCCATGAGACTGACCATATCAAATGAAAAGCATCTTATACTTTAAATTTTTATTTTGAAAGTCACCATAAGACTGACCATATTAGTCTTTGGTTTAGTGGGTTAAGAGAGGCAAAACAAAATTTCTTATTTTGAATTTTAATTTAAAAATTAACTGTTCCAAAATAATCTGGCCAAAAATACCTTAAGATAAATTATTAAAATTAAGATTTATGTTAAATAAATTTGACCACAATAGAGTCCTAAGAATTTCTCTCACCCCTTATTATTATTCTAAGGTTGCTTCAACCTTCAAGTTTCAAGGGTCAAAGTAAGAAAAATATCTTGTTGTCTCAGAAACAGAGGAAATGGTGTCAGAATTGGAGAAGAAACTAGCAGAATCATATAGGAATAAAAGTTTTGTGCAATCAAATATCAACAAGTACATAACATACTGGTAATCCATCAAATTATATAATAAAGTTTTAGTTTCAGTGACTGGTTATGATATGATTTATATTGGGGTTTGATTCTTTATTAATGTTTCGTAACATCTTATATTGAATGAAAGTTGTTAATCAAGTAGGGGCTTGTAGACATGTGTGTCATTTGAGTCTTGGGTTTAGGGTTTTGCAGTTTTGTGTCATAAGAATGGATTGTGGAGGATTAGAGAAGGGGATTGAAGAGTTGAAAGTGAAGGAAGAGAAGAGTAATGTACATGTCCAGGAACAGGCACAGGGTCAATTGCAGATCACTACCTTTTCTGAAGTTGTCAATGATGTTGGCCTCCATTTTCAGATCATTCGCTTTCCCAAACAGGTTTTCCCTCATTAAACTCTGTTCATGTTTCAATAGATTCAAATGAAAAACAAAATAACGTTTCGTGTTTTTTTATATTGGGTCATTCACCCAAATGTATACTCTTCTGGAACAAAGTATGGACGACACTATTTTCACTTGCGCATTTAATTTTAATAGGGTAATTTTTGCTATAAACTAAAACGAAAGTGGTTATCTTTCAATGCTTTGATATTTTTCATCTCTCCAAAAGGTTCATCTAATTTGAAGGTTAATTGATTATAATAGATATATGTATGGATTGGTTACAACTCTGCAAAATTGGGACACTTGTATGCAGCAGCTACCACTCGTCCTGTAAGTTGTCTCATTCCTTTAAGTTCAGTATAAGAGTATTTTTAAAAGATTATATAAGGATTGTGATCTATGTGATATACACAGAGCAATTCGGTATCTGTCACTTCCATACTTGGAGGGTTTTCTGATAACACTGGGTCTGGCATTGCTCATCGATTAGGTAACTATTATGTGTGTTTGTTTTTGCTTTTCAACACTCAATCTCACTTTCCGAGATTAAACATGATTGGGATTCACGTTCAATGTGGAATGGTTTTCCAAACACACCTTGTCATGTTTGATAGTTAAAATATTATTCTGGTTAATGAATTAACTTTCTTTGTTTCTCAGTGTTAAAGACTGGTCTCCACATAATTTTGGCTTGCAGTATTCCAAAAAATAGCCCCATGCTTGAGGTCTGCTCTCTCTCCCACTCACTATGACTTATGTATGTTTGCACTTAGCACAGGGATGCTGTGCTCCTTCTAAATGATTTTCTTCCTGCTGTATGTTCAGCCAACTTCTCAAAACAAGAAAGTGATCTAAAACATATCTAAGAATTATTGTTGTTCCAACTTTCTACATGGATATAAATAATATTTGACAATTCTTGCATATTCAGTTACTCAATTAACTTACTAATATATAGAATTTTGAACGTACTGATAGGTTCCTAGATTCACTTAGTTACAAGATGGGAACTGGTAAAGCCCCAGTGAGTCAGTCACCTACTTATCTTGATCAATTCTCCATTTCGGGGAGTGACCAACTTGTAAATAACAAATAAGAGGGAAAGTTTGTTAGAGGAGAGGCAGGATAAACCTGTTATATTGGATAGTTCAGTGGGACAGAGGGGCAAGGACAAATCCACTTGGTGAACATGGGGGGAAATTGCCGTACAAACATTTAATTTTATGTTAATATAATGCATATATTTAATTACAAATTGTCCCCATAATTTAAATACAGTATACAAACCACTGTAATTCATAATATGAATATTTTCCCACAATATAAAATTTCTGGATTTGTCATTGAGTGGTATGCGGTATGTGTGTTTCTATTATCAGTTTGGGTTATTGCTTGGGGCCGTTGGGATTTACCTTTGCTGGGAGTAACAATGTAAGCCAGTATTATTCCTGGCATGTACTGTTACCTAGTATTAGGCTTTGGCATTACTTATATGACCAGTGGATGATTGAAATAAAATACCTATAGATTATGATTGATTTTAAATTTTCCAGTCATTGTAATTTGTAAATTGTCCCTTTGCTTGAAGGGTTGATCTTACACTCCCCAAACTTACCCTTTTTTTCGTTGCTATTCACTATTTTTTCATCACTTATTTTAAATTCTCTATTATTTACTGCAACTTTCATGAATCGCAGACAGAAGCTGAGAAAATATTGATTCAGAAACTCATTAGTCTGGGCTACACCAAGTCTAGATTGGGAGGAACATCCTTATAGCACAGGCCAGAGAGACTTTTTATCCATGTCAAACCTGCATTATCCCAGTTTTTTTTACCTGATTTAGCAGCCTTGGTTTGTGGATTATTGAAGACTTGAAGCATTTTTAGTGAACACCACAATTGTTAAACTAATAGGCGTTTTTTGCTCCGGATCCCTTGTCCATGTTAGGTGCTCTAGTATGAGAAGACTTGGGATTTTCAAACATTTTAGGATTCTTAAACCTGTTCAAACAGATCTTCAGCATTTTCCTTATATTAGAATCCATGCTGGAATGGAAATGATGCTTCATTCCTCGAGTGATTCGGACACAAATACAACAAAGATACGACTAAATTTAAAATATATATATATATATATATATATTCATATGATTATAAGTATATTAAAATGTATTAATTATATTTTATAATATAAAATTTCAAGAGAAATAATTATAAAAAAAGTTTAACAAGAAAAATTTATGTAAATTATGTTTGATTGAAAAAAATATAACTTCTAAATTTTGGTTCATTAAGAAATGAACTAGTAATTTTAAGAATCTGTTGTGTAATAAAAAAAGTCATTTTTGTAATATTTTACAATTTAGAGAGAAGACAAATATTATTATGAACATATATTAGATATTTTGTTCGAGATGTTATTTTATTTCTCATATATAAAGAAGAGGTACTTTATGAGGTATGAGTTTCATAAGTTTCATGCAGGTATGAGTTAAAGAATGAGCAAGATAATACCATTGTCACTTTTGAATATTGTGCAGAGTATATTAGTAAAGAAAAAAAGAGAGAGAAGAAAGTGAGGTCTCTTAAAAAAATAAGTCACGTGGGTGATGGCATGAAAAAAACCAAGTGCCTGAAAACCTAAGCCATGCACATGAGTCTTTATATGAAAAGGAAACAAAGGCCCAAAGGGTATGAACAAAAGTAGTCACTCTCAATCATGTGAGAACAAAAGGAATACTATGCCAACACATTTATTATTTATTATTTGCTAAGCATATAGACAAAGCATGAATGATTGTGAAAAATAAGTAGAATTTTGTAAAGCAATAATTGAGAAAGAAGGTGAGAAGAGAAGCATATTATATGTGATAATTAAAATAAGTGAGGAAGAAATGCCCCATAGCTACCAAACAAAGCCAATAACGCTAACTTTGATTACTCACTCTTTCCACACAAACAAAAATCCTTCCATCAATATTATATGCCCATGCTCACATCTTTCAAATAACCTATCTTCTATTTTTCAACAACTTTCTCCTTTTATATTTTTTATAAACTGGATGTAACTCAGCTTGTGTCATATAAAAATAATAGTCTTCATGCTATTTTATTATTTGTGTATAAGTTCTTTGTAGTTTTATAACTATTTATCAAAATATTTGTGAATAAATCTCATCAATTCGATAAACTTTTAATAGACGCCTTACTGCAAAAGCTTTTTCAAGCATAAATTACAAGTAGCATAAGAACATATTTCAGAATAGGAAGAAAATATGCGAAAGTTCCAATGGAAAATGAATGATAGACAACATATTCACCAGCTATTACCCGTAGCCCACGCACATCCACACTTCCATTTTTCTGCAAATTTTTAATATGATCTTTTTTAATGCTTGGCCTTCATAATTACATAGTTAAACATGTGAAATTCACAAATAATCTGCATCATCAAACATAATTTAATAGAAAATATAATATTTTTATTTCTATTTGTTAACATAAAGTCTAATTTAATCTAAGGTTGGATATTGTTTGCGGGTATAGGTTAACACTTTTAACTCTAGTTAAAGGTAAAAGTACAAAAGATTCTTATGTGTATATTATCAGAAGAAAAATATTCAAAAGTCCATATCCTCATGAGGAACAAGATATGAGATACTTTTACTATCACGCATGAAAATTTCATGAAAATAAAATGTAACAAATTTAGTTTAGTTATTCGGTAGTAAGAGATTAAATCTTTTGATAATCTTAAAAACTATCAAACAAAAAAAATAGACTATAAAAAATAAAAAACTCGAGTTGTTTCATCATTTACTTTCAGTAAACGAGTTATGTCTAAACACCCAAGAAATAACATAAAAGGACTCTTTTGAATCTTATTTGTTAATCAAAAGCATGAGTGTCTTAGACTAGACTCTCATATTAAGACTTGTATCTTATTATGTGAATACTCGTCTATGTCTTAACAACCTTTTACACTTTATAAAAGAGGATAAAATATAAATGATGAGTCTAATATCTCAAAAACTAATAGAAAAGGATTCAAGTTGGACATTATTTGTTATGACCAAAATCATGAGTGTCTTAAACAAGACTCTCATGTTAAGACTTATGTCTATGATCTAAATGTTTAAGAAGACTAGATTGAAGACATTATTGAAATGAATTTGTATAAAAAACAAATGTGTCTTTGACTTCGTCTATTACATTTGTATTAACCTTAATTGTTTTCTACAAGTTGTTTGCAAGAAGTTTTTTAGAAATCATTTTCAATTAATATATTAATACTCCTACTTGTTATCAATTTTCTTATTTGTTATTAATTTTCTTACAATAATCTTCAAATGTGTTTTTTAGTTTTAAGATTTGATAACCTTATAAAACTAACACATGTTTCTTTTGAAACATTGATTGTAAATCCAAGTATTTTTAATATTTAATCAGTGTAAAATTACTTAATAACTTATCTAAACGTATTTTTCATACAAGACTCATATATATAATAAAATACAAAAAAGGTGTAGCACAAGTCTATGTAGAATACTATCCATACATAGGTCATTGCCCATCAAGCACCAAGACTTTACAAAATCTTCCATATTGAAAAAAGTTACACTACTAAAAATTAGATTAGGTTTTCCCCTATAGAAGAAAAAGTTGTAAACATGATGTTCCCATGCTTTAGGTAAAGGAAGTGTGGAGTAAAGCTTAGATAGACTATAGCTTGAGGAAGACTCTTTTTGCATGTTATTTGTTTCAAGTATACTATATTCAAAGCAAAACAAATGATTTAGTTTGAGGTCTTACGTTATTTCATATTCTACTTATTGAAAGCAAAAGGAATGGGTTGATAACAAGAGAAAAAGAGAGAATGGAGTAAGTAACTTTCTTTGTGTGGAAGAATATTATGGCACTTTGTAAGAGAATGGGAAGCAATGAAAACCTTGTTATGGATGCTGAAAATGGGAGTATATTAAGTTCTCTTTACAACGAATATCCACAGAAGCAGAAACTTTAACGTGCATGTGTTTAACAGTTAACTTGTGATTAGTGGAAGGTAAATTGTAATTTTGCTTTTCTATTTGTATGAGATAGATTCCATGATTCAAATTTAATTACATTATTTGAGTTTGTAGCTATAGAGGTCAATATTTTTTAAGATTGTTAGTAATAAACACAATTTTTTATTAAAATTATTTAAACTTTTAAAATTATAAGAGAGACTTATTAAATAAAGAGCGAAAACTACAAGATTCTTTAATTTTTAACAAATCATAATTTAAAATAAACTATATTTAAAAAAGTATATTAGAGAGTATATTATATATATATATATATATATATATATATATATATGTATATTAAACGTAGGTATCTTTCTAAACAAAAAATGTAAAATTTAGTAATTTTGTATCCCAGCATCCTGTTTAGCCAATAAATATCACTCTGAGCCTACAAAAATGAGTCCAAATCTTTTAAATCAAACTTTATAATTAATAAACCTGAATTTTATTCAAGTTAGATAAAATTATTGTCAGCCTTAAATTTTTTTTAGCATTTATTAAGTTGAATATTCAAAACTCGAAGTTAAAATTCTTTGTTAATGTAACTTTTTACTATTATTACAAGAGTTAATATAATTTGTGTCATTAAGATATTAATTATTTACTAATACCTAGAATGCTTAATATTTTTAGTTTTTTTTTTTATTTTTTCTCTTAATTAAATTTTATTCCTATTATCTTGCATTTTTATATACTTTCCTATTTATTTATTTATTTATCTTTTTATATATTAAATAATGATAAATAGATTTTAACAATATAATACAATCACAACAGTTTTATTAATTTAAATATACTCTTTTTTATATAAAATTTTAAATCATATATTTTTATTAGTTTTAAATTATTAGTAATATATTGGTTTATTTTGAAATTATTTTATTAATAATAAATATTTTTATTTTAAAACTGCTATTTTATTAATAATATATTTTTATTAATTCTAAAGTTATAAAAAAAAGAAAATAAAATAATAATTAAAAGATAAAAATTAAATAAATAAGTAATGACATAATAATAAAATAAAAATTAATTAAACATATGAGAGGTTAACCAAATCGATATAAAATCTGTAAATTATTGCTTAAATATTTAATAAACTTAAATTATTCTAGTTGAGTATAATTTTCACGAAAATTTGAGTTTTTTTAGCATTTAATAAAGTTGCATATTTAAGATTCAAAGTTAACATCTGGTTGATATAAATTTTCTAAATATAATGTTAACATATTCTTTTAATTAAATAGAATTGTAGATATAAGTTTTGAAATAATTATGGCAAAGCTAATAATTTACAATGGCATGACAATTAAAAAGTAATTGAGATAATAGCTTTTGAGAACATTTCAATAAAATTGTATCTAATAAGTATTCTTTAAAGAAAAAAGAAAAAAGAAAAAAGAAAAAAGTGTATTGTTTAAAAGAAGAAAAAGGTGATTAGGACGTATTGAATAGTAATTGGCATTCTGTGAGATAAGATTCCAACACTTTCCATAGTGCTCCCTTCATTTCTTGCCCTACTTTTTGAGCTTCAGCATACTCAACATACAATTTCATAAATATCTATAATCACTTGCAAAAGCAAAACTATAAAATATCTAATTTTAAATTAATTTACTCTAAACTATTTTTATTTCTTTCTTTTTTCACTTTTCAAAGTTTTCATATAAAAAATCTCAAATTTCAAAAAGGATATTTTTATTAATTTTATTATTGATCTATAAAATAATAAAAAATGATTAAAATTTTGAGAGCTAATATTAAAAATTAATTTAAATTTTGATTTAAAAATTAATTTAATTATGATTATATAAAATCAATTTCAAAATGTTTTTAATATCAATAACAAAAAATATAATTTATATTATAATAAAAATTATTTTAAATATTAATAATTTTTAATTTAATTAGCATAATAACTATTTTTTTAAAATTAATTTATATTTAATAATCTTTTCAATCACAATGAAGAGTAATACAAATACTAATAATTCTCTTTCGTTTCAATCATCAGAAAGGATATACACAACTTCTCTTTCAGTGAGGTGAACTATAATTTAGGTTGTCTACTTTCTTCAACTTTTTGAACCATTCCCAAAGTAAGAAGGTATTTCTCATCATTTAATATTTTAATTTATATTATTTAAATTATTAGTTAAATAAAAAATCACTTTTTAATAATGAATTTAGTGCTCAACACTACATTCGAAAACTAGAATAAATTACTATATCAAATATTTATTATTATTTCTCAACCAGAATATATCTAAAATCCATTTAACACTCTTATAAACTTATATTTCAATCTTTACTCGTATTATTTCATCTTTTGCATATCATATAAACTTATATCAATTCCATAAACGTATATCATATAAAAGAATTTGTGTAAAATTTTTATTTAAATTAACTAATAAATTATTGAAATAGATGAATGTTATTTTAAGTGAAACATTCTTACTTAAGTAACATTTTTCAATTAAAAATGCAAAATTCACCAATTTTCTTTCATTTAAGTTGTGAAATGTAACTTAAGTAACATACTTAGTCATTTAAATGACTCTCATTGAATTGAGTATTATATTATTACAAAAAAAAAATTAATATAACATCTTTTGATTATTCATCGGTTAAACAACTTAAGTTTCAGATAAAAAACATTAATAACTTTTCTCTTGATTAAATTAATTTATAGCTTGAGTCCTTAGCAATATTATTTGAATGATTAAATAGAAGTTCGTTATTCACCTTAACAATAATAATTAATTATGATTTTTTTAATTTCGATGTATTGATAAAGTATGCATTATCTTTGATTAAATATTAGTGAGGAATTGAATTTTATATGTAAAATTCAATAAATCAATATTGATTTATGTGGAGTAATAGAGGTTCAAAATAAAAATAAAAAGTTATATTTATGTCAGATGACGTCTTAATATTATTCTGTCAAATTTAAAACATTCAAATAAAAAAATTTAAACAAAATTATAAATATTATCACACATTTTTTATATATTAAATATTAGTGAGGACATGAATTTTATATATAGAATATTTTTTTTAATCTATATAAACTTAATTATGAGATTTAACTAGTCACAATCATACATCATTATTAGACATATTATTACACATGTTTACAGGTAAAAATGATGAATAAGTATTTAAATTTAAATAATTTGAAAGATGTTTTTTATTTTATAAATTGATGTGACACCTTTTAACTCTTTTTTTTTTACTCTTCAACATTTGTTTGGGACTTTTTTTTTCTTCATTTCACAAATAGAATGTATATTGACTTTGTATATTAGTGAAAAGTTGTGTTGATATGAGTGTGATAAAGCAATTAAATAGGTGGATCCACCCTTATTAATTGACCAATTCTCCAAAGGAAAAGAAAGCTTAAACATAGAAAAGTACTGAAAAATGTTAAATGTGATTAGTGAAAGGTAGGTCTCACAATTTTATGGTATAGATAAGATCCTATTAATTATCTTTCTACCGATATTTGTATTTTATTCATGCTCATTAATTATTACTACTTTTATCCTTTTATATTTTTGGGCTATACTTTTATTTTTACCATTTCTTTTCAAAAGTGTTTTTGCTTTCTTAGGGTTCTCAGAACAACTAAACTAAATAAGCACCTAATTGAACTAAATTAAACCATTAAAACTGAATTATTTTATTAATTTTTTTAAAACTTAGCTACCACAAAAATGGTTTGGTGAAATACTATAGCAATAATTAAATTATTACGAAACTTTAAAAGCAAAATCAATTACATAATTATTCTCCCATTCTAGTTGTAAAATTTGTTTGTTAATTTTTTTAATATTAAGAATTTATTTCAACGTATATATTATTAACTACGTTGTAAAAAAAAATGGCATCTTTTATGCTCTTGGTTTATTTTGTTTGTTAAGATTTTGATATTTATATTAGTTTATTATACACAATTTGTTTATAACATGTTATTGTCAATAAATGATTCTTTTAATTTTAGTCTTTAAATATAATATGATTGTCTATGTATATAATTTTCATTTCTTATAATAAAAAGAATTGCCATTTGAAACACTTCACATATAAAAAAAACTGTTATTTAAAACATTTCCTTTTAAATTTTTTAAGGAATTTAGTTATAATACATATTTATAGTATAAATATTTTTTACACCGTTATTTAATGATGGACCATTATACAATTAAAATGGTTATTATGCAATAATTATATCTAAAATGATTTTAAAAAGTTAATTGTTCCTTCGTATTACTATTAAAGTTCACATTATATCTGAACATAATCATAATCACACCCATTTTTATTTATAAGTAACAATCATACATGTTAAGAGAAATCCGTTTACTTTATTAATTTTTTCTAATTCTTTAATATGTTTCCTAAAATGTCTTTATTGTAAAAAAGAAAAAGTATTCCAACCAAAGCTTAGACATGAATTAAAATGGTAAAATGTGCTTTGAAATAACGTAAAATTTCATATATAAATGACAGTTTCAACGCAATAATTTTATAATTAAAATTAATTTTGGTGAGATTTATAATTAATATTATATAAAGATTATCATTCAGGTAGGTCTTTCGTTGTTATTATTATTATTAAAGACCTAAAACATGTGTTTAAAATTTAGAAACATAAAAGTAATACAGTATTAGAACTTTTTTAAAGACATTTAATATTTTAAGAATTTTGTAAAAGCATTTCCAATTTTTAATGTATTTCTCCTATTTCTAAATAGATGTTCTTTTAAAACATAAATTTTGTTTTTTTATGTTATTTGTAAATTTAAGGTTATATTAACTATATTTTACTAATTATATTTTTAAATTTAAAAATATTGAAAATAATTAAATTATTTTTATGGACTTTAAATAATTTACTGTTTATATTAGTTAATTGTTTTTTATTTATTTTTTATTAATAAATTATATTTAATTTTTTAAAGATATTATTGATAAAAAAATTAAAAAATTATTATAAATCATAAAAATTAATAGGTCAATATACTAAAACCTTACATATAATAAGAAATATATATTTTATAACAATCAAAGCACTAAGTAAAATATAAATATTATAATAATAGAAAAAAAGTACAAAGTATTGAAAATAAAGTGATATAACATGTGTATCATCACCGTTGAATCCCTAACAAACAAGTAAAAGATTTTTTTTATTTTTAATTAATATTATACTATTTCAGAGAAACTATGACTAAATGTAATAAAAGAAATTAACATTTAATTGTATTTGAGAGAAAAAAATGCGTTTCTTTACCACCGTTAATGAGAAAAGAGGGAATAAAAAGAGATGTTAAGAAACTAAAAAAAACGCATAAATGTGTCTGAGTTGAGATCTTAGCGGAAAATTGGAAGCAGCAATGGTAAATATTAATAAACAGGAGAGAATAAATATTCAAATTAATATCTAAAATAAAAATGAGTGTGGTGAAAATTTAGTCATTAAATATTTCCATTTTCAAAATTTATTTAGTTACATATAAATTCTTTACAAGTATCTTATAGTATTTGATAAGGAAACATAAACTTCTTGTTAAAAACATATATATAATTAGATAAATATTTAAAATTATTTATATTGTCAGAGATTTATTGATCAGATCACTCAGCTCAGCACACTTATTTTTTTAACAAAAAAGATTATATATTTATGTGTGAATTAATAAAAAAGGTTATTAAACCTAAAAACATAGAAATAAGTATGAATTGTACGAATAAGTGTATGGTGTGTATCAGATTTTGGAATAAATTTGCCAATCAATAACTTATCTTGACACGTGTCAAACAAATGGCCTCAATCAAATTCGCGTTGGGAGGTCTCAATTCTCAAAATCATGAAAAATAAGGTGACCCAGTTAACCAGGTTCTGCATATTCGCCACTTGCAATGAAAAGTTCCAAACTTTACCCTCCAATTCCAATTAAACCATAACCCGGTTTTCTTTCACTGTAAGCACCCCTCATCACTCTTCTATTTTCCCTTCTCTGCAAAAGGGGTGTGTCACTTTCTCTCTTCTCAATTGGCGTGTGACGGTTTCTTGACTTTTCTTTCGTTTTTGTCATCTATGTTTTTGCATTGTGTGCTTGAGTTACGTGTTGGTTGGTGTTCCAATTCACTCTCAGATTTAAGGACTCTTGCCTCCAGAACCAGGTTTTCATGGCTGCCAAAAAGGCATGTGAGTCATTCTCAAAGTCCTTGATCGAGGAAGTGCATAGATGGGGTTGCTTGAAGCAGACAGGGGTAAGTCTGAGGTACATGATGGAATTCGGGTCCAAACCCGTTAATAAGAATTTGCTGATTTCTGCTCAATTTCTTCACAAAGAGCTCGCCATTAGAATTGCCAGAAGAGCTATTGAGCTTGAGAATCTTCCGTATGGTTTGTCTCAAAAACCTGCTGTTTTGAAGGTAAACTTTTTACTCTACAGTGCAGAACTTTGTCCTGTACTTTACCCATCTATGGTGCCCTTGATTCTTTTTTCTTTGTTTTTGGGGTTAATTATGATTATTTGGTCTTATCTGTTTATGGGGAAGAGAGCTTTTCTTTTTATGTCTTTTAGTTATTTATTATAGTGTTTTTGTTTGTTTTTCTTTGCTGTATACATTAATTGAGATTTAAGAGATTGACTAGCTTTTGAAAGCTAGTTTTTTAAATAAAATATAGTTTGTGATCAGCATTACCAAGATAATGTAGATTCTTGTCTAAGGGAGACATCCAGAGTGTCATGTTTATGGATAATCTTGCCGTGTCAAAACCATCTTTGCAGTTGGCATGGAATATAAGCATGTGAAGTTTTATGTTGTTTCCACAGCTCATTTATTTATTCTGTTTTATATTTGTTTAATTAAAACTCTGTAAACAAAAGGCTTAACTTGTTTGGTGAAGGCCGAGAGTGATTTATATCTCTATATCACTGCTACAAAGGGCTTACAATGTGAACATTGCTCTACCGAGATTATATTTTGAAGAATGAGGATGGAACTTCTAACAAATTGTTCAGAGGATCAAATATCTTGTCAAGAACCAACTAAATGAAAAATTTAAGGCTTAGGCTGATTGGTTCCGATTTATGTTTTTAAAATCTGATATGAACATTTTATCTCCCAATTAGCTACTAAAGGTCTATGGTTTAGTCACTATATTAAGACAACATTGTTTTATTTCTGTTAGGGTAAAAGTCTTCTGATTTAACAACCAAAGTGGACAACATTGTCTGATATTAAATTCAACTATTATTGACAGTGGCTGTTATCTTACTCCTTGGGATCGAGCTCCTGTTTTAGAACATGACAGTGTTAGTTTATGATGCTGTTGGGGTGATGGGGTTTTGATGTGTGCTTTGCGGAAATTTTAGCAACATTTCAGAGAAGGACTCACATAAAAACTAACTTATCGTTTTTGTAAATGTTGTTATTGATCTTTTCTGCTAAATTTTATGATTTTAGGTTAGGGATTGGTATCTGGATTCTTTCCGTGATCTCAGAGCCTTCCCTGATATCAAGAACATGACCGATGAAAGACAGTTCACTGAAATGATCAAGGCCATCAAAGTGAGACACAACAATGTGGTTCCCACAATGGCCTTGGGTGTTCAGCAATTGAAGAAAGGGATGGATCCAAAGATTGTGTATGAAGATCTTGTCGAGATTCACCAATTCCTTGATCGCTTTTACATGTCAAGAATTGGAATTCGAATGCTTATTGGTTAGTTCAGATAACATTGTCTGCCTTACAAAACTATGTAGTTTTTTAGCTACTATTTTTCCGTTTAACTCTTTGCAATGAAGGTTTAAATCCTATGCTTATTGTATATACATTTTTCATTTTTTGTGGGATTCAGGGCAGCATGTTGAGTTGCACAACCCCAATCCTCCACCCTTTGTTGTGGGTTATATACATACAAAAATGTCTCCTGTGGAGGTGGCCAGGAATGCCAGTGAGGATGCTCGAGCTATATGCTGTCGTGAATATGGAAGTACCCCTGATGTCCAAATTTATGGAGATCCTGATTTTACTTTTCCGTGAGTTATATAATCCTTACTTTCAGGAATTTATTTGCTTTTGATTTCCTGGTATTCATTTTCAAAACTTTTACACGCTAATGTCCATTTCCCTGCTCCTTTTTTTTTTTTTAAGAGATTCCATCTTGTTCCTTAATCTAGAAATGGTTATCTCATAAGGATTTATGATAATAGTTAAGAAATTGTGTCTATTCTCTTTCTCTCTCTATATATAATTGTTGTATGTTTTCTGCTATAGGTATGTTCCAGCACACTTGCATCTTATGGTATTTGAGTTGGTTAAGAACTCACTGCGTGCTGTCCAAGAACGTTATATGGATTCTGATAAAGTTGCACCTCCCATTAGAATAATAGTTGCTGATGGGATAGAGGATGTTACCATAAAGGTGATAAGTTAAATTTACTGTGCAATTTATAGTTTATGGGTGATATTTTCTTCTGGAATATTTTTGTTTCTTTTGGTAGGATTGCTACTTGTTATTGTGGAGATGCATGTTTAAAGCTGTTAGTCTTAAGTTGCATTTCAGGTCTCTGACGAGGGAGGTGGAATTCCAAGAAGTGGTTTGCCTAAAATTTTTACATATCTATATAGTACAGCCAAAAACCCATTGGATGAGCATTCAGATCTTGGAATAGGTGATAATGTGACAATGGCTGGATATGGATATGGGCTTCCCATTAGTCGCTTATATGCTCGATATTTTGGAGGTGATCTTCAAATAATCTCTATGGAAGGATATGGTGAGTAGTCTATTACTTGTTTTCCCTTCTTTGGCATAGTTCTCTGCAAGATAACCTTCCACTTTTTTGTAATTCTACTACTTTGCCACTTGAAGACTTGGCAACATTTTGTATATTTTCTGGTTACTTTTTATGTCCCTTATATCCATTTGAACTTCTATAATAATAATATACTGCTTTTCTTGAAGTATCCAGTGGCACACATTAGAACTTTATGAGATTTCACTTTACTAGGGTGGTTTTTTTATTTTCTAAAGCCCAATGAGCACCTCAATACCATCTTAGAAGTATCTTGTATTCCTTAAAAGATATATTATATTACATTTTATAGTGCTGGTTTGTTGTTATCTTTCTCTAAACTGCTCCTCTTCACTATTTAATTGTTCTTGTTCCAAAATCAACAATCATATTTTCTGATGCTGTCACAGGGACTGATGCTTATCTTCATTTGTCTCGTTTGGGAGATTCACAAGAACCTCTGCCTTGAAAGCTCTTTTCAGTCAGAGTTACCTTCAGTTACTCATAGTAATCTTGTGCTAGGGAAAACACCATTGTTACTGTCGAAAGGGACTATTTGCCTTCAATTTTTTTTATTTTAATAATTTGACAGATTTCTTGTAAATATGTCATACATGTAAGATTGTGTATGGTGATTGCCCCTTCTTTACCTTAGGATCCAGCTTTGGAAAATTGTCCTTTCTTTTCTAAAAGAAAAATGAATATTGCCCTGCTATCCTAAAGAATTGATGCATGTGGAGGAAGGTTAAAGGTGCAGAAAAATGGGCCATTTTTATGTGGTCCAACATCAACCCAAATAAATTGCATCTAGTTCCCTCCAATGCACAGGACCTGATGGGTCACTATCAGGCAAACAGGGTCACCGTTCCAACATGATAAGTAGAATTATTTTTTATTATTATTATTATTATGATAACATTTGGCAACATGGGACAATGAAAATGCATTTTGCAAAGCAAACGCATCTTAAGTAATAAAAAAAGCTAAGTATATTACTGCAATAATGAGTAAAACTGCTAAAATAGTTACACAAGAACACCATACATTTTTGGAACACAACTCATCTATCAATTGTCATGCAAAACATAAGGGAAAATACACAAAAATAACTGAAGTTAAGTTACTTCCCCTTGGCATGTAGCTTCAAGCTCCATCAACACATTTCTCCATTTGTTTCCTAAGAAGGAGAAACTGAGTATTTTGTACCCAAACATAAACTTCTTATTCTCACCATCCTTACATTAATTAATCATCACTATTAATTTTAGGATTTTACCTGACCAATAATATTTCCTACCACAGCTTTATCTACAACTCAATATTCCTACACTTACTTTAACTTACACTATTCTATTTCTCCTACTAGAATCATATATTTCTACAACATTAGTAGAAACAACCATTTCTCTTTTTCCCAACTAGAACCCACGTCTACTTAGAACCTCTCATACTCTTAAGGTAGCACAAAACATTCTTAGCCAATGTGCAAATATATATTACAGGAACCACTGTATGCGCAAATCGCAATTTCTCAATTGTGGTAGATTTGAGCACATTCATGCTTATTTTCCAAACAATTAGCGTTAAATTTATATGCCAAGATTTTTAGGAAAATGATCGAATTGGACTTCATGGTATTCATAAAAATTATAGAGTTGAATGTTAGTTAACGTTTTCACCTAAAACTAATTACTAGAACTCAAGATATTATCCTTTTACTAAGAAAAAGTTAAGTTATGAAGATTGTGCAATAAATTCATTTTATTCCCAATTTTAAGTATAGTTGACTATAGAACAAGTTAGACATAAAAATTATAGATAATTATCTAATTTTTTTAAAATGATAAAAATCAATTTTGTAAGGTTAGTACAACCCAAAACTTAAAAATATAATATCAATCATTATACTAATTAAATAGTTGTTATAGTAAGCAAGTGATGTAAAATTAAGATTATTTCTTTGTATGTGACTTTGTTGACTATGTCTAAAATGTATGAGTGAATGATAAGGCTGTTTCATTTGACTAAGAATGTGATTTATGTAGATTGAGATAAGTGTGGTACGTGTTGCATGAAGTTTACGTGTATAAGATGAAGTTGATGTCATACATTAATAAGATTTGAAATTGTTAGATCCAAGTTGAATAGACATTGTTTAAAGGTTTTAACTAAGTGCAAACAATAATATATATATATATATATATATATATATATATATATATATATATATATATATATATATATATATATATATATATATATATATATATATTTGTGCATGATATGTTGTATGATTTAACATTGTTATGTTGCATAATCTAACATAGCAGTGTTGCATTTATTATCTTTCCACGAAGTGTAGTTAGAAGATTATTTATTGTAAAAGTACCAATAAGTTCCCCCAAAGATTTACAATCTTAAAGTAACATAAACAAATAACAGAACTAACATAAACAAATAAGTAAGCACTATATCTGGAATCAAAATAAAAATATTAAAAATTCATCTTGTTCTCATTTGGCCCTTTCATTCGCTTCAGTTAAACACAAGCCCTATCGAGGGTGAGGTTTGAGAGAGAGGGGGAAGACTAAACACTTAAGGGTCTCTTCAAATCAAACCTCTTGGCACAACCAAATTCGCTCGCTAAATACGTGAGTGCCCTTCAACAATGAATCTGTTTATCTGGCTCAACCAAATAAATAGTTAACTATTGTTATGGTACGGGATGAAAAATTAATAACATTGAATATTCATTCGAGATCCTAGCTTTCTTTTTAATGGTAAATATAGACAAGACAAATCTTTGTAAATCTAATCACACACATCTTATATTTCCTACATTGTACAGTGTCAAATTTCATCTTACAATAACATCCACGGGTATACATGACTATGTGCCTGCTCTTACTAAGGATCATATATAACTATATAAATAACTAAAATAGGTTAGAACGATTTAAAATGATTGCGCTACAAAATATGAAATAAATATGACTTTCAGCACCAACATGGTCATCTTGATTTTTCACTGCAAAATAATAAACACGGGCTCACGATTCACAACCAGGTGACCAAATAATTATTCTTCCGAAATGAGAACCATGTAACTTAATTACTCGCTCAAATCATCATCAAAATAATTCAGATCAGACTCATCATCAGTTGCAGCATCCATGTTAGCATGATCTACATCTGGTGACCCTACAGCTAAATCAGCCATAGTCACCAGCTCAAGGGATCCCTTTAGAGACCTAGTGCCTCCATCTTCGTAATCAACTGAATCATTTTCATATTCATCATCTAGTTCAACTCCAAAAAGAATATTCTACAAAACCAAAGCAAAACAAGTATTCCATCAGTATAGCCACATCCTCTGTGCTTCACTGCTTACGAGCATATTTCACAACTCTGATGGTGAACCATCTCAAACACCATAATAGCTACCATGCAACGTCTAACATTATTTTTATCAGCCATGCAACATCTAACATGAAAACGGAAGTTACATTTTTATAAAAATCAAGAATTTTAACTTATTCAGAAGAGCATTTCGTCAGATCTAATTGACTTAGGCTTTTGATCCATTCTAATTCAGTGATTTAGTCAAGAATTATAGTTCAATATATTGAACGGTGACATCAGATAGTGCATTAAATAATAAAAGTATGATAACTTTAAGAAAGGCAACTCAACCATGATTTATAATAAATCCAATTCACAGCAATTAATGCTTTGATTCATACAAGTCCAAAAACACAGAAATCAAAGATTACCTTATCAACATCAGAGCTTTGCACATTAGCATCTATTATCCAATCATCGAGTAAATGCGCTTGTAGAACAGTGTCAACAGAGTAGGACTTTGACTCCCTGGACCTTTTTCTTAATTGGCATTCTCTAAGTCGCAAATTGTAGTGAACATATATTACGTCATTCAATTTCTTCTGAGATAGACGACTTTGTCTTTTGCAATGTATCTGATCAAATATACTCCAATCATGCTCACATGCAAAGGACGAGCATGTCTGACTTAATATCCGTACAGCTATCCTTTGCAACTCCAAGCAACTTATTCCATGTTGTTGCCACCATGCAGCTGTGAGATTTAAAAAGGAAACGAAATTGATCAATTCAAACTGAAGCAGCAATTCACCTCCAAAGAAGTTAATCATCATATGAATGATTTAAAAGCAACATAGCAGTTACCTGGTTCTAGACCAGTTCTTGTGCTAATTGCCAATTCAGTTCCAAAGTCATCTTGTGCAGAATTATAATGAGCTATCTGGAAATGACATCACTTTGAAGCAGATAGAATATATATCTAATAATGTTGGTACCAAATAGCAATTAGCAGTCATTAGGAACACATTACCTGCATTGAAGCAGATATCCGTCTCATATTATCTGACTCCAGCCGAACAATGCATTCATTGAGCCCTCGTACTACCTCAGAATGCTATATAGTCATATCAAAAGTCACTTGAGGAGAAAACTTAAATATTTGAAAATAAACAATCACTGGGAAGTATTCAATATTCTTACATACCGGCACAAAATCCTGACGATATCTGTATGATGGGTTTAAGAAGTATGCAGCCAAGTAAAGAGGATGACAGAACAGAGAGTTCCAATGACTGTCTATCACCTTCCAGAAGGGTTCATATTTACGTGCATCATCACCATGAACAGATTTGATTGCAAGTTTTGCCCTGTACATATCATTATATATATATGGTATTGACAAACTCTCACCACTATAAAGTTTTTTAAGTACTTGCATTATGGGATCTATTGACTTCCTAACATACTGCATTTTCTTCCAAAATGTCACATTCAAAACAATTTTTTCCACCTCTTTCCCCTCGTTTGTGCTGGAGAATCTGGATAAAATCCATTTGTTGGAAAGAAACATTCTTCTGAGACCAACTCGATGATCCAACAAGCTCTGTAGTGTAGCAAAGCTAGAGGCAAACCGGGTGGCAGCTGGTTTTAGTAGCTCCTGCCCCTCAGTAAATTCACTTTTCATAAGATTTAACAACCATATTTGGTTGTATACTAGTTTTGTAATTTTCTGACCCTTTTCCATGCACTCTTCCACACATCTTATTTTCAAAAAATCTTCAAGCATTCGATTAATACAATAAGTGGCACAAGGGGTCCAGAACAAATTCCTTCTCTTCTCCTCGAGCATTTTTCCAGCAGCTTTATAGTCAGGAGTATTTTCAGTTATTACCTACATCAAAAGTATAGGAGAAACGATGATTAATAACAGCTTCAATATGAAATTTATGATGAATGAAGATGCCACAATATTAGAAATAACATTTTACCTGCACTACATTTTCCTCACCTACTTCTTCCACTACTTTATCCAGAAGCTTATATAAATTTGGTGCATCTTCTACTATATTTGTGGCATCAACTGAAGAAACAAAGTATACACCATGAGGACAAGAAACAAGAAAGTTAATGATTGTCCTACCCTGTGTATCTATCCAACTATCTGCCATTATTGAGCAACCCGTAATTGCCCAGGAAGCCTTGTATTCAACAAGGTAATTCTTAATAGAATTGATTTCCTCCTGCAGAAAGCGGCTGGACATTAGTTGGCTTGGTTGGCATACCAGTCCTTGTCCATATTGACCGACCATTTCCAGCATTTTATGAAAATATAGAGAGTCTGCAGCCTGTACAGGAATCCCTGCATGGTAAAAGAACTTGCAAATTGAAGAAATAACTTCCTTCCGTAGTTTCTTAGTGGGCCCTGTCTTAACTTTTACTTGTTTGTAAGTTTGAGGAGTCTGATTCTTGGGCAATTTCAGGTAAACATTATCCAATCTTGATCTTCTCAATAATGGTTCAGGACCAGTACTAGGTGGCATTCCCTTGAAGGTCTTCATTATATCTTTAGAGAATCTCTTATCAACATCCATCAAAGTTTCCTTGTTCATATGATGCAAAGCATCTTCTACTTGCTCAAACTCATCATCATCATTATCGGACTTTGCATAGAAAGGCATCAATTCCTTAGCCTCAGGTCGCCTAAGTCTCCTCCCAGTACGATGCCATTTCATATTCTCTTTTATTTTCTGATAAACTTCTTCTGGAGCATTTTTACAAGGAGCTACCTCTCCAGGAATTCTAGCCAAATGTTGTTTAAACCGATTTATACCTCCACTAACAATTTTCTCACAGTAATTGCATTTGACTTTTTTCTTTCTCTCGTCCTGAGCAACACCATGTTCCCACCCTGGGTCAACATATCCTAAGGAGCGAAGAGGAGTCAAATTTACAGATACATTTCGATCATCCATCAATTGCTTACCTTTGCTTCTACACCCAACTTGCTCTTCTTCATCTTCATCATCATTTGAGTGAAAATTCATGTATGCTTGCGCATCAACTTGCTTTTGTTTCTTATGGGAACGACAGCCTTCCAGATTTTCCTTCATTTTCAGGTAGACTTCATCCGGAGCCTTTTCACAGTATGTTACTTCACCAGAAACTCGGGCTAAATGCTGTTTTAATCTGTATATCCCACCACTAACAATTTTGCCACAGTAGTTGCATCTAACCTTCTTTTTCCGCTCATCTTGGGCTATGCCATGATCCCAACCAGGATCAACAAATCCAGTGGATCGTATTGGAGCCATTACATCCAAAACAGAGCAATTATAATTCCACTCAGATATGCATTGGTGCTGAATACATGGCACGTAAAACTTGCATATTACAAGTCAAGCATTCTCAGAGCCTTCCCTGTCTCAGCAACAATGATGCAAGTAACAGTGTCCTGATCTCAATGGAATGCTGTATGAAGAAAAAATAAAAAATAAGAAAAGCATAAATATGATAGACAAGATGGATTAAAAATCAGATATAAATAAAGGAAAGCCAAAGGTGGAAGAATGTGGGTCCTAAATCATTTAAATAATCTCACTCAAGGTTTTTAGATGATATATTAAAGAAAATTTGAATCAGAACATACCATAAAAAAATAGAAAGGGAAATTTACATAAATAATCCTAATGACCTCATGCGTAAACAGAAGCATGCGTTTAGTCCACCATCTCTTGATAACTTATCTCCTTACAGTTTTATTGATTAACTAATCCCCTTGAACTAACCTTAGCATATATTGGATTAGCTTATTTTGGGGTAAAATAAGTTTTTTAGGTAGATTGTTTAGAGCTTTTGAAAGAAAAAAGTGCTTACTTCTCCAACATTAATCTTTCCCAAACATGCAGTTATTTGGATTAACTACAAGACTAAATTTAATCAAATACAAGTGAGTAAATGTTGAATTGTGAGAAAAGTACAGAGAGTAAGAAATAAGACTGACATACAGCACAATTTCCATCCCTCTCATATTAATAAGATTTGGAACTTCTGTGTGCACTTCATGTTAGAAGAACTGTGCTACATGCTAACTATCTTCTCAGAAATAACTTGTGAGATAACATTTGAAGGTATGAATTGAGAAGAGTGAACCATGGAACACGGGTCAAGTATAATGACTAGAAGTAAATATATCTAGTGCAATACATATCAGATACACGCACTGATATAGATTTCAGGTGTGGGGGATAAAGAAACAGAAGGACAAGGAAAGAGAGGGATAAAGTGAAGAAGAACAGAATAGAGAGGATAGAGAGATAGAGGAGAGAAACAGTGAAATCAAAGAAACTGTGCACTTTAATTTTGTTATATTTTTCCAGCCTATCCAAAATACAACACTTTTAGTATTGGTGCTATCAAATCTTATATAACAATTGCTGATTAACTAACATTCTTTTCTTATTTTTATTTACATATCATATACAGCAATCATTTTAAATTATCAGTGCTTTGTTGTTTTGTGCATCCTGATCAGAAATTGTTATCCAGGTAGTCAAGTAACAGAGGATGCTTGAAAATTGGAGCAAAGACAGAATGCCAACATGCACCTATAGAAGCCAGGAGAAAAACAACAGAGAAAGAAAAGTTGATAAAGCCAATGTGAGAAGGGTAATTTTAAATAAACATTGATGCCTTTTCCTGCATTGAATAAAGTCAACAATGAGCTATACTTTTCACTAAGTAGTAAAGCAGTCTTTCAATGAAAGCAAAGGGGAAAATATTGGATACCAGTGTTATGCACCTTTGTATAGGATCAAGCCTAGACACAGAAGACTCCTTCTTTCAACCTATAGTGGAAGCGAGAAGCAGACTCGTCGTCCTTGACAAAGTCCTTCATAAACTATTTAAGTGAAAGTGAGAAATAGATTCATCCTTGACAGAGCTCCTGCTAAACTAGCAATAGTTTTCTTGAAAATCATTTCTCATTGATAAAATTGCAATTAAGTCTGCCTTTTAATAAGGTACAAAGATATCCCTAACCATTATCCCAATGGATAAAATACAAATAAAGAGATTGATAGATAATGAATAGGATCTTGAATACTAACAACTATCCTAATAGATAAAATAAAAGTAAAGAGTGCCGGATTGAACAGTTCTGTTGATGCAGAGATGGGATAGCACTGAGGGATATTTCACTGCTGCCACGTTATATGAACAATCTAAAAGTCTCCATTTGGGCTTACCAAGGCCATTCCAGCTCGAGGAAATTCTTCAGTCTGCCTTTTCTGTCTCTAATTTTACTCCCCGATAAGAGATATATTTAGAACTTACGTGGATTAAATAAGTCAAAGAACTAACCATGATTGGATCTGTCATAGCATCTGATTCAGTTCCTAGTTCCTGTTACCTATTTTAACAATCAATAACTGTGTATGTGAAAGTTTTCAGCTTGGCTTGCAGAGTTGCAGGCAAAACCATAAGAATTTATCACCGTGTTTAACACAAATGGTAAATTGGGGCACACTACCCACACTAAAAATTACCACCTCCTCCTTATATATCCACATTTATAATACACAAGACTGCAATGCCCACTCTCTTTTGTTCATTTACAAACCACTCACTCACCACTGGCCAAAGAGGCCACAATATTCTTCCCATGCTATACACTCTCATTCCTCACAATCTAACCAAAACAAGATCACAAAGATTCGCATAACTTCGAAGAAAACTTAATCTGAGTTGAACACTTAACACTTAGGGATTGCATAAACCTCAAAATCACAATTTCCTTTTATTTATTTATTCATTTATTGTCTGTGGATATCACAAGAATTGCCTATGTCACGAAACCCTAAGTGGAAAACAAAGGTGAAATAAATAGATCAATCGCATAAAGAAAAAAACCTCTATGAAAGGAAGGTGATCTAAATCAGAGTTGAACCACCGGCGGCGAAATGACTTGCCGGCGGCGGAATCGTTCGTCCTTTGGCGGCTGAAGGAAATCGCTTAGGAATCGCGAGCGAGTCGTGAGTGAATAGACTCTCAACTCGACCCGGCCGTGTTATACCGATTTTTTATTTATTTTTGTCTTCTGATTATAAATTTCTCGTGATTATTATTAGGTTACAGTATAATATGAATAAATTATAAATAAAATAATTAAATATTTATTCATTAATTAATATTTAGGTTTTTTTATTTTTTCTCATGGATGAGAGTGTTACGAGTTGGCCACACTTTAAAACTGTTGAGTTGACTCAGCGGGTTTTTCATTGGTTCTTACTCAGGGGCTCTTCGAAGCTACTTTCATTAGATACAATTTTTTTCCAAAATTATTAATGAAATTTAACTAATCAATAAAAAAAATATAGAGGTTATGATAAAAAACTGTTGTGGCTGTACAATTTTACACTCAATAAATAAAAAATTAATCTCTTTTATGCAATAAATTTATAATAATTAAATAACAGTAAATGGAATACATGTAGGAAAGAAAGTTTGGAACAAATAATTTCTCAAAAAAATTAATGTTACTCGAGTAAATATATATTAAATACTGTAAATGGGTAAACATAATAAATAAATAAATATAAAATATAGATAATTAATTAATAATTGAAAACTAAAAAAATACCTTAAAAAGTTAATAATCAGCCTTTATTATGGAAAAGGTAAATTTTTAAATTACATTTATTTTAAAGTTTTTAATTTTAAATTCTACTTTTCTTTTCATAAGGATACATTTATCTTAGTTATACTTTTACTAAAAAAAAAAATTCAAATATGAATTTTACTTTAAAGTAACAAAAAATAATTCGAAACAATAAATGTATATTATATATTTTAAGAAACAGATTTCAACTAAGTTTTAAAAATATTCTATTATTAACTTATATATTATATCAGGCTAACTATCTTAAAAAACTTTAGTCTAAGTAAAACAATAATTAAATAATATAAAATTTGGACATCCAAAATTTTGGACCATTTGACAATTCAATCAATAACTTTATTAAAATATTTTTTAAGTCCACAGTGTAATATTGAAGCAAACTGACAAGGGAAAAAATGGGTTTAAATAAATAAAAATTATATATGCATAATTTTTTTTAAAAAAATATCAATTTCAACATAACTAATGTTAACACAATAGGAAATTAATTTTCATAATAGTAATAAACATGTATACAAAAAATAGAAACCTCACTAGGATAACTATTTCACTTTTTGAGTTAATATTATAAAATATAATTAGTAAATAAACTAGTATTTTAAATAAATATAGTAAAGATATTGAATTAGGTCCAATTAAGTAATAAAAAGGACACTTGAAGAATGAAAATGGTGTTGTAAATCAATATCACAATGATTGGAAAATAACTTTATTCTTAATAACTAATTTATTACAAAAAGTTAGTGCATTATTGGATTTTAGTAACACGTGTTTATATATAGTACAATATGTATTAAGAATTATTAACACATATCATTTAAAGTATGTAATATATATAATAACAAGGAAAAAGATAGATGGATAGTAAACTTACACCCAGACAATCAATAATAAAGAATAATCATATTTATACACAATCATATTTATCATCAAAACTTTATTAAAAAATATTTAATATACTTAAACTTTATCACACAATATATTTTGTTGATGTTAAATAGATGGTAGATGGTATGGTCACATATGTAAGATAGAGTTCACATATCATAAATTAGGTTTGTCTGTAGTAGTTGCGATTCGATTCGTTTTGATCGTGCATGATACACGAGCATTGTGAATGAAACGACACATATTAATAGACTTTTTAGCGAAGAAGCGGTGTCCTAGAAGAAACTGCATGTAGGGAAGAAACCGCACAATGCATGCATGCATGCCTTTTGCTTTAATTTGCTTGCACCACTCCCAAACAATTTCTGCTTTTCCTCAATCACTCACGTCACTATTAATCTCTCACTCACTAACACGTTGACATTACTTCTTTTATAAATATTTATTTGTTATATATACTACAATTTTTTTTATTTTTAAATACAAATCTAGTTGTTGTGTATTGATTTATTTTATTTTTGCTGAAAATTTTGAAATTATTATTTAAATTAGTGTATAATTATTGTTATATTTGTTTTTTTATTTTTTATGTTTATGGGTTAAACACCTTAACTAATTAATTAATTATATGTATGATATTTTTAATACTCTTCTTTGTCATTTATTTTTGTTTAAAATTAATATATTTTATAATTTATAATATTCAATTCACGATTCCAAATAAATGAAAAACAATTCATAAAGACTACAAGAGAACTGATGAAGAATTTATCATAAAAGACTAGAATATACAATTGATATTTTTACACATTTACACATTATTTCACCCTAAACAAAAAAAGGCATAACACATCTACATTATATAGTTTTACAAATTATTTTTTAGTAGGCCTATCATTTCTGAGCTCCCTAGCTGTTGGTTTGGGTCCAAACCCAGTTCATTTGATAACTTCTGGCACAACTACATCATAACAAAAAAAAAATACATTTCAGCTTTGAATTTTCTGGATGAAGAAGCAGGTAGAGATGGTATACATACCTGTCTATATACAGAAGCATCTCCACAAGACTTGCTTAACTCTACTACGTACAATGTTGGACTAATTTCAAATACCTATTGAATTTCAGGATAAGATAACATGTCAGAAAAACTATATATGCAAATTGCATATATTATGCCGTGGACATCAATATACATGCTTTACCTCTATTGTCACTGAAAGACTACCTAGACTTTTCTGTGCTTTGATATCTTGTATCACTTTCAACTGAAATCCAACATTGTAGACTATTTAGATAAACTAATAATATATCCCAGTAACCTTAGCAAAAATAATCTATAATAGTACTACTTACCATCCCATTTTTCTTCTGGAATCTATATCTCATTCCTGTTACAATGTCTTCTATCCTCTCCTCCAAATCTTTTGGTGAATGGGTGGATGTAAACCTTATCTTCCTCTCAGAAACATCCTGGAACAACATTAAGTACAATCTGTGTTACATGAAATGAACTTACCTTAGGAAGTGGTCAATAATTTAGAAGTTATGAACTCAAATATAATAAATGTGTCCTGTCCACTGCCAATAAACTTTCATCCTCTTATCCTCACCTCGTTCTCAAAAAGGCCTGAGAGATCTAGACTTGAAGACATCCCTATCAACTGAAATGCATTGATCAGTGTTGGTGATGTTGGACTACCCTGTTCCGATTCAAGTGACTGTTACCAATATAAATTTTCACCAGTTCAGATTACAGGCCAAAACATTTAGGAAAAATAAAGTGGTAACAATTATTAACTGTTGACAAGTGAAAGTTACAGAGTATTACCACATCATGGATGGAAAAAGCTTCATCATCAATGTAGACACCCTCTTCCTCATCTTCTGGATTTGCAGGAGTATAACCCTCCTTGAACCATTCATCTTCTTTGATCATAGCCATTGTTATCCGCGTTTTAGGATTTGGATCAAGCATTCTTTTTATAATGTTTTGAGCACCAGGTGATAACCATCTTGGTATCTGAACGTCTCCTTTAAAAATCTGTGATCCTCATGGGAAAGAAAATGATATTTAGTTGTATAACTACTAAGCTAAACTATATAAAAAAAGAACAAAAATGCATCATATAGGAATACCTTTTGATAAAGAACTGCAAGATTTCTATCATCGAAAGGAAGGTATCCTGTAAGAATTACATACAAGATAACTCCACATGACCATATATCTGATGTTCCACCATCATAGCCTTTATTAGCAAGAATCTCAGGGGCAACATAGTTGGGACTTCCACAAGTAGTATGAAGTAACCCATCATCCTGAAATTTTCAGAGTTATCACACAATTCAATCACCAAAAGGATGAAAGGTAGACTAGGAGTGATACGTATCCTAAATAAAAATCTTCACTGACCATCAATTTCAATTACCAAGAAATGGAAATTGAAACAGTAAGAAAGTACAAGATACTTGAAAATATTCATAATAACTAGTTAGAGTAGTTTTAGAAGGAAATATGTTTATATAGAACTAGAATAACTAGCCATGGTAGGCATATCAATGATAAGGAAATGTGTTACTTTTAAACATATGTTTATAAAACCACTTTCCTAAGTTTCCCCTTTTGACTGAAAAATAAGAAGTTGCGTTGAGGTATGGTCCATGGAAGTGGTATCTCACCCTAAAATGCTGGGGCAAAGCACTAAGGTTAAAATCGGTTATCTTTATGTTCCCTTTGGCATCGACAAGTACATTCTCCAGCTGCAACAAATTATCAGTTGGTGAAAAAATGACCCCAAAATTGGTAAGCATGGAGCATAGTTTCAATTCTAGCTCCAAAATACTACCATAACAGTTTTAAGAAGACAAATAAAATACCTTAAGATCCCTGTGGAAGACACCTTTATTGTGGCAGTAGCTCACACCATCAGTCAACTGTTGGAACATCTTCCTACCTTCAGCTTCTTTAAGTTTACCTTTGGATGCCTGAAGACAAGTATAGTTCATTGATTGCCATTGCATTAAGCAATAAATCATCATGTAATAATAATATCAAGCAAATGTTCCTTACAATTTTGTCAAATAACTCTCCTCCATTCACGTACTCAAGTATCATATAAATTTTGGTTTTGCTAGCCAAGACCTGTGAGTACAAAACATAATCACCACTTAGACAGTTATAGTTTAAGCATTTGTTTCTCATTCTTGTACTAAAAAAACATGATAGTAATACACGACAAATGTTTTTGAGCAAGCCTAGTGTTAGATGGTGTAATGGAAATTGTCTCAAAACACTCTATGGTATAAGATGTGTTACTTGTATACATACTATATATACTATATATACGGTGACACCATCTGATATGAAAAATGTTATTTTATGCACAATATATGTGCTGATGACATATTAATTGGACCCCATTAAACATTTAACAGTGTTACTCAATTTATGATAATAAAGACAAACTTATGGGCCAATGCTTAAAAATTGAAAAGAAAAAAAGGAAGATAAGATGTACTATTCAACAAGTTAACACGCAACTCTCATTTTATATGGTGGACCTTCTGATTGGAATATATAATTTATAACTACTTACAAATTTATAACTAAATTTTAACTCAATAAAATACGATTCTTTGATGATTTCATGAGGGCCATCAATTTGAAGTTAAGATTTATATTCCGGAAACTTAATAAAAATATGTTTGGCTATAATTTTAGTCAATCATTATAAGTCATGAATTTTTCAAATTTCCCTATATTTGGTGATAAATATTAATTTTAAAGTATTGTAATCCCCTCCAATATATATATATATATATTAAGACAAAATAATGTTAGATCATACCAAGGACAAGTTTTAATTGGTTAGCTGCACATGGTCATTATCCTTTCATTTCTTTTAAGATATATTTTTAATCAAGTATTTCTAAATTTAATTGCAATATTCTTATAAGAAATATTTATTTAAAAAAGCTTTGTATCATAATATAATTTTTTACTATAAATATAAAATATAATTTTAGAAGATAAAAATAATTATTTCTTGTAAAATTTAGTTGTAAAATAATTTTTATATATAAGAGTATTTATTATAAACTTTATTTAAACAAAATAATAATCAATTCTGTACATTTTACATATGATTCTAAAAGTAAATAGATTAAAATTACGAGTAAATCTTACTTTGTACAATCCAAAATATTATTCAAACTTAAAAATGAAAAAAAAACCTAATTTTTACTCAAGAAAAAATTCTTATACTAACACGAACTAGAATAACAATGAAAAGGAAAATATAAATTGTTCAAATATAAAGAGATTCTCTTTTATGTGTCTATTTTTCATATTTTTATTTTATCTTTAATATATTTTAAAATAAAGGTCTATAATTTATTTTATAACAAAATCTATAATAATAATGATTATTACTTTTGGTGTTTATATTTCATATTTCTATTTTATTCTTAGTTATATTTTAAAATAAAAATAAATTTACAACAATATATAATGGGAATGTTATTTTTTTAATGTACATATTTCATATTTTTATTTTACTTTCGTTATATTTTAAAATAAAAATAAGTCTACAATTATAGATAATGAGATTTTTATTTTTATATCCATCTTTTATATTTCTATTTTATCTTTACTTACATTTTAAAATTTTTATGTACATATTTCTTATTTTTATTTTTTCTTTAGTTATATTTTAAAATTAAAATAAATAATTACTATAATATTAAAAATATATGTAAGTCTTTAACTACACAGTTTTTTTATGTAATGACATTATTAAAAAAGATCTTCAATAAATTTAGATAGGAAATATTTCTTTCCCATTAGTATAAAATAAAATAAATTTCTTGTTTCAAAACCTAATTTTAACAAGAAAAGAAAACGTAGAATAAGATTAGCATAAAGTACAAATGTTGTATAGTTCAAGGTTAGAAAGGCATAGAAAAAGCAAAACTAGATTCCAAACGTGTTTTGAAAGACACGAAAGCAAAACTTGATTCCAATATCCAAACGTGCTTTTAGACATAACTTAGCTTCATCCGACCTCTAGTTTCACTTTATCCCTTTTGAAAATGATATATTGTTAGTGATTCTTAATTGAAATCAATCAATTAAACCATCCCTTCAATTAAAATAAATAGCTATGTTATCCAATCATCCATTAACTTCGACCACACACTTTCATTTTTGAAAGCATAAATTGAGAATTTTAACATGAGATGAAGGGTGAGTTTGACTTGAATTAAGCCCAAAAGACATAGAATATGCTACCACACAAAATGTGTGGAAAGTGTAGGCACAAGTGAATCAATAATTGAAGTATGGACCTACATCATGAGGGATTTAGCTGGATCTTCACTCATGAATGAGATTTTGTAATCATTTATGTTCATGTGATTCTAAAAATTGATTTTAGTTTTAGATGACCTGTTAAGATAAAAATGTGCATCATGCAATTTTGTTTTAAGTATACTGATTACGTCAATGAGTGAAGAAAGTTTTCACAAAGAAAATAAATGCTAAGCTAACTTTTCTTGACCAAGTGGTTTTTGGCCAAAACAACACATCAGAAATAGAAACACTTTTAAAATCAATGATTTCAAAGCGCATTCACTGCACTTTACACGTAAAATGAAACACTCGGCGAAGAAAAAAACCAAGAAACCAAGCACAGATGAAGGGATAAAGGAAAAACAGTGCCCCACAAGTGGATCAATTCAGACCCCAGAAAAAATTTGGAGACAGGTAGAGGATGTGAAAAAATAACACAATTCTACTAAGTTATTATAGGCACAAAAAGTGTAACCTTTAACTATGCTTAAAGTTTGTCATAGATTGCTGAAAGGATATAGTGTGGATCATTGGATTAGGATGTTACCTCGTATAATCTAACCACATTCGGATGCTTCAGAAGCTTCAAGGTAGATATTTCCCTCTTTATCTGTATGAAAAAATAGATCAGAAAACTGATCAGTTGTGTTTCGATCAGAATTTACAAGTCACTAAAGCAGAGAGAAGTGACGATGCAAACAAACAAAAACTCAGCAAAACAAATACAGAACCAATTGCATTATAGGACCACATAAGAAAAGCCATGAATTGTGACAAAACCAAGTTTGAAAAGTTGCAATTAGTGAAAGCACAGATTAAAAAAGAGAAAAAAGAAGAAGAAGCAAATGTTAAGGTAGCAACAACAGTGATGGAAGCCAACCTGATCAGTGTTATTGAGGTCAATGATCTTGCTCTTGTCAAGGATCTTAACGGCAAAAAGCTTCCCAGAATTAGTGTCCCTTGCCAACTTGACCTTTCCAAAATTTCCTTCTCCAAGAGTCCTTCCCAAGTCGTATTTCCCAAGTCGTTTTCCATGCCCCTCTTTTCTCCCAACGGTTATAATGGCCATAACTGAAAAACACCTTTCTCTCAACACCCTCTTGCCAGAACTTGTTCCTCCACACGACCCTTCTCTCCCTGCTGCCAAAACCGATGAAAAGCTTGCTTCTTTGCGGTGCTGATCCTTCTGGGTTGCTTATGTACGAAAATAAAGCCGTGGGTTGAATTAAACGGTGACGGTTGCAAGTTGAACAAGGTGAAACTGTTTGAAAAGGCAAAGGAAAACGGCTCCTCCATAAGGATAAGAACGAATGAGAATTTTCATTATAATAACAAGCGAATCGAAAACGTTTTGTTACGTGGGTTATAAGTGGATGAAGATTTGGAAAAATCAACCGAACCTGAAGCTGAACCTGCAGCCTCTGCTTTCTGCAAATAGTAAACGCCTTTTCCTGTTTGAAACGGTTCCCAACAAATAGTTGCAATTTGGTTTGTTGTGTAGTGTAATACAATCCAAGTACTAATTTTTTGTTTTTTGAGTGAGCATAAAATGGCTATATATGGCGAGAAATTTATAAATAGACTATTCGTCTTTTTATTGGTTCAAACAAACCGTTCCACTTCTCTTCTTTCTTCAACTATGGATTCCCTACACGTAACCTCGCATCGCTTTCACGTTACACCATTGGTGGGTGATTCACGCTTCATGTTCGGTTTTTTCCCAAATTCACTGTTCATTCTTTACCCTGTGCATTTCTTTAATACTCTCCCTCTTTTTTTCAAAATTTAATCAACAAATTAATTGTTTCTAGTCTCACAGAAATTACTTAATTTAATTAATAGTATTATTAAATCGATACTAATCACCATAAAAGTTCATAACAATTGATATTACACTTTTCATCACATTTCTTATAATTTAGAACAATATATTCTAAAGTTTTTCTTTGAATTTCCTGTATGTATTTTATATTTATATTTATGTTTTACTATTCAAAAGGGACAAATTCGGAAAAAGAAAGTTTCTCAGAATATATTTTCCAAATAGTTTACAAAAAATATATAACACACCAAATTCTAGAAAGATATTAGTTACTTTATTGTTCAACTATTTCTTTAATGCTTAAAACGTGTGGTTGTACAATGTTGGTTTTGAACAGGAGTTGGATTCAACTTCTTGTTTCTTAGTCCCCACAAGATACTGGTAGAAAGATATTATTAACTCTAATTTAGATAAATTCATAGTGAATAACTTTGGAGTAAGGATTTTTTTTTAAATTTCTGCTAACTAATTAAAAGATATAAGAGAGATTAATTGTATGAATTCAATTTATAATTTCTCATCAACATTATGATAATCGATGTCTACATATTTTATTTATTTATTAAACATAGAATTCATAATAATATGCCATGTATTTTGGTTGTCACAGTATCTAATAATCTTTTTCTAACAAGTAATTTTTATATCTTTTGAGAAAAAAATTTATTATTGTAATTCACAGGTAGTTGAATGAATTGTTTGCTATTAAATTTAGGATTATAATTAAAATACGGTGTTTTGCTTTTTTTTTCTAATAAATTAAGGAAATTTTCATAAAAAAAATATCTTATGATAAATCTTCTTGAATCAATATAAGTCCCTTCCTTTACCTTCCTAAATCTAATAATTTAGATAGCAGAATCATAATTAAAACCTTTTCATAAGATGCTATTGAGATAACATGCTTGCTCAAAAATGAATTTAAGAGGAATTACTTATGAATTGGCTTAGTTTTGTATCACAAAAATAACACCGAGACGTGTGTTTTTGAGATATAATAGGTAACCAATAAATCTTTGGTATGAAAGAAATCAACAAGAGATTCTTTAGTATGGAAATGGAGTGCATTTTCCATGGGTGTGCAATGTGGTTTGTATCCTATCATACATAATCCTTAAGAAGATTTAAACAGTATTTGAGTTGATATAGTGAGATTTATGTATCTAAATGAGCAACTTCTATATCAAAAAATATTTTAAAACCAAGATCTCTTATATGAAAATGAGAATGTAAAGTTTGCTTAAAGTTAAAGGTCTCTTGCACATAAGTCTTATAGTTAAAACAATAACATCTACATAAAATTAGCATAATAGTGAAATTACACCTTTTAAAATTAATGAACCGTTACGATCAGCATGAGCTAATTGTTTATACTCATAAGATAAGAGTAATAGGGACAATTTCCTGCTCGCTTGTTTTAAACCATAAAACAATTTCTTTAATTTGCAATGTTGTGATTTGTGACTCATAATACCAGGAGGAACAAGCATGTAAATGTCTTCTAATAGTTCATTAGGTAGGAATACAATAATGACATTAAGTTGTTGAAGATTTCATCTAGAGACCAAAGCACGAACAAGTCCTATGTTACCATTTTAAAAAAGTTTCAAAATAATTGATACCTTCGATATGTGTAAACCTCTTTATGATAAGTTGTGTTTTGTAGTGTTTTATAGTTCCATTTGGTCGTTGTTTGATTTTGAACACTTATTTGCATATAATAGATTTAATATTGGAAGGAGTCTCAACAATATCCTAGGATCTTGTTTAACACGGGAGTCTCAATTTCAATTTTTATAACTTCTTATCAACAAGAGTGTTTGACAACTTTTTTATAACTAGTGAGTTCATAACGACACAAAGTAGTAGTGACAATGAGAATGAGACAAAAGGGTGTAGTTAAGAACAAATTTTGAAATATGTAAACACTTTAAGGAAGATTAGACAATTTTTTGTGAAGTTTGCTTTGTTTGTGGAGGTTTGAGCTTTATTTATGGTATCATTAGCAATATTAAATTCATTGGTAGAGAGAATAACATCAAGGTGTTAGCTTTCGTGTTAAATGACCATAAAAAATGCAATCCCCTAAAATATAATGGATCTATAAGAAATACTTGAGACCTAACCACTACAAGACAATCATCAAGTCCTTTAAGAAATCCAATGATAAAGTCATGTACATGATACAATATTGCAAAGCATTCACAAGTGTCATGGTACAAAAATTATCCAACTTTTTTCACAAAGTTTTTAAGTCAATTAAATAATCAATAATATATTTAGATATTGTACTTTTTTCTAAAATTTTGCAATTCTTAGTAAAGTTTTTTTTAAAAAATGTTTACAAAAATCAATTTCAATATCAATGATTATGTCAAAATATATCACACTTTGAATCATGAAAGAATTTTTTTTTAATAACTATGTGCCCTATTAAAAGAATAACAAAATAACAAAAATAAGGATAAAACTACTTAAATAATCCCATTTTATTAATGAAAACAATAACTATGCAAAATAACCGAAACCATAAATAATAATATAGTTATTACAAAGAAAAACTGAAACAATAACCTATCCCACTTTTAATAGAGTAAATATGAAAATGACTAAAAAAATTGAATGGGTCTGAGTGAGAATTTGTGAATGGATTACTAGATTTTGAATGAGATATACCAAAAATGCTATCTAACATTTCAAAGAAAAAACTCTTAACACTATCAAAGAGATAAGAACAGAGAAAAGAATATGCAATACTCCAAATTCTAGAAGCATCTAACTAATTTATCATTAACTATATATGGAATGCTAAAATTACATACTAATAATTTTAGAATGGGAATTGGATTGTACTTCTTATTTATTATCATTAATTATATTTTAAAATTGATAACGATGCTAAGTATGAAACCAAAGAAAAGGATAAAATAAAAACAGTAAACTACTCCATTAAATATGAAACCAATAGTTAAGAAAATTATTTAAAGAAAAACAGTAAACTAATCCATTAAAAATAACTACGTGTTTTAATTATTCCACATAATAATTATGTTTCTTTTTTATCTTTTAAAACAATTATATTCTATATTCTGTCCAATTATTATTTTCATTTAAATTATAAATTACATATTAAATATAAAAATATTTATATAAATACTATATTTAAATAAATTTAAAAATTAATATAAATATCAAGTTCAACTTATTAAAGAAAATATCAAAATAAAAAATGTGATAACACACGTGTTTCTACTAGTTATAACATAAGAGTAATTTTTGTATAAAAAGTATATACCCAAAACAATTATTAAGAGTAATATCATTTTTATATATTAACTAACTAGCTAAAACATTAAGTCAATTGACATTTTCATCATGATATTCTATTTTTTAAAATTAAGATTTAATTTTTATTATTTTATATGTTAATGGGTATATTAGCTTTAATTTTAATATACTTTTTAATACATATTTATTTATTTTAACATTTTTTTTGTTTAAATTTAAGATAAGTTTTGACAGTCGTTTAAAAATAAGCACAGAGACGTATATGTGAAAATTATATACGATAAAAAATATAAAAAAGTCAATATAGTAATAATTTAAATTAAAAATAAAAAAATAAAAAATATCTGAAAATAAATAAACTTAAATATAATTTGTTTAAAATAAAACGACTTCTTTAAATAAAATAAATAGAATCACTAGAACTTTTAATAAAATGTTAATTGTTTTTAAAATCTAAAATTATAATTATATAACAATATTTTTCTAAAAAGGTATTTTTTATAATATTCAAAATATAATCATCAACTAATATATTATTTACTTCTATTAAATATTTATAATTTAATAAAAAATTGTTAATTTAAAATTATAAATTAAAATACTATGATAAATAACAACTAATTTATCAACTAAAATGGTAGTGAAACAGATTAAAAAATTATATTATAAAAAAATATATAAAAACATTAAATTATCTGAAATGTCGAAATCATCAACCACTCCCATTTATTACTCATTAAATTGAAATGAAAGTAATTGTTTTTGACATTGGCATCACCTTAGAAAGTTGCATTCTGTTGCTTCATTGACTTAGAAAAAATAAAACAAAATAGGTGTAACTTTTTTCACCACCTATAATAATATGACTAGCACATCTTGCTATAGTGAAAAAATAAAATAAAATAAAATCACCACTCACTTCATTATTTATTATATCACACGATAATAAATAACTACTAAGCAAGTTTTATTATATAAGCAACCACTACAACAACTGTTACAGAAAATCTAGGGCAAAGAAATATAAAATTGTCTACTAAAGTAGTTAGAAATTATTCTCAACTTTATAATCATTGGTCCCATATTAAATAATTTTAATATTTTACGTCACTGTTGTCGTACACAACATGTCAACAATATATCATTTTCTGCAAGTATGATTTACCTTCTATTAAGATGCTAAATTATGTTTTTTATGTTTTAAAATATATTTATTTATAAGTTATTTCTTAAAACAAAGTGTTTAGCTTTTTTTTTCATTAACAACCCATTTACACTTTATTGCGCATGTATTTCTAAAATTTCATTTTCTTAATAATATTTTTTAAGTTTTCATTTATTTCTTCTTTAATTTATTATTTTTATCCTTTTATGTATATTTTTTAAATAAATAAACAATTACATATATATATATATATAGGATGGTAATGGAAGCTAATCTATCTTATCTTCCATCAGCATTAATTTCAGACATAATCACCAGCTATAAAAGTCTTATTAATATAAATTAATTTCATTCTAAATGTAAGAAAATAATCAAACTAAAATTTAAATATCCACACTTTTATATTTAAATTTTTTTGTCACGTTCATAAATCATTGATAAACACATTTTTATCGTAATAACAAAAATATTTAATTTTGATAAATTATTTTCTATATTGTTATTGTACAATGCTTTTATATTACATTCTTATAAAAAATTGTGAATATGATATTCAGAGGATTAATTTTCTCGAAGACATTGATCGTTCATAAAAGAAGAAAATATTTTTTTTATTTCATATATAAAGTGTTTTTCTATTTGTTTAATTTTTTTATTATTACTTTTTTTTTTATATTTTAATACATTTATTATCCTTAATATATCTTAATACTTTGTCTTGGATGTTAATAAAGCATTGAATAATGGTTTAACATTCAAGATATTGAATATTAAATATTTATTTTAATGGTTATATTACTTTCAGTATTTATTAAGTTATTGTTTAATTTTTATAAAATTAAATTTAAATTTTAAAAAATAATATTACAAATTGAAACAATTATGCGGAAATTATATACAATAAAAAGCATAAAAAAATAATATATATTAATAATTTAAATTAAAAAAAATCAAATATTTGAAAATAAATAAAAATTAAATTTGATTGGTGCTTAAATTAAAATGACTTCTTCAAATAAAATGAATATATACAATTTTTTAAAACAAATAGAATCACTAAAACTTTTTAATGAAATGTTAACTGTTTTTTAAAAATCTAAAATTATAATATTTGTCTAGAAAATAATATTTTTATTTATATATTCATAATATGTTTATCAAATAATTTATAATTTACTTCTATTAAATATTTATAATTTAATAAACTAACTTATTAATTTGAAAAATTATAAATTAAAAACTTTGTTACTGTAAATAACAATTAAGTTATCAACTAAAAATAGACACATTGTATGGCAGTGAAACAGATCCAAAAATTATATTTTAAAAAATATATAAAAATATTAAATTATTTGAAATGTCGAAATCATGAACTACTCTCATTTATTACTCATTAAATTGAAATGGAAGTGATTGTTTTGAGATTGACATAACCTCACAAAGCTGAGTCCTGTTGCTTCATTGACTTAGAAAAAACAGAAGAGGCTAAATATACGTCTAATATCTTTCACCTATAAATAATAGTATGAGTTCCACGTTTTGCTATGCTCAAGAAATAAATAAAATAAAATCAGACCACCACTTGTTTCTAACTTTATTTAAGGATAATAGTGAAAAAATTAAAGAGAAATATAAATATAATGTGATTTCAAATTTATCCATATGAATTTTCTTTATATATATCGTCCTTAAATAAATCTTCATACTTTAAGAGTAACCATTATGTCTCCATCCAAATACACCAAAATTAGAAGAATGAAAAGAAATTGACAATAAATGATTCCAAACATCATGCTTAAACAGATGGAAACAGAAACAACAAAATTGCAATGGTTTTGGACAATTCTCTTTATAATTCTAAATAACATAAATTGAATCTGTGGGTATTGTAAAGTTTCATATTTTGTGATATAGCTTTAATTATAGTTTCTGTAATTTAAATTCAAAACGTAATATATGTGGGTAACTACAAATCTCTTAGCCATGTTGCCAAATTCAACATGCATGGAAAATTGTAATTACCATATATTATATATTATATCACACAACATCAATAATTATCAAATATTTAGGTAAAATTATATACATTATCAGTATTATTCATAATTTATAAAAATATAGAATTTTAAATTTTAGTAAATTTTTAATATAAAAATTTCTATATTCAATTCTTACCATTCATGAGTTCAACAAATCTTATTTGTTATTTTTGTAGATTATTCATAATAACATGTATAATAAAGTTTAAATTAACTCAAAATTTAATATGTATTTCTTTTTTAAATTATTATAAAGTTTAATTTAATTTAAAATTTAAATTTTTTTATTTTTATTAAATTAAATCCAATTTAAAATTTATTTATTTTATTTTTATTAATTATGTATTGTTTAATATATTAGGTATATTATTATTATATAAATAAATGTTAAAATTTTTTAATATATTATTACGATATAAATTAACCCGTTTAACCTATAAAATTTGTGGAACTATACTTTATAAATATTAGTTTAATTGTTCTTATACCTAGATCTTGAACTAATCGAATAAAAATGTAAATGTTATCACATATACAACCATACAACAATTGTTACAGAAAATCTAGGGCAAATAAATGTGAAATTGTCTATTATTCTGAACTTTATAATCATTGATCCCATTAAATATTTTACCCTCTATCTACAGTAACACCATGAAATGTAGTAATATTAGATGTTGATCGTACGTAAACAAAAGCAAATACTATGAATTTCAGTAACGTAAAAACAGTGTAAATAATGTCATGTCCCGAATTAAAATCAAATGTAGCTTCATCCAACACACTCAAACTACAACCACCATATATATTGTACATCCTCGTGTTGTAAATAAACGTTGTTTTCAATCATGCCAAAAACATTGTACTAATGGATGTCCAATTGTATGTACACTTGTGTATGTCCAAATGCTGTTTATAGAGTATGGGAAACTTTTCAACATATAAGCTTCATATGGGGCATAAGCTATCTTCTTTTTCATTAAATTGGTAACTTACTCTTCAAATAAAGAATGTAAACTTATCATTAACCCCTATAAATGTTGAGTTGTCTTCTAATCATTTCCAACCATCTTTGTTTCCCTTGAGAAGATAAAACCCTTAATTTTTACTTCAAGGTAGTTGTTAGTGTTGCTTAACATGAAGTAAGGTATCTCTCCAAGAGAATTCCTACTTCTAGTTCCCATTTTACCATCTACCAACAATCTTTTCGGTTTTGTTTAGACAATAAAAACGGTCTGAAATTGGTATTTACATTCCTCACCAACCTAATTATTTTCTTCCAAAAATTTATAGATTTATTATCTTTTTTTTCATGTCATTTCACTCTTAAAATACTTCCTATTGTTATATAAATTATTTTAAGATATAAATAAATATTAATATATTCTCTTCTTTTCTAATAATCCATTCCATCCATTATACTTGATTTAAAGTTTTTTTTTCTAAAGTTCTTATATTAAGACTGGAATGACCTTTATTTATCTAGAATAATATAATGTATTTTTAGTAATAATTTTGATTATAATAAATATGAATATATTGTCTTATATAATATTTATAGATTTTCTAATGTGTCTTCAATGAAATAGAGATTCTATCAAACTTTTTAAATATGGATGCTCATTGGATGAGGTTATCGAATGACCTTATCCATCCCAATTAAATTGGATTGAGTTTTATTTATATTTGAGTCAAACTCAACTTAACCCACTCTTTTATGAGTTGGGTGATGTGTTAAGTATGAGTGATATGAGACACACATTTATAATTGTCTCATACTCACTTGTAGTTGAAATGACCTTAGGTTACGACAACGATACGTCTTCCTTTGTTTCGTCTCCATCATTCACATTTGGCGTTCACCTCTACTGTATTTCAATGCTAACATCAAACTAACAAACAAACTTAAACACTCTGATGACAATGTGTTTTCTTCTTCATATCAACCATAGTATTATCGTCTCTGTTCTTTGTCTTTGTCATTCGTTTTCACTACTCGTTTCTATCATATCTTAACTCTAACATTAAACAAACAAATCTAAACATCCTTGCAATGCGTTTCCATCTTCACATCAACTCTAACATTCTCATCTTTATTGTTTTCTTCCACCATTTGTCTTCATTACTTTCCTTCGCCTTTCAATTATGTTGTTCGCCTTCACGTCGTTTTCCTTCGTTGCTTGTCTTTATTGCTCACCTTTTTGTTCATTTCTACCATCTCTTTTCTAACACAATCTCATCTTCAACCTTTGTTTTCAAGTGATACTTAAAAACTATAACTTTTAACAAAAATAAAATAAAATATTTCAAATTCTTGACCCAAATAACCTAACCTCATCAAACTCATTTAAGAGTGGGTTATGTTGGATTGAGTTTAACATAAAAAAAATGCATAAACCCAACTCAACTCAACCCATTATTTTTTTAGTGGGTTAGGTAATAGGTTGTGCAAATCGTACCCAACCTAACCCATAAACACCATATTTCTAGGAGCATATGATTCAAATAAGAAGATCTAGTATAATTGTTAGTGTAATTTGTAATCAAAGAACATGTTAGAGTTGTAACCACAAAAAATTTTATATGGACAAAATTTGTTATAGTGGATTAGTTTATATTTGCTCAAAATAATTTAAAGATTACACTCAAAGTTCAAAAACATTAATTTATAAATTTGAAAACAAATGATTTCAACATCATTCAAAAAATATATATTAAAAATCATTTGATTTTAAGGAATGCGAAGCAATACATTTTCATATGAAATCTTTAAACACATTTTATTAAATATTTTTACACATCTCTCAATAGAATATCTAGTATGCTTTGTTATATAAGAAATGATCGTGTATTGTGACTATTGTGAGCTTTAATGTGTTTTTGTGTGTTTTGAGCATTAGATGAGTTGTGTTAGAATTTTTTTATATAATTTTTCGTATATTTAATCGCTTAATAAAGAGGTCAAACCTAGATAACCCATGTTAACAAACTTGTTTTTGAGACATATACACTCTAAAGAAACATGTTATATGTCAAATATAACAATTTATAACATTTTATGCATAAAATTTTAATGTGTCTTTGTGTGTTTTGAGCATTAGATGAGTTGTGTTAGAACTTTTTATATGATTTTTCGTATATTTAATCACCTAGTAGAAAGATCAAACCTAGATTTATGCACTTCATATTTTATGCATAAAATGTTATAAGTTGTTATATTATAACATGTTTTTTTCGTGTGTATATGTCTCAAATCAAGTTTGTTAACATGGATTATCTAATAGACAATTCTTCAAGTACTTTTAGATTATGGGAACTTACTTAATTTTATAAACTCGTTTATAACAAGTAAACATTTGTATACTTTATGAGTATAAGATGATAATGAAGTTATGCTTATCTCTTCTACTTGTTTTTCTTTATTATTGAACCTAATATATTTTTTTATATAAAACAATTGAATTTCAAAAATTATATTTTTAATAACATCAAATACTTATTTTGAGATAATTATAATATTATTAGATTTTGATTATTATGTAGGTCTAATATGGAGACAAAGTTTCGTCTATTTCACCTTTCATAATGTATAGATCAGTATTATGTAGACTATATATTATTTTATGTAAACTTAGAATAAGTATGATCTTCTATCCTATATATAAACAATGTTTAATCTTCTATTTGAACACTTAATATTATATATATATATATATATATATATATATATATATTTAACTAAAGAAAATTAATTTTGTATATACGTTTGACTTATTTATTAAAAGATAAATAGTTTTATTATACACAAGAATATACATTTGAATGAGAACATAATGTTTTTACAATGTGTTTTAAATAAATTTTGAAGAAGTAAATTTTTGGATATTCTCAAGGTAGAGGTTAATCAACTAGAAATGAAAAAAAAAATCTAATTAAATTCTTATTTTAACCAGTGAGATCATTGGTGCCTTCTTTATGCCAACCTAGAATATTTTTTAGATGGAAGTGAATGTTTTAGTGTCTTGTGCTATCGAGATTTATTTAAAAAAAACTAATATTTTTTAACAAATGTTTAAGAATATTAATGATTGGTGTTAGTGCAGTTTAAAAGTAAATTAAACTCGAGTAAATAATATTTAACTAGTTTATATTTAGAAAAACGTAAATCCAAATTGAATTGTTAATTAAGATGAATTAGTTTAGCTCGGATGATGTAGCCAGGATTAAAATAGTAAATTATTATTTTTAAGTTTTTATTGCTAATCATTATGAAAAATTATGCCAGTATAATTCAATTTCAATATTATTTTATACTTCTTTTCTTAAACTAACATTTTCTTGTATTTTGTATTTTGTTAAAGTTTAATTATATTTTAAGTTATAAATTTGGGTGTTTTTAGTTAAATTTGTAATTAAAATTTTGGTGTTTTATTAATATTTATATTTTCTTATTTTGAGGTTTTGTAATTTTATTTTTCTATTAAGTAAAATGATATTATAATTGTCAATATATTTCTATATATAAAAAAATAAAAAATAACTTAATTAAATTTTTATATTTTTATAAATTTAAGATTTTTAAATAAATTTATAATAAAAAAATTGTTTTATTAAATATCTAAAATTTTTATATATTTAATTGAACTTTTATTATTTGATTTTGTTGTTATTTAGAATGATGTGACCCGCTTAATTAAATTAAGAATGATTGTTTGGGTTTGAGATTGTAATATTAATAACAAAGTCAAATTATAAAATATAAAGATATTAGATGTTAAATAGAACAAATTTTTTAATAAGTCTACTTTTATTTTTCTATATACTATATCATCTTACTTATCAACAAAATTAAAAATGAAAATTTAATTAAAAATATAATCATTTTAAATATTTAATATAACGAGATGTTTTTTTATTAAAAAGTGAGCTAAAAACACTCCAATTTATAGAGAAGGTAAAATTTAATTAAATTTTGTAATGTCTCTAGTAAATAATACAATGCTAAATAGATTTAAATTGTTAATTAGATGTTGTTGACATTTCAAGAGTATGACAGCACCCATTTTAAGAGCAAGACAGATTCTGAAGAAGATTTTATGTGACTCCAACATCATGTCTTAACACTAAAGTGGAAATCTGAAGTTTAAGGTTATAAATATATAAAGCTTTAAGCTAAAAATAAAAAACTGGGAAATTTTCGTGTCTGCAAAAAGTGTTGCATCCAAAACACAAATTTTGAAGACCACATGACACCATTTAGTTGTCTGAAAAGGAAGTGAATATTATTGGTTTCATAATTTTGTTTACTTAAATTTTTACCCTAATTTCCATTGCAAGGGACATGTAACCTAGGCGTGGATGTTCACAAGAGAACATGTTGTGACCACAAACATGGTGTAGTTTCTCTAACCATAACTTGAAAAGTGAAGTGTGAAGCTTTGGGTTGATGGATGGTTTTCATTTATTGCCAACCACTTTTTCATTTAGCACATGAGCTCCAACCACCAAAGCCACCTAGTGATGAAATAAAAGTGATCCAAGGAATGGTACCCTTAATTTGATGTTGTGAGGGCACACTTTGCCACATGTCAACCATTTTCATCTCTCAAACCCATTCCCATTTATGTCCCTTTTGATCATATTTTTAAATGGAGAAAATGACTTGTAGTTTGTTGAGCTATTCTTGACCATACATTTATCTTATGATCACAAATCTTAGATCTTTGTTTGAATTCCTTAACTTGTGTGAATAATTAGGGTCCCATTTGTCAGACCGTGGCTGTTTGCCCTTCACTCAGGACATGGTCCATCAGAGCTATTTAACTTTATCTCTTTTATGTATATAAATTCAATATATCACCATCCTACTCTCAATTCAAAAAAATTATAATTAATAATTAAAATTCATAATAACATCCAAGATAAATGTTTTTAATGAACAAGAGTTCAACTAATAATTTTAAAGAATTTTGTTATGTAATTCTAATATCAATCAATAATTAGGTTTATATATTATTCAATTTTACAGATTTGACTTATAAAGTAAAATTTGTTATGAGTTGATTATATATTTGGTTGATGTAGATATTGAACAAGTATATTTCTTTTATTTAAAATATTTTATAATTTATTTATTGAGCTATGTAAATTTAATTTTGATTTTAGCGGTTGGAATAATTTTCATATTTTGGAAGCGAAGCCTATTGGTCAGGTGTGGCACAGGGCCGTGTCTGCTGCGTTAGTTGTGGTTGTGTGAAGAAGTGAGACAAGGGGTCCATGATTTAGGCATGCCAAAGCCACGTGTGTTATGCGGCTGGTCCCTAGATGCCATACTTTACTTCCTCATTTATTTTCCACTGCATTTTATACTGTAGGCTATTTATTTTTAAATTGTATTATATATTTTATTAATTTTCATTTTTTATTAATTTTTGACTTACTATATATTTTATTAATTTTTAATTGTTATGTAAGGTAATATTATGTGTATGGAATATAGTTGAATATTTTATTTTTCATTTTATTAATATTATATATTTAATATAAATTTAAATTTTATTGATTTATTTTAATATATAATATTTTATCTTATATTTTATTGATTACATATGTTAATAAATTATTAACTTTTATTATTTTTGTAATTGATATATTTATATTAATTTTTTATTTTATAATATATTAAAAGTTGAGATAAAAAATATTAAAAGCTTTTTATATTTATTTATATTTATTTTTATATTTTTTGAATTTATGTAAGACCATCTATAGGCTTACAAAACTATAAAACTATAAGACGAATTAGATTTTTCAACTCATAATTTTAATATAAATTAGTCATTTCTATTCAATTTTTCATGAATTAAATACAAATGTCAAGTGGACAAAAGTAGAATGGAGTCACTGCATTGTCATCCTATTATTATTAAAATAAATTTAGTAATATTAAAATATTTTATAAATAATATATATATATATATATATTATAATTGTGTAAAATAATCAAATATTCATTTGAAGAGTAAAAGTAATTAAAATTTATTTATATTTAAAAATAAGAAAGATATGAGTTTTTTACTTATAAATAAAAATTATAACATTTCTTTAAAAAAAATACAATTATAACACTTTGATAATTAATTATTACACTTTGATATCTTACATATTTATCGTAGTTATAAATTATAATTTTAAGAAATAATATGATTTGTTTCACAAATAAAAATTAAAATATAAGATAAAAATATATTTATATATATATATATATATACATATTACAACATTATTATCTATTCATATTTTATATATATATATATATATATATATATTCCATGACAATTTTTTATTATAGTTTATATGTTAAATTTTATAAATTAAAAGCATACAAAAAATTATAAATAAAAATAATAATCAAAATAAAATTTTCACTAATTTTAGAAAAAAAATAAGAAAAATATGCAAATTAAATCATACAGACAAATAAAAACATGTGATAAGATTGAAATAACATAATTATAAAAATTATAATAAAATGATTAATAACATTGTAATAACTGGTCAATTCATGAATGTTTATTTAACCCTTATTACAATGAATTCTAATATTTCTATAACACCAATCTTAATTATCTATTTCACTTCCATTTAATCTTCAATTTTAATATCTTAATATTTATTTTTTATCTTTAATAATCTTAATATTTGATATGTATTGTTTATATTTTAATTTTTAAGTTTTAAAATTTGATATATGACAGTTTTAACATTAATCAATAATATTGGATTTTTTTTTCACTAACCAAATATTTATATTTTTTCAAGAAAATTACTTTGATTTTGAATAATTATTCATTTTTAACAGGAAATAATATTTTTTGTGTGCAGATATTTAATGGAAATCTGTTTTCGATTTTTAATGGCAAAATCATTATCTTTTTTATATACATATACCACAAAAAGTCGCATACAATAATAATTTTTCTTTTGTCATTTCGATTTCAAACACATCTAATTACTTGAAATTGAAATTGAAAGGAATTAAAAGCGTTGAAATTTCAACAGTTATAGATAATAAATATATTTCAATTATAATCGAAATTTCAATTTTATAATTTCTTGTTATAAATCATTATGCAAGTTCATCCCTGAATTTCGATAATTGATTTTTTTAGTGATTCTTTCATTTCATATAGTTTTCAATGACTTCAAATGATATATTGATTTTCAAATTTCAAGACAAATGAATTTTGATGATAATTATTTCACGATCGAATGCAGCACCATTAAGTTTAACTTCAACCCATTAACAATTGCAATATCAATTTTTTTATTATAATAAAATCAAACATTGATGATGACCATTTTTTAAGTGACAATCAAACTCATCTGCAATCGTTTTTAGTCGGTCGTTTCCATTGTTTGATTCCCTTAGAAAATTCCAACTGGTATTTTGATTTCAAATTTTCATTTATAAAATTATAGAAAAAGGTTTAAGTTTTTTTCTAACCGTTTTTATGTCTTTTTTATTTAATAATTTTATCCTTTAAAAGATATATCCTTTTCAGTCATTTTTACAGTCTCTTAAACTATAAGAATCCAACTTCTCCATTTAAAATATCCAAGATTTTTTAGTTTTTAAATATTTTTAAAATTATATTATTTAAATTTAAAAATATGAATACATAAATGCATGTATTTTTACTAGTTAATTATAATTTCAATTTAAAACAAATTTATACATGATATTTCAATGTATTTTCTTAAAGAAAGCAAGCTTCAAACTTTTTTAACTCGTATCAGAAATTTCAGGAATTCAAATCCATATGAAATTTGAAATTGAAAGCAATTTCAATAATTTTTTTTAAGAAACTAAAACTCTTTCTATTTTCTCAATAGTTTTCCTCAATTCCAATAAAATATCTTTGATTTTTTTTTCAATTTTCTTTTTTAAAATCGAAGCTTTGAATTTTTTTGTTTCTTTTATTTTATATCAAAGGTTTCTTCTATTATTCTATTTTTTTTCTTTTTTTAAATTTGTACTTTTTTACATCAAAGGACATTCTATTATTTGATTTTTCTATTTTTTGAATTTGTATTTATTTATTTCGAAACCTTTTCAATTTTAAAAATGAAACCGAACCCTTTTTCCTAATCAAATTGTTCTTCTGAAATTTTTATTTAAGGAAACAATAATGATCTTTTACGAAGAACTTAAATGATATTAAACATAATGAAACATTTTAAAAAAAGAAAATCATGTAAAAAAAGATAAGATGAAGTTTAAAATATTTAATAAGTAATTTAAAAAACAAACTAAAATGGTAACTTAAGTTTTTATAATATTATCGTAATGTTTTTGAGTAAGTTTTTCTCTTTTTTTTTTTGAGAATTTTGTTAATTCATGTAAAAATTGTATGACTCTCGAGAAGATGAAGTACAAATTAAAAGTTTTACACTTTTAAAATAAAGACTGACATGGTCCCACTTCAAAAATTAAGCAACTGATGATTATAGAAATAAAGGTACAAAGGAGGTCTTATTAGGCAATGATGCTTATAAGGGAAAGGAAGGAAGGAGTTAAGCAACTCCCAATGCAGATGCCCTAACAAATAAAAGAAAAGCATCACTAGCTGAAACTGCATATATCATTTGGACTTTGCTAAGTTTAGCACAAGAAACTTCAGTAAAGACTTTAGTAAATGAGAAAAGAAAGTAGGCAATGGCCCAACTGTCTAAGATGAGATATGACACATGGCCAAATTAAAAGGCAAAGGTCCATGATCCATGAAATAAATTGTGCACACACAACTATAAGTCAATGATGTATACTTTAATCAACATTAACAAATAGAATTCCCATGCTACAAAATCTTCAAGGTAAATTGGAAAACATCATGTTACAAACCTTGGTAAAGCACCAAATTTAACAGCTTCTTTCAAGTTCTGTAGTCGATTTTCATCTTGCTTTTCAATTATTTTTTTTCTCATTTTCTTTTCTTTTGGATCTACAGAATGATAAAATACCATTACTAATACGCCATACATATAGCTCTGATCAGTGTACCAAAACAAACCCAAAAAATGTTAATTACAAGCTTATAAATGTTGAAGTCAAAAGAATAATAACATTAAACATAAACGGTCTAAATAAACATCTATATGATTTGAAGTAGACATATAAATACTATCTTACTTCCAGATTATCACATGCAAGAATTTTCATAACCAAAAATAACAATGTGCCAAAAAATGGTAGGAAAGTAAAATCCTCAAGATTTTGAAGTCTTAACTGACGGGTATTCGATTAAATAGATTATTGGTTTAAAGCTTTTGCAACCGACAATGCCAACCATATGTTTTGATTAAGCATTGAGCATGCCCTGATATATCTAAATATTTCCATTGTACAATCTGGTTCTTCCAAAGGGTCAACGTTGTTCTGATTCAGATTTTCCTCATTAGAACTGTTTTGAGTACATAAACCTTATGCAGGTCTGCCATGAATCATCCTATGTTAAAATTTGACAATATTCTGAACACATTGTACTGGTTCTGTTGTGCCCAAAAGCAACAACTTAACGTAGAGTGTCTACAGTCAACACCTTATTCATGACCATCAAGAGACACGGTAGCAGTTCAAGAGGAAAGGGATGTTCGATCATTTACCATCAGTTTCTTTTGCCTCAATGGTAGGTACAACATCTTCATCATTTGCACGATCGTACACATATCTCCGTTTCCAGGTTCCAGATTGTTCTTCATAAACAATTAGACACAGCGGAGGCAAAAATAATAGGCAAGAAAAAAAAATATAAAGTAAACATTTCTCCCATCAGATTTCTCAAATGAACATAAACCCACATTCCAAAGTTCACCGTACTAAAAAATCAAGTCGAATACAAATATAAATAACCAGCACAAAAAGAAGACCTAAAATATCCACAAGGTAAACTCAAAGTTAAAGAACCACAAAATTTGGCATGATATTGAAAAAGTCCCTAATCGAACAAGCCGAATCCCATATCATCATCACTCTCTTCTTCAGGTTCTTCCTATACATTGTAACATATACAAATACAAATTAGACGACCATAAGCTAACAGAAGGTTGAACAAAAATTGCAGGAATAACAACAATTCCAGAAGGGTTACCTTCTTTTTCTCCTCGGCAGCAGGGGTGGCGGCAGCACCTCCACCTGCAGCAGCAACTGGGGCAGCTGCAACAGCAACTGGTGCCCCACCGCCTGCAGCATTTGCTATCAAATCGCCAAGATGTTTCTTCTCGGCAAGTTTAGCAAACAAGGCAGGCCAAAAAGAATCGACTTGAACCTTCGCAGTTTTCAACAAGGTGACGATATTGTCGGCCTGTTTATTACTTAAGGAACAACACAATATATCCAAGCAAATTTATTTGTGATTAAACGCTAAAACCCACTAATTATCTCCCAACAAGTAATAGATAAGACCCACTTATCCAAACAATCATTATTCAAAAAACTTCTGTTTACATCACAATTGCAACATACCGTAATCCAACGACACTTCCATCAGAGTTTAAATTGTTTCTAAACGAATCCCAACTATAAAAAACCAGTCAAATTAGACCCACATTACTCCATAACACACGTTAACAGAATCATAAGATTTGAAATTTCTTCTTCCGAAAAAAATAACCTCTGCTTTGTTTTAATCCCAATCACCAGTTCAATTGATTCAACTATCCAATTCAACAATATAAATAAAGATAAAAAGTGAAACAAATAAAATAATTTTTTTCAAACATCCACTCACAATCCATAAACGGTGAACCTATGGGAACACAAAAGGATACAGTGACGGAGATTCCTTCATCGTGAAGGATGAGAGATGCGTATGAACAAGCAGTTTCTGCGACCGACATTTTCACACTGCAACGAAAATAATTATAGGGCACAATAAATCAGAAAGACATAGTCACGAAGAACATTCAAATGAGAAAGGGGAAACATTGAAATGGAATCGTCAAAAGTAAAACAGCGAAAGGAGTTACCTTCAGAGATAACAGATCGGAGACAAACCACGAATGAACAGATCGGAGACAAGCGAAGAATTAAGCCGCGAGAGAAATGCTATTCTAGGGTTTCAGGGTTTAACCCAGTTCATGGGCCTCGTGATTGGCCCAATTTCATTTTCTTCATTACGTTACTAATGTATCTTCCTTCTTCTTTTTTCGTTTTCTCTTTTCTCTTTGAATTTGTGTTTAGTGACAACAAAAATGTTTGAAATAATGTGAGTCATGAAAAAAATAATACCTAACAATTTTAAGTTATAAAAAGGAAAATATTTGTAAGTGAAAACTATTTTGAACCTACTTCACATGTACTTACCATTAAAATCAACTGACTTTCATTTCTTTATTGCATTATGAAAAAAAAAGTAAGAAAACACTTCTATCAACTCTAAATTATTTTTTATAATCTTTTCATGCTTTTAAAAATAATAAAATTTCTTCAAAATAAAAGATAAATGACATGTTGAAACAATAAAGAGTCTAAAAGTTATTTAAATAAAAGAACTTTTTTAAAACAATTATTATATACAAAAACTATCAATTCAAATAAAATAGAATTACTTCAAAACTGTGATTTCAATTACATTTGTCTTTTCGTTTTATTCACTAGATGCAAACACAGGCGCGACTGTACCCGTTTTTTCTTTTATTATAAATACATATACAAACATGTATATATATATATATATATATTAATTTTAAATAAACTAGTTTTACTCTAACTATATATTAAAATTATCCTGATTATGTAATAAACAGGCGCGACATTATGTTAGTGATAATAAAAAATATTTAAAATGTAAAAAAATATTAAATTTAGTTTAATATTTTGTTTGTTTTAAAAGTAATATTTTTAAAAATTTAAATTAAAATATAATATCTTTTACTATTTTATTTGTTTTAAAATAATATTAACAAAAAAGTTTAGTATTTTTTAAATTTAAAATAATTAAAATATAATATTTTTTAATATTTTATTCATTTAAAAATAACATTATAATCCTAACAATAAAAGTAAAATAAAAAATAAAATAAAATAAAAAAATAAAATAAAAGTAAAGATAACAATAAAATTAACAATAATAAAGATAACAATAAAAGTAGAGATAAATATAATGATAATGATAACCGCTTCATGTATAAGCTTCATATATGAGAAAAAAAAGAAAATAATGTGTTTTTAATATGAAAAATATGTTTTTAAATAAAAAATGTAAAAAATAAAAAATAAATAATAGTAAAATAATTATCATTTAAAGAATAAAAATAATTATAGAATAAGAAAATTTAGAAAAAAATATCACATTTTAATTTCTAATATTTTTTTTTAATTTTCTTCCATAATATTATTTATGCATCTTGTATATGTATCATAATTTCCAGTATTGTAAAATAAAAAATAAAATAAAAAAGAAAGATGATGATTTTCATGAAATGAGAACTTTTTAAAAATGTAAAAAGTTAAAAAAATAGAAAAGTTAAATTTTTTATCTTATTAAATTTATTATTTAAAAATAATTTTGAAAGGATAAAATAAAAATATTGAAATGTATAAAAAAAGAAAAATCCTCTTTATATATTGTTATAAATGAACCAATTTATTTAAATAAAAATTTAAAAATCATTTGCATAAAGAAATCAATTTCTTAAAAATAAGAATGAAAATATTTATATTCACAAAATACAAAAAATATTAAATCACTTATTTTGTTGGAATTAATTTAAAAATAACATTTGAACTAAGGGTGACAATAAGTCCAGCTTATACGAATTGAAATTAAGCTAGGAATAAATCAATTTAAATAAAAACCTGTTAAAAAAACAACACTATTGGCGAGATAGTATTGACTAAATTGTTGGTCGTGGTACATCACTTTTAAAACATCGAAGAAAAAAAGAATGAAAAAACCTATTAACAACATTAAGCAACCAACTCATTCTTGTTTTGGGAAGTTTAACAAAGAAACTTAAGTTTTGATTTATCAAACATTTTAGCTCTAGTTGGGCACTTCATCCTCTTCTTGTCACTCTCAAATTCTTCAAGGTTGACATTTCCATTATTTCTATACATACATGTTTACAGAAATTTAGAAAAAAAATTATAAAACAAAACAATAGTATCCAATATTCAAGATAAAAACCCGCAACATCTGAACCTGCTAGTACAAACATCTTCCAAAATAACAAACTCAAGACCGTGATGGGTAAGAGGCTCTTTTTCTCAACTGTACTTCTATTAGTGCCCTAAAAATGTGCTAGGAGGCTATACAAACATGTTTACAAGTTTTGGGATTTAAAACATACGATGAAGATAAAAGATAATACCACCATACACATTTCAGAAAAAGGAAACAAGTTTTTTTTTTCAATGGAGCAAGTATTAACCCGGATATTCGTTGGGATGTGATTGTTCAAGCACCAACAACTTTGCTTAGATAAGTATCTTTAGCAAAGCTATATAAGGAAAAATACACTTTGGAAACTAGACCCCATAACCTATTTTCCAAAAGCACAAGCCATAAACACTCCAATGACCATTTCCCAAATACTTAAATCATCTAGTTTACCTCCGCTCTTAGCTGCACCAAATCATTCCATTCATAATAATCCCAAACTGGCCCATGTCAAGAAAATATCTCCTGCTGAAATGCAATTACATAGAGAAAAAGTGTTATGTTATACATGAGATCAGAAATTCTCACCAAACTATTGATGTCCCAACAAACTATTTAATCTTGCAATGGGAACAAGATGAAAATTCTGAATTACAGCCTGATCCACCTAACAGTATAGGACATGTGGAACTTGTTGAGCAAGAAGATCACTTATCTTATAATGCCTTAAAAAGGTCTTCTGGCCTAGGAAGAATGAAATTTCACGACAACATCAATGTCATGTTGGTTCAAATTTTATTAGATCGAACTTCCTACAACCTCGACTAACACACTATCTGAAACTACCAGTTGAACCCATCCTAAATTTTCTAGTATTAATTGGTAATGGAAATTCTCTAGTAGTTGAGGGGTTGGTCAAAGAGTTAGAAGTTAAAATCCAAGGACATTCATTGAAATTGCCACTGCATCTCTTACCTGTTATGGGAGCTGATTTAGTGTTGGGAGCATCATGGTTAGCAACACTAGGGCCGCATGTCTCTAACTACAACAACCTGTCCTTGAAATTTTATTAGTTTATTACCTTACTTGGAGAGCAACCTCAACTTCCTAGTCCTGCCCAATTCAACCATCCGAGAAGGATGTACCATTCTCATGCAATAGCTGAGATGTTTACCCTTCAATTTCAGTCTCCTCCCTATACCCAAGATCATTGCTGGGTGGACATGCTAGTCTGGCTAGAACCTTGGCAGGAATAGCAACACAATTTTGTTGGTAAGGCATGCACAAAGATGTGAAGCAATATATGCAGGATTGCTACTGGATTACTTCAACCTCTCCCTATTCCAGATCAAATATGGGAAGATCTAGCAATGGATTTTATCACAAGACTTTCCTCCTTCCAATGGTTTCACAGTGATTTTGGTGGTAATTGATAGATTATCCAAGTATGCACACTTCTCTACACTTAAGGCTGATCATACCAGCAAATAAGTGGCTGAAATATTTGTGAAGATGGTGGTCAAACTTCATGGTATCCCTAAAACCATTGTTTCAGATAGAGATAAACTGTTCACTAGTCAATTTTGGCAATATTTGTTCAAATTGAGTGACACAACTTTGGACTTATGTACTCCATATCACCCACAATCAGATAGACAATCCGAAGCATTGAATAAATGTTTAAAGATGTATTACTTATGATGCTCAGAAAGATTGCGCTATGTTGCTACCTTGAGTAGAATATTGGTATAATACTTCATATCACTAGTTGCGGCATGATCCCATTCAAAGTGGTTTATGGAAGAGAACCCCCCAATTGGTTAAGTATGTCCCTAATGCTAGAGATCCTAATTCAATTCAAGAACAGTTGGTACAGAGAGATATTATCTTGAACAAATGGAAAATGAACTTACACAAGGCTCAAAAATACATGAAGAAATATGCAAATAAAAAAATGAAAGCACTAGAGTTTGCTATTGGTGACATGATGTTAGTCAAACTGCAACCTTACAGGCAACATTTTGTGGCTCTAAGAAAAATAAAAAATTAAAAGTTATATTTTGGTCCCTTCCTATCATTGAAGGGGTGGGACATGTGGCTTCCTCCTACAACCAAGATATATCCGGTGCTCCATGCATCCCAACTAAAATTATGCAGAGGAGATCATTCTAATCCATATATCCCATTACCTATGGTAATTACTAATTCAGATCCTGTGATACAACCTTCATGCATCTTAAATTCTAGAATTATACTCAGGGGACAACAATGGTTAAACAACATTTAATCCAATGGGAAGGTTCGGATGCATCCTAAGCGACTTGGGAAGAACAATCTAACAAGGCTATCCTGAATTTAACCTTGAGGACAAGATTGATTTTAATTGAATTGTAACAAGTAAGGATACTGAGAGGACAAATGAGGCAAATGCTCATATAATTTAAACAGGACACGTAATTGAAGAATTGGATGAGCTGGAAAGGAGGTGTGGTGCAAGGAACAAAATACCTAACTCAAAATTGAGAGACTATGTGAGGTCAAGACAGTAGTATAAATAGTTTTTTATGGAGAAAGAAAAAGGGGATGAAATGAGAATATTTCTCTGAGCATTTCTCTTTGCTCTCTGTTAATTTCCTTTACTCACTTCTCTGTGTACTGCTTCTTCTTGGTAGTGACAGTGTTTGTAGAGAAGTTTCATTACCATTTCTGGTGATATTAAATTCCAGCTCTTATTATGGGTTCATACATAACACCCATTGGTGTAGGGAAAGTACCTTACCTCGCCATCCTTATTGTTGACCCAAAATACCAATAATCTTCATTTATACGGGGACTTTTTAAAGAATTGTGAAACACGGTATCTAGGGTCTTTCATAGACTCGTTATTAATTTAAATAATACAGAAGATATCTCATAGACCTCTTCTGTTGCTCCTCTGTTTTTAGTTCAATTTTCCATTGGAAGGAAACTTATCAACTTGAGAACAATAGTGTGTGTATGAATCATGTGCAAGTTCTGCAGAAAAAGAAAGAAAAATATTTGTTATTAATTTAAATAATATAGTATATAATTCATAGACTTCTGCTGCTCCTCTGCTTTTAGTCCAATTTTCCATTGGAAGGAAACTTGTCAACTTGAGAACAATAGTGTGTGTATGAATCATGTGCAAGGTTCTGCAGAAAAAGAAAGAAAAATATCTTAGTTTACAGCAGAATAATAACATAATGCTTCAGGAATTTGGAATATGAGAAAAAGAAGATTATCTGCATACCTGCTCCTTAGAGCGGAAATACGCAAAGGGTGTGTAATATAGAAAGTTCGACACCCTAGAGGTATATATATCTGCATACCTGCAATTGAGATAAATTTAAACAGTTCATTTTCAATAAAGTGCATAGTCTGGTACAATAGAGATCAGGGGTGTCTAGAAGAAAGAACATACTTCTCAATTTGTCGCATCAAGTGGCTTTTATCCCACAAATCAGCACGTGATAGATATCCCCATCTAATGTAGGCAGATACAGCAGGTTAATAACAAGCATCTGGGATAAATAATTGAAATCCAAGACAAATAGCATATATGTCGATTGCGAGGATGTGCATTTTTTCCTCTCTTGAAACAATGAAAAATAAAAACAAGAAAATGTTTTACAACATTTAAAAGGCTTGAAATCAAGATTGCTGAGACAATACAAGTTCACATGCGTTACAGATGTATTGTATCAGTTGGATTTTCCCTGTACTGTTAGTAAACTGCTGAGGTGAACACTAGACTGCTTGTTATGTTAGTTGTGTTGTGAATTAACAGTCAAGATAACTAATGTCGCAACAGATAGCTCTATGTTATAAATATAACAGACTGCTAGTTATGTTAGTTGGAACAACTTCAACAACAAAATGTGATGTTCACAGAGTTGAGCAAAACTGTGGAAGGGCTTAGAGTTGATGGAAAGGAGTTGTTTGGAGAAGTCATCAGAGGACTCTCATTTTGATGAGTCAAGGATGCCTGTAAAGAAGGTGGAATTACCCATATGTGAATGTGAAGTTCTTGCAAAAAAATTCCACTAGGTTTCCCTTTAATTAATGGAACACCTTATTACTTGAAAGGCACCTTCAGAAAAACCAAGAACTTCAGCAGCACTTCTCTTGAATGACACGGTGTGGATACACTGTTCTGGGCTAGATGCAGCCCAGGTCGTGGACACGCTAGAAATGACATGATCTAGCCCTTGGACACGTGTCTCAACCCAAAATAACAGGTGAATCCATTTTAATTAAAAAAATAAAAATAAATAAAGAAATGAGGAACAAACCACTTTAAGATAAACAAAGAGGCAGACGAAGAAGGAACACACATGGTTTTAAATTACATAAAATACAGAATAGAGGAAGAAGAAAGAAAGAGGAAGAAAAACAAGAGAAAAAAATTGTTTTTTATTAGTGTCTGCAGAAGGGAGAGAGTACTGTATATTAAAAAACGTTTTCGTAGCTCGTGTTGAAGAAGAAAGAAGAAGAAAGAAGGAGGTAGGTGGCATACGTTTAACCTTTGAGTTCATGTTATTTTAGACTATCTCGTTTCTCAATGATGATTATTATATTGTTAAACTTATTCTCCAGGCTGCTCATTGTTTATTGCTTTCTAGATTGTTTGAATTATATTCTATCACGTTTACAATCAAATTTCATTATTTTACTTTAATTATGTATTTTTTTCAATTTGAATATAAATTGTTTTCTTATTACATGTTTGCTTATCCTAGTCTTCCGATCTTTGTTTAATTTGAATAATATATTTTTATTTATTTTTTACTTAAATTATAAACATAAAATGATGTTTTTCATAATTTGAATATGTTCTTTCTTCAAATGGTAAATTAATTTCTTATTAGAAATAAAATATTAAAAAAAGATAAAATATAATTTGAATATAATATTTGTTCATAACAATCTTCTTTTTCTGTAATTTTTTTTTTCAAAATACAAAATAGACGAAACTAAATTATGAAATATTACAAGAGATTAATTTTCATTGACAATAAGATTCTTGAGATTTCTAGCTTATCTCATGAACTAGACTTAGAAATTGTATTTTTTCAATGAAAATGATTGAATGTGATATTCAAACACAACATGTTTTTCTTTTGTTATACTTTTTTTTATAATGGTTGAATTTTATAATTAGTATATCTTAATATATTTACAATCATATAGACATATATACTATCATGTCCCGTATCTTATATTTTTGAATTTAGTTGTATATCCATGTCCGTGTCATATCCGTCCGTATCTTGGTATGTGCTTCTTAGGCTATATACAACCTAGTTCTACATGATAAGACCAAGGATGTAGAAGTTGACAAACACTTCATCAGAGAGAAGATAGAAAGGGGACAACTCTATGTAACTTGTTCCTGTTGTAACGAAGAACCAAGAAAGAGAAGAGAGGAAATCGAGAGAGAGAGAATACTTCTATATTGTATTGAAGTAGAGTTGTAATGTTGTAGTATTGTGTAAATGTAAGGAAAATGAGACTCCTATTTATAGAGTCTTTACAAAGAATAAGCTAATTTATTTCAACACAACCCCCTAAATCAGCAATCATTGATCGATCTTACATTTAAATTTTTCCTTAACTCGATAAATCTTCGAGTATTCAGTGGCTTTGTCATCACATCAGCCAACTGCTCCTTTGTTCCAACATGTTCGAGTTTCAGCTTTCCTTCTTTCACCTTCTCTCGAATAAAATGGAATCGAATCTCAATGTGCTTGCTCCTTCCATGATGAATTGAATTTTTAGCCAAGTTAATTGCTGACTTGTTATCCATCTTCAGATTTACAGCCTCCTCTGTCCTCCCAAATATTCGATTCAGCAAATTCTCGATCCACAAAGCTTGACATGTAGTATATGCAACTGCAATGTACTCCGCTTCACATGAAGATAGAGCTACTATAGGTTGCAATTTCGAACACCAGAAAATCGGAGATTTTCCCAAAAAGAAAATGTAACCTGTAGTACTCTTACAATCCACTCGATCTCCAGCCCAGTCTGAATCGAATATCTGATTAACTTCCTTCCATTCTGATTTGTAGCATTTGGTTATACCAAAATCGATTATTCCTTTGATATACCTCAACAAACGCTTAGCTGCTGCAAGATGTGACATCTTAGGATTTCCCATGAATCGACTCAGCAGACCCACACCAAAACATATATCTAGTCTGCTGCAACAAAGATATCTTAAGCAGCCAATCATACGTCTATAGATCGAAGCATCTACAGATTTCCCCTGTTCATCCTTATCAAGCTTCAGATTGGGTTCAATTGGTGTTGCTGCTGCATTGCAATTCTCCATTCTAAACTTCTTCAATACCTCCTTTGCATATTTGCTTTGATGGACCAAAATACCTCTTTTACCTTCGATGAATTCAATACCAAGAAAATACGACAACTTCCCAAGATCAGTCATCTCGAACTGATTCTTCATTCTCCTCTTGAAATTCTCGATCGATGTAATATTACTGCCTGTTATGAGTAAATCATCGACATACAAGCAGATAATCAATACTTCCTTCTGTTCTATCTTCGAGTATACTCCATGCTCGACCTCGCATTTATCCAAACCAAGCTTCTTTAGACAGTTGTCGATTTTTATGTTCCAAGCTCTCGGAGCTTGTTTCAGACCATACAGTGCCTTTCTTAGTCTCAACACTTTGTTTTTTCCTTCATCGATGATAAAACCAGGTGACTGTTTAACATATACTTCTTCCTCCAATTCACCATTGAGAAATGCTGATTTTACATCCATTTGATGCATCTCCCATCCTTCATAACTAGCAATGGCAGCCACTGTTCTCACTGTTTCCATTCTTGCTACTGGAGCATACACTTCTTTATAATCGAGACCTTCTCTTTGAAGAAATTCCTTAGCCACTAATCTGGCTTTATACCTTGCTACAGAACCATCTTGCTTCAATTTCGTTTTATAAACCCATTTCACATCTATGGGTTTCTGATGACTAGGGAGATCTGTTAACTCCCATGTCTTGTTTTTCTCGATTGCAGCCAATTCTTCCTTCATGGCTTCTTTCCACTTGGGATCCTCGATTGCTTCTTCAAACGATACAGGTTCAGCTTCGATTTCAGCATACAGGGCTAGATGAACTAGGTCATTCTCATCTTCCGATTCACCTACGACATGTCCCGATGCTGTTATTGAACTATCTCGATCTATCACGTAATCATCGAGTCTTGTAGGGGTTCTTACTGTTCTGGCTGATCGACGTCTCCGTTCTTGCTCATCTATGTCTTGATACTCATCGATTTCTCCTTTCTCCTCGATACCTTGATTCGAGGATTGATCTCTTGCTTCGATATCATCATCGATCCAGATAATACCTTTTCCATTATCCGTCGCACTCCATTTCCAGCAACCCTTCTCATCCACTACAACATCTCTGTTACTGATGATCTTCTTTTCGATTGGATTGAGCAGTTTGTATCCACCAGTCGATTGATAGCCAACCAGTATCAGCTTCTTACTTCTATCATCGAGCTTCTTCCTCTTGGCTTCAGGAACTTGCCTCCAGCAAATCGAGCCAAACACTTTCAAGTGTTTTACACTGGGTTTTCTTCCAGTCCACATTTCTTCTGGAGTCTTCTCTCCGAGCTTCCTCGTCGGACTTCGATTTATCAAGTATGTTGCTGTGGCAATTGCTTCACCCCATAACTCTCGAGGTAGACCTTTACCCTTCAACATACTTCGAGCCATGTTCAGAATGGTTCGATTTCTTCTCTCTGCTACTCCATTGTGTTGTGGTGTGTACGGAGGTACTACTTCATGAATTATTCCCTCCTTTCTACAAAATGTTGCAAATTCACCATTATTGTATTCACCACCTCCATCTGATCTCAGAATCTTGATATTCTTTCCACTCTGCTTCTCGACCATCCTTTTAAATTCAACAAAGCAACTGAACACACTCGATTTTCTTTTAAGCAAGTAAGTCCATAGTTTCTTACTGTAATCATCAGTAAAGGTGATAAAGTACCTATTTCCTCCCATCGAAGGTACTTCGATTGGTCCACACATATCGGTGTAGATCACCTCCAGCAAATCGACGCTTCTATTATCGATGCGCGCCTTGAATGGATTCCTTGTTTGCTTTCCTATCATGCAACTTTCACACAACTTAGTATTCTTTCGAATTTGAGGTAAACCAATCACCATCTCCTTATTCAATAATTGGTACAAACTATCGAAATTTAAATGTCCAAACCTTAAGTGCCATAACCAGTCATCATTCGATATTGCTGTCAAACACTTGTGATTTGATTGTGAAATATCAACTCTGAAGGTTCGATTACCGCCCAGGGGTGCCTTCAGAATTGGTGTTCCACGACTGTAGATTAACCTCAATACTTTTTCTTTCGATTTCCAGTCTATCGAGTAACCTTTCTGTAGTAGTTGCCCGATACTTAGCAAATTGTGTTTCATTGTTGGAACATAGAGAACATTAGAGATCACTACAGTTTTATCATTCTTCTTCTTGATCAAGATCTTTCCTCTTCCTTCACAATTTACAGTAGTGTTATCTACAAATTTCACCTTGCTTTTGATCCTCTCATCTAAGTTCACGAACCAATCCTTCTGAAAAGACATATGATTCGAGCAACCCGTGTCAAAATACCAAGATGCCTCATTTTCTGATCTCGACGTAGTGACCATCAAAACTGTTTCTTCTTCCGATTCCTCCTTGGCTATATTTGCCTCTTCCTTTTTGTTCCAACACTCTGATGCATAATGTCCATACTTGTTGCAATTGTAACACTGGATGTGTCTTTTGTTAGTCGATCGATTCGATGATCGACCTCCTCGATTTCTTCCACCTCTCCATTGAGAGCTACCTGCTCGATCTCCCTGACTTTCTTGTTCATTAGGATTCTTCGATCCTCTTCCACCAGATCTTCCTCCTCTGAATCCACCTCTTCCTCGATTCTTCCTGTGATCATTGCCTCGATCACCTGCATTCTTCTGTTTAGCCATTAAGGCTTGTTCAGAGGCAATCTTTTCTACTTCTCTCTCATGCATCCTCTGCTCATAGGCTTCCAAAGAACCTTGCAGCTCATCCAATTTTAAAGAATCCAAATCTTTGGACTCATCGATGGCAACAGTGATCATATCGAACTTTGAATTTAAAGTTCGTAATACCTTCTCAACCACCGATCTCTCCTTCAACACTGCACCACATGATTTCATCAGATTCGTTAAAGAAACTAACCTCGTGAAATATTCTTGGATTGTTTCTTGAACGTTCATCTGCAGTAATTCATACTGTCTATTCAGTGTTTGAAGCCTCACCGTCTTCAACCTTTCTCCTCCGGCGTAGCTCTGTTTCAGAATTTCCCAAGCTTCTTTTGAAGATTCTGCTAGAGAAATCTTCTCAAAGTTACTTTCATCAACACATTGATGAATATAGAAAAGAGCTTTGCAATCTCTTTTCTTTGCATCCCGATATGCCACCCGCTGTGCCTCAGTGGGTTCTTCTGGCAATTTTTCATAGCCATTCAAGACTATGTCCAAGACTTCTTGAAAACCAAAAATGGTCTTCATCTTTACACACCATTTGTCATACTCATTCAGGTTCTTGCTGTCAAGAATGGTGCCTTGGATTCCACTTCCTGATATTGCCATCCTTCTTCTTCTTCAGCTACTATCCCAGACCTTCAAAGCTCTTGATACCACTGTTGTAACGAAGAACCAAGGAAGAGAAGAGAGGAAATCGAGAGAGAGAGAATACTTCTATATTGTATTGAAGTAGAGTTGTAATGTTGTAGTATTGTGTAAATGTAAGGAAAATAAGACTCCTATTTATAGAGTCTTTACAAAGAATAAGCTGATTTATTTCAACAGTTCCCACTGCAGAACAATTACAAGTCATCTTAACCATAGGATTACCCAGGAAACTCTGACAGCATAACCAACAACTTGTCAATGGAAGATATCTTCAAGTCAGCCTAAGGGGAGCGTTGAGAAAGTGTCAAAATAAGGACTAACTATTTGATTCCACGAAAATATTTCTGTAATTAAGTTTACTTTTGTACTTATTTTGTTTACCTGAATAACTAGTAACTATTTTTTTCCTTTTCTAGTTTAGCCTTTATTTTGGTAATTCATTATTGTGATATTTTCTTTCCTATGTTTAGGATATTGTTTACCCAGGAAACTCTGACAGCATAACCAACAACTTGTCAATGGAAGATATCTTCAAGTCAGCCTAAGGGGAGCGTTGAGAAAGTGTCAAAAATAAGGACTAACTATTTGATTCCACGAAAATATTTCTGTAATTAAGTTTACTTTTGTACTTATTTTATTTCCCTGAATAACTAGTAACTATTTTTTTCCCTTTCTAGTTTAGCCTTTATTTTTGTAATTCATTATTGTGATATTTTCTTTCCTATGTTTAGGATATAGTTTCCCTATTTAAAGATACCACCTGATGTAATTCCCCTTTTCAAAAAGGAGGAATGTCTTCAAGTTATATTCATTGAAAATAATACTCCATATTTTCGACTTACACATATAAGTTACTTCCTAAGAATTGAGGCAGGCAATGAAGGAGCTTCCAACAATACCCTTGACCAAGGAACGAAGTTCCACAAGGCAGACCAAAAAAATGTTTATATGGTGATAATGGCAGTCCCATAGATTGAAAGAACAGGACATGCGTATGACATTTTTAGAAAACAGAGCAACTATCTTAAGGTTTAAGGAACTCAGACCCATTATCCAAACAAGGGTATAGCTGAGTATATAAGATATATATATGTATATATACATATATATATGTACGAACAGGCCTCTTTCTATCTTAGTATGATAAAGAATTTGTATATCAACAGGCCTCTTCTTTGAACTTACCTTTTATTGAAGAGATCCCCATCTGCCTCTAGCATTGGAGCAATTTTTCCATCTAGTTTTTGCATAACGACAAGTAATTTTTGCATGCTTTGACTAGGATTTTCATTGTCCATGTCAGTTGCAGCAACAGTCTTTCAAATACACATAAAATCTAAATATCAATATTAAGAAAATAAAACAAGTAACAAAATGCAAATTCAACAACAAGTTCAATAAGATTTTTCATAATAGAAGTAGAAAATCAATTATGTATTAGACAAAATTCGCAGAACAGAAAATTAATGAATTACCTGATATGCAAGATATAAATATTATTTGTCCTTCATTGATACCTATTCAAGGTTCAATTGGATTTTTCCTATAAAGTCTAAAGCTAAAACACTAACTGTCTTTCAAACTTTTAAGCCAATGGTTGAATAATAACTTAATTAAAAAATAAAAAATGTTCATTTTGATTGGAGTGGAGAATACCGACCATTCACTACCGTTTTAGCTAATCATAGTATTTCTCATAGACTTGTCAGTCCTCATACACACTATCAAAATGGTGCAGTTGAAAGAAAACACAGTCCCGTTTATTTGAACCTCACCTTATTGCATCATGTTTCTCTTCCTTTAAAATTTAGGGATTATGATTTTACCACGGTTCTTTATTTTAAGAGATTGCCTATTGTTTCTCTAAAGTTTTCCATTCTTCATAGTATTCTTTTTAATAAGGATCTTGACTTTCATTTCCTCAAAGCTTAATTTTATACCTACTGGGAAAATATATTCTCAAAAGATATTATTTTTAATGAACATAGGTTTCCTTGTGCTGATCTTTTCCCTACTGCCCCAAACTCTCTAAGTGATCTTAATTCTTACATTAGTTTAAACTCCAATCTTACACCCCCTCACAATTTCCCGGCTGCTCAACCTGCACCTTCTATCACACCACCTATCACCTCTGATCCAACTTCTCCTGAATCAGTTTCTATTCCTGTTCCAGCTCAAGCAGTCAACAACCATCCTATATAGACTCGGTATAAATCTAGTATTCATTAGTCCAGAATTCATCCTTGTTCCTTATCCATTCAGAACCTAAAATAGTTAAGCAAGCACTTGAGGATGCTAATTGGCTAGCTGCAATGCATAAAGAATATGATTCACTTTTGAAGGAAAATACACGAGATTTAGTTTCTTTACCTCCTTACAGACAAGTTTTGACTGCAAATGGATTTTTTCGTTCAAGAAAAATGTTGATGGATCTATAAATATATACAGAGCAATGCTGGTGGCTAAGGGGTTTCATCAAGGGCACAACTTTGCTTTTCGTGAAACCTTTTCTCTAGTGGTAAAGTTCATTACAATCAGAATTATTCTTACCCTTGCTGTCTCATATAGGTGGAAATTGTTTTATGTTAATACATTTTTTAATGGTCTACTTGAAGAAACAATTTATATGACACAACCACCTAGATTTGAAGTTGGGGATACATCTCTTATCGGTATGCTGAACAAGGCACTCTATGGATTACAACAAGCACTGAGATAAATGTTTGGCATATTAAAATTGACACTCCTTCAATTTCGATTTTAGGCAGTAAATATGACTCATCACTCTTTGTCTATAGACATCAATCTCATGCTGTATATTTTCTGGTATATGTTAATGATATCATAATCACTAGAAGCTCCAATACTTTGATTCAACAACTTACAACTAAATTCCATTCAGCCTTTTCTCTCAAACAACTTGGTCATCTAGATTACTTTCTTGGCCTTGAGATCAAATATTTACCTAACCATTCTATTGTGAGACTCAAAGTAAATACATTCGGGACTTGCTTCAAAAACACATGGCAGAAGCTCATTTCATTTCTTCTCCTATGGTTTCCACTTGCAAATTGTCTAACTTTGGGGCTGATCTATTTTCAAATCCTACTTTAGTAGATGCTCTGCATTATGGCACTCTCACTAGACTAGAAATCAGCTTTACCTGTCTCGTGAACTACATCCTCAACGTGAACCTCTTGCATGGTCAGTCACTTAAAGCCTTTTATGATGCTGATTGGGCATCTGATGTTAATGACATAGATTTTTGCTTTGCTCACTTAATAACAAGTTCCATTAACTACTCTAGTTCTTCTCTATGACAGTCAAAGTGTTATGCCTAGTGCTCACAACCTAGTGTTCCATAGCTGCACCAAACTCATGCGGATTGATGTTTTCTTTGTGCAAGGAAAGGTTGTAGCCAAACACCTTTTCATCTATCACATTCCAACCCTGGACCAGTGGGCATATGTGCTGACAAAACCCTTTTCTTCAACTCGTTTTGCATTTCTCGAAGGCAAACTCAATGTGAAGAATTTTTCTTTTGAAAAATCTTCTCCTTGAGTTTGAGGGGGAAATTAGAGTATGTACTTGGACATCCACTTAGACATCATGTCCTTTTCGATTATTATGATCTCCTTTTCCATGGGGTGCTAGTATTGCTAAAGTTTCAATAATTTTAGTTGAATTTTCATCCTTCACCAAAGTAGACACTTGAAGAAGTCTAGTGACTAAGTTGTCTATTAAAGGGATTCAATCACCAACCAGAATTTGATCACGTATGTGATCAAAATCTAAATGTAAACTTCCCATAATCTAGATTGCATATAGCTTACCAAGTTTTTTTGGTTGATATCTTCCAATGAATAGCTACAACATAACTCTTAATCCCTAGACTATGTGTTTGGAGAACAAAATAACAACTAACTATTTTAACAAGTTGTTTGTTAGATAGTTGGCTAGATTTCTCACCCTCTACAATTAGTATTTTCTTTATCACTCATTAACATTAATAAAAAATATTCTTAGTCAACGTAGTTTCTTTCTACTTCCTTCCCATTAATATAACATAATTAAGGATACATCAAAAGTAAACAAAAAAGGATTCCTAATTTCTTCTAGCTTTACATGATTCTATAATTGAATCATACCTTTAAGAAGTAAAGGACAAAACTCACCTGATCATTAAGCCTTTTACTTTGCCTCTGTAGAGTTAGTCGTAATTGGTTAAAGATATCACCAACAACTTCCCTTTGATTTATAAGCTCCAACAATGATTGTCTGTAACCCCGGCTATGAATTAAGGCATTGTACTGAATTTGTAGCATTTGATGAAGCACAAATAAATTTTCAGTTTTGGAGAGCATTTGAAGCATTAGTTGTTCAATGTAGTAGTCGTGCACAACATAAAAAACATTGTAAGGTAAAACTGCATTTTAACTTCATGTTAACCAACATTCATACCATTTTTCCTTTCTCAAAACAAGAGATAATATAATTTGTTAAGCTAAAGAGAGAAACAAAATTCAATTGATCATAAACTACTCTAAAAATAGTTGTTGTGTGTCAACTGATTATACTCACTTCTTCTTCCAATTCCCGACAAATCAATGCTGCTCGCCATTGCAAATTGACTTTGGATTGGTTAACATCAGCATAAATATGGTCTCCAATGTAAAGTATCTCATCTCCATGTATATTGAGGGAACTTTCAACCATTTGTGCACTCCCCCCTGAGTACAAACCACCTACCAAATATGGTAAACAAAGTACAACAAAGTTAAAACATCTTAAAAATAACTTCAAAGTAGCACATTGCAAAGTCAATGCATATTCCATAATACATTCACAATGCATTTCCTTGGTAAGGATTATAATACTAACCCTGTCCAATTTGATAATACTTTCACTTAAACACTAAGGAAATGAAAAATTATTTGATTGATAACAATGATTCAAATTACATTCTCATAAGCTCTTCTTGTAACAATCAAACTCTCTAAAATAAGGAAATAAAAATACATTGAAATGAATAGGAAGATTCTGAAGATATCTTCTCCTAAAAAATATTGAGATAGTGAGGATATTTTTATTCTAATAATATGTTGTTTATAACAGCCCTCTTAAGATGGTGAATGAATATCAACCATTCCCCAAGAACTTACTCATTGTTTCAGTCATTGTCCTCAAACTATCAAGATCCTCCTCATAGACCTTTGTATCAAGATTTGGTTGAGGTGGAGATTTGTTTCTTCATGTTCCAAGGCAGTATTTTTTGCACATCTCTATGAGATTCCTTTGTTGCCCCCATGAGCTCCAAGACATTATCTATTACATGGAGTTTGCACCATGTTCTTAGTATGCTCAGATCTTTTACATCGTGAATAGTATTCTCCACAGTTTCCTTTTGCAGAGGAATTCCCCAATATTGTTTTATCCCTTAAAGATCCTCTTTCCTATTTTCAAAGCAAAGCTTGTGTCAAAGATTTCTTCTTTAAGCATGGCATCCCTCCAAGTTTCTTCTCCCCTTAAAATAAAAAATAGTTCTGACAGAGGAGACAATTTTTCTTCCCACTAAGGTTTGTACCTTAATTGGGTCATCTTCATGGTTCAGGCCATGAAGGAATTTAAATATGCTTACTCTCTTTCCACAACTTCAGCGTGCGCCACTACATCTGTTTTGCACATTTTCAAATTTTGGTCTTGATCTAGTTTGATCCACGATCCTTTCAAAATTTTGTGATATTCCGATACAAAGAGAGAACCCTATTTAGTATTAAACACCCTGTTCTCATTGTCATAGCAGGTAGCAAAATCCTTTTTCAAAGAAAAATTGTTATTTAAGTCATCTCATCTCTTCAGCAAAGGAATGAAAGATATAGTTTTCATTTATCTTAGAAACCGTGGAATGCCACGTCCAGATTATGATCAATGAATCATCATTATTCCAAGCCACAAAAGTTAGTCACTTGACACTGCTCGTCCACCATCGATGTGGTCTAATCTTGATTGTACCTTCAAAATCCTCTGAATGAATTAGCTCACTCCCTAACAAATAATTTTGGACATTAAATTGGTAGAGAGCCACCAAATTTGGAAGATCATTAGGACCCAAAGGATGAATTTCACCTTAGACAATAAAAATATCACAAAACAAAGAGAACCCATTTGAAAAAATAGCTAAAAATCTCAAATCTACTTGAATGGAGCCAAATCCCTTTGAGCAGAATTGGGAGTTTCTAACCACCCTGTGTGAGGAGGCATGGCGGTGAGTGGGCTCCACTAGAGCTAGGTGTATGGGCTACTTGCATCGATACTAGTGGCGATGCATGGCAATTCCATTGGCAACATGACTGCTGGTGTGGGACACACCTTTGAGGTCCACCATTGACCAAAAAGGAGTTTATGATGGATTGTGACTGTATGTGTCACAAAAACAAAGCTCTCAAGATCTAAAGCTCTCATAACAACTTGAACCATGTAAGGAATAAAGCATTATATTATTGATAACATTGAAACAAATTATGTTTTCACCACCACTATATGTAATAATAAAACTCTCTAAAATAAGGAAATAAAAATATATTGAAATGAGTAGGAGATTTTAAAGATAATTTCTCCTAATCAATATGGAGATAGTGGGGATATTTTAATCCTAAGAATCCACTATAAGTAAATAACCACGTTGGTCCCTTAAAGATAAGTGTGATGGCTAATAGGTTCCTGATTCAATTTCAAGTTTGCTTGCATTTAAGTTCTTCCATAGCAAATATAAAGAAAAATATGTGTCTATGTATCAAATATCAAATATTAAATACATATAAAGGACTTATGCAAACAAATGAACTTTTCAAGGACTGGTCTACATAAAAATTTTAATCAAAGACCAATTAGGGCATTTACACAATTCGCTATTTACAACAATTTCCATATAAAGACAAGAAAAATCATTCATTACTTTTCCTATTTGTTCTTTTTTTTTCTTTTGAATAATAAAAGTAAGGAATTGTATTCTAGAGAAAATTGTTGATTTGATATATTAATCAATAAAAGAAAAGTTTGAAGTCACAATGTGATGCTCTTTGTCAAAAAATAAGAAGAACTTACTCTTTGTGGAAAGGCAATGAAACATACTATGTGGGATATAGGGAGCACCTACCAATTTGAGCCTTGAAGCATGGATGCATCAAACCCTCATCTGTCACCAGCTCATATATGGGGTGTGACATTTGGAAAAATTCTGGCTTGTTTGCTGAAACAATTACCTACTCATGAACAAGAGCCATATCAATTTAAGCAAGGTTTATTTCAAAAGTTAAAGAGAATGGTATCTTCCATTCTTCCACAATCAAGGGGGTAACTTAATATAATCTCCAAGAACTTACAATGTCAAATAAATCTCGCCAACCCATGTCATTGGGAAGGAATCTATCAAAGGAATAATTCATCATTTTGTTTGTATAATGATAATCTGAATTGGTAATAAGCACAAGCTTTTTTCCTGCCTGTTTCATGAAGATAACAAAGTAAAGAGTAGAAACATATTACGTGCAATGCTACACAATGATAAACATAATACAAGTAATACCTCCTTTTGATCCAAAAGTGTGAAGGGTAATTCCGGATCAAGCTCCACAAATTTTTCAGGGTTGGACATAATCTCATTCTAGAAAAATACAGTAAGATAATAGGCTCACATAAATCACAACATAAATACATCATCCTAGACAGTGAAAACATGTGTATATGTTCACCTTGAGGCGACCTTCTAGATGTGCCGAGACAAGGGCTATTCCCATAGCCTGAAAGTCAAGTCAAAGGTGAAAAAAAAGAATATTTGTACTCGAATACAATTTTATGAGATATGTGCACACTACCTTATAAAGCCCTTTATAATCAAAGGGGCCAAGATTGGCTGGTATAACCCCATCATCCAACATATCAACCATCTAAAAAATAATCACATCACATCACATCAATAAAGTCTCATCCCATCCCAGCAAACTTTGAATCACAAATTAAAAGTAGACATGCGTAAAATAGATGCTGACAATATAGATAATCTATTAGTCACAAGACAAGAATCAACTAGACTAAAGCTGCTTAGTGGAGTTGCTTCAAGTTAAAACATATCTTTTCAAAACTCTCATTTGGAACAATCAACTACTTGAAAGAATGAACATCAATCCCTAGGTGACCAATAAAAAGTTAAATAATGACACTTTTCATTTCCTCTAAACTACAAGGATTCATAGATATAGGCAATGTAGAGAGAGAGTAGAGAGAAAAGCTTATGAGAAAACTGAAATTAGATACACTACAATATATTATAACCTACACTAGATTACGAGGTGAAGTATTTACAAGCAAATGGGATAGGTCCATATACATACTAAAATCATTTATCCAAATGCAACAACCAATTCAATAGATCTATGAAACCAAGGTATAAGCAGTTGCTATAATGACTTCTTTAAGCACCAAACCTTCTCATACTCCTACTAAGCAACAAACCTAGGTGGTTGGTTCATACACATTGCCTCTTATTAGTCACCATCCAATTGAAAAAATGGTCGAATGATTTTTTAACAACAAAAGATTAAAGAATATGAACAAAGGGAAGCTTAGCAATACGAGAAAAGTGTCCATATAATCAACTCCATAAGTCTGAACATACCCGTTGGCAACTAGACATGCCTTTAATAGATTCCTCTTGATAATATAAACCCACCAAGAGAAAAAGTTACAAAACAATTTAATAAATGTGTGATTTGATTAATGGAAAGAAGACATGGAATTGGACAAATATATAAGAAAAGACAATAATAAGGAAGGAATTGTGGTAGTACATCGACTGCACTTAACATGAATGCTAGACCCATCACCAAGGATAATAGAAGAATAAATAATGTAAGGGTGGAAGAAGAAAATACACATGAACCCTTGTCATGCATCAAAATCAGCGATCCAATGTCAAGAAGTAGAGGAGGATAAATATGAAATATGATTACTTGTTTGGAAAAAAGTGGCTAAAGAAGGTGAAAATGACTATTGAAAGATCTAAAATTGGGTGCATCTCTTAAATTGTCAGGTTCAAACCTTGATGTCATATTCTATCTAAAAACAAATGGCATTATGTAAAGTTATCCAACAAATATGTAAGGTATAAACTTCAAATATTTAGAATAAAATTTAATTTCCATGTTATAGGTTTATGGAGGATGTTACCGCTCTAATACCATATTGAAAAGAGAGAAACCGAGAAGACATATTATGAATTCCATGTGTACTGTACACACATGAGTATTCTTATTTATAATGAAAAAGAGATACATTAAGAAGGAATAATCAATAATAATAATGAGAAATATTTGCTAAGATATTCTCCTATTGATGTAATGAAACCATATCATATTTTCCTATCTAATAATACCTTTAAAAACACCCAAAAAATTGATATAAACGACATGAAACTTCCCAACACCCACTTCTGCAAAGTTGGAATAGGCAAGCTTACTACAACAGATGATTTTCCAAGATGGGTTACGAGCTTTGATATGTGTACATCTGCATGTGTGTGCGCATGTGTCTGTATATGTATACATACATACATACATACATATATACATACATACATACATATATGTATATATATATATATATATATATATATGGCACTCCAAGAATTGGGACAGGTGATGTGGGACTTCTCAACAATTACATAAGTTATTGTTGTGATGATATCGTGAGGAAAAAGATAAATGGTCTTGAAAGTGACCTTCTTCTCCACAATTTAAAACATTGCACCTATACACAATAACCATTATCACGACCAATGTAGTTAAATTGTAAAGAGTACATAAAATCGTAAATCGCAATATCTTGATACAAATTGTAGATTTTACTTTTAACATAAATATAATTAAAATAAAATTAATTCTTTTAAGAATACCTCATTAAATTTAAATTCACAAAACCAATCATTTTAGTAATATTTTATCAAATTAAAATTTAGTTATTTAAATTAAAATTAAAATGATTAGTTATATTGAAATCAATGGAGCATGTTCTAGTATCTTCTTATAAAACATTTTTTATTATAAAAACTGAGTACTATTAAAAACATGTGGTAGAAGATATTTGAGTGTGAAAAATATTTATAAAAAAAATAATAAATAATAATAATGAGGAGAAAGGTGAGCAGCATGGAGTGCAAGGTGCATTGGAGGAAAAAACAACATTGTCTACTGTCATGTGGGTTCCACCAAATTTGCAGTTGCTTGCTTCTATTCCAGCCTAATCCATTAATATATTTTTTATCCATTATGCCACCTTCTCTTCTCTTTCCCTCACTAACAAACCATTCATCTTTCCCTCACCAACAAACTACATAGTCTTTGCTTCTCTTTTCTCACTCAACTCAATTTCTTCGCAAATCACTATTGTCGTTCTTCATCGTATTTCCATAGTGAACAAAAAAGGTTTCACTATAAATCATGCATGCATCAATTCCACGGATTTTATGATTTTCGACGACGATTTTGCAATCTCTCACATTTTCCAATCATGCATAGACACTAGAGCAGTCACGAGTACAAAATTGTTGAATCGCACAATCCTATGATAAAACTCTCGATTTTAACTACATTGATCACGACTACACCAACAACACTACAACCTACTGGACTCCTCACCATGAGCTCCACCACAACCACCTTAATTGACCACTAAAGCAAAGTGATCAAGATAATCAACTTCCAAAATAAAGAGTGATCCCTAGAAGGTGGACGGACCATATAACTTAAGAAAGCATATCTCTAAGATTATTTACCTACTACATGGACAAGATATAAGATTGAACCACCTCATACAATGTATCAAGACCAAAAGGAAAACTTATAGCTATAAACTCCTTCTGAGTCACCATGTTCTCCAAAGTTGGAAGCGAGAATAGAAGTAAATTTTTACATATTGAGTCTATCTACAACAAAATTGATGAGTAAGGTTAGGATTTGTCTACCCTTCGTATTACTGTTGCTACTTTTGACTCATTTGGAGATGCTTCTATCAAATGATCTTCTTTTCCATCCCAAAAGACTACCAAATACTTCTATTTATCATAATTCTCTCCATCCCCATCAAGCTCAGTGTTGATGAGTTTGAAGGAAGTGGTAAATAATTTCGTAGTCAGCTCCTTGGAATTGCTTAGTTGGTAGGCATCACGACACAGAAGTTGAAGACAAATTTTGATCCAAAAATTCACTAGGTTACAACATAACTCCTTGAAAAGCATTCAAACCACCAGAAACAATCAAGCTTTGCTTGGGTAACAAAAAATACCCCCCTCTATCCCCAAAACACAAGTCATTTATAGTAAGAAAGCACACTCAGAGTCTTGCAAGACCCCACCCGTAAAAAACATTATCTCCCTTCTCTACAATTTTGAACAATGATAAAACCACCAAAAACTTGTTCATCACCCCAATAGTGTTGGTTGGCCTCCTTTATGACTATCGATAGCTTGCTCTTTAGCACCATGGAGAGAAATTGTTGACAATGACTCTAAACCCTACCTGATTCTAGATACCATGTAGATAGCGAGAGGGAAGAGAAAGATAGAGAAGCATATGAGTAAACTATAATTGGATACACTACAATGGGGAGTAACTCATTTATATTACTAGGGGCATATGGGGCAAGCTTATGTGCATACTAAAACATTTTTACTCTTAAGAAGTAACAACTCTCAATTTTAAGAAACCATCATAGCCTATCACCCTTTGTTAGAATTTAAAAAGAACAAATAAACTACGATCAAAATGCAACTACACAGTTTGTAGTTTAATACAACTACAAAATAAATTAAGTTTTCAGTAACAATTGACTCATACCTGCATGTAAGTAACAGCTTCCGACATAGAAAAGAATGTGCTCAAAAACACCCATCGACCCTCTAGCCGCAAGTCCAGCGATTCTCTCCCATATATTTCCCTTCCACACACATAAAATTAGGTACAAATAAAGGGAAAACTTACACTATTAAATTGATTTCAAAATACAGACACTAATAAGGTTGTATAGTCTAAAAGTAACAATAAATACAAAAATAAAATTTAGACTAAAAGTTAAATATATAATATGAATAATTATATATGATATTCTCTCATAAACTAGAGCCTACAATACTTTAACTAAAACACGTGAATGGATGTCCTGTAATAGTAAGTGAGTAGAAACTAAAAGCTCTTAATTTCTCTAGTGTTTACTCATTTCTCTCTATTTTACTAGTTGGTTCTATCAAATGGTATCTCTTAGAAAGTGGAAATCCAATCTCACAAAAATGACATGAAAGGTGAAGTTTTCACTCACTTATATACTATAATCTTGACATATTTCTAGTTGATGTCGGATCTCCAATACATCTCATGCTAAGGACTACACACCTCAAGTGTGAAATTATATATTTATGAGTGGTCCAACAACGGTGCGATAACGAGTGACATGATAGGTCCAACGAACCTTGTTATTATAGACTTTAATACCATCTTAGAAAATAAACTTATAATACAATTCAACCTTACAAAATTGACCTATAAGATGAGGTTTTCACCCATTTATATACTATAATGTAGTCATATTTCTAATTGATGGGATCTCCAACAGTATCAAAGCTTCAATCATAGTAGTTGTGGGTGAGTCCAAAATTTGATGGAAGGATGATTTCCAATATTTGATGTGATGGTGAATGCATATTGGTGGTTGATCAATTTAGATATGATCTTTGATGATTTTAGGAGTGCACAAAAAAATTATCTTTGGTTTGAATGGCATTGAGAGAAGGCACTCTCAATTGGTGGTTTTCTTGAAAGAAAAGCAACCAAAATCCTATACTTTTTTTTTTTGCTTTCAAAAGGTTTGTTCAAGTTGTTATAACCAAAGGTTGGGGGTATCTTCAAGATTAAAAACTTGAAGAGCAAGACAATTACATGTATTTTCAATATTTGGGCCTAAGCCCATCTCTATTTAATGTATTGTACAATCAATATATAATAAACTCCTTTGTTGTGCTTATGACACACAGATTCATTCACATGAATATTTATCTTATATTTCTACAAAGTTGTTACAACTACAGTTTGGGGGTATCTTCAAGATTAAAAACCTGAAGAGCAAGAAACAATGGCAAAGATGAAGTTCAAGAGAAGAGTCAATATGAAAATTGGTTCAATAAAATCTTGTCAAGGTTTCTACAAGAGGGTCCAGTAGAAGATGTGTATCTTCTAGTGTCAATGTGGTAGTCTTAGTAGAACGTCTAGTCTTTTAGCTTCTACTGAGACTAGTATCGTTTAGAACATTTGCCCAGATGACGTTTTAGGTTAGTGCTAGGAAGCAGGATTCACGTGTCTTCTCTCTTAGTTTAGGCATGTTTTACGGAAGTTAGTTACGGTAATTAGAACCTGTAACGACAATTATTGTTAACTGAGAGTTGTTTGTTATTCAAGAGTAAGAATACTGTGAGATTTCATTGAGAGAGAAACTTCGAGTTATAACCTTTGTGCATAGTAAATTTTGTCATGGACGTAGATTGAAATTCGTTAACATTTCAATTGAACCATGTTATTTTATATCACTTTAATTAAACCACATTATTTTCTGTGTGAGATTTTTCTCGTTCTTCCTTAGTTTACCTTCTATTGGTTTCACTTGCAAATTTCTTTCTTTGATATTGAATTATTGTTTCTGTGGTAAACACTTTTGCAGTGAGTTTGTTAGAGCTATTCCACTATAGCCAAGAACCAAATGAGCATACAACAAAAACAAATGAAAGGAAGCAAGAAAAAAAATAACTAGAGATGAAGCTAAGGACAAAGGACAACAAAAAGAGAAACATGGCAGTGGAGAAGAATTAAAAATGATAGATGGATCAAGAACAACAACAAAAGAAGAATAACTGGAAAAAAAGACTCAAGATGGAGAATCTTCAGCTTTAGAGACAACCAAAATTTATAGCTTTTGAGTATAGAAGAAACCTCACGCCAAAAATAAAATAGAAACTCTGAAGAAGAAGGATTGGATCCAAGAAACCAACAAAGAACATTGCAAGTAGAAAATGGAGGAAGAATCAAATAAACAATAAAGAATGCAACAAACTGGGTTCTTTTTCTAGGGCAGCCTTAGCATTGGTGGCCATCTTGTGGATGATGTTGAAAAGGGAAGAAATTAGCTACAATAAGGAAAGGGTGGGTCTTGAATAGGCTAGTCACCTTACTACTGCCACCTGAACCACCAGACGCAAACTTGGCCACATAGGGAAATAGGACTCCAAGATCGAACTCAACTAAGTTTACAAAGAAGCTGTTGTTGGATCAAGCGCTTACCACTACCAAAAACTATAGTCGTTAGTTAGGGCGCAACTCTTTATACTTAAGAGCGTAACAATCCAAGGGCCACGATTCGATCGTGACTTGGCCCACATGGCCTCTGGCCCAACTGGCATTCGCCACAGGATAATTGCTGCCACCCGCAATAGTTGCTATTAAGCTACATTGATAAGAGTTCCAATATTGCTAGGTGGACTTCCTTAGCTCTCCATGATCTCCATCTGTCTATCAATCTCGGATAGTTTTCATTAGATAACTACAGTATTCCACACTAGAAACAGTGGAACTCGGTGGAAACTATTGCAAACAGAGGAAGAAAGTAACAATAGTTGGGCAGAGACAATAAAAGTTCTTTGTTTTCTTGTGTTTTTCACTTATATCTTTATATTGGTTCTATCATTTTCTTATAGAAACTCTTAAATTTAGAAGGAATGATATTATTTTTTGATATTTCAATAATGAGGCCATCAAACCTATAAATACTTGAGGCCTGATAGTTATTTTAGGAGATATGAAAAATGCTAATTTTAAGGAAACATACCCCCATAGTTATGGGATTGTTTTTAAATATATAATCCTAGTATTAAAGACTATAATAAAAAATAAAATTATAATAAGGGCAAAACACAAAACTTCCTATAAAATACATAATGAGCTTTACAGTTTTGAACAAAAACAATAGTAGTTTATCCATATGATTATGTAAGATGCACAAGTAGTGCATTAACTCATTTTAAAGGATGGGACACAGAACCAGTGAACCCTTAGGTATACCTTGTCTTCAATAAGACTGAATACATAGCATCATAAAAACTTCCATGGTTCATTAATAACTTCAATATTTGATAACAAAGTATTACCATAGAATCAAAATTTAAGAAGTTGTTACTAGTTGCAGGGTTTGTTCATATAACAAATTGGCAAGAAGATTCCATGAATTTCTATAATCAAAATTCAGAATCACAATGCTCAGCACTTACCTCACAGCACGAGAAGATAACATTTTGGTTCCATGCATGGCTCTTTTTATGTAACCGAATCGATCAGCTTTAACCAAATTGCCTCTCTCTTTATCTATGATAAGGCCTCTAATAATCTGAACAATTTAATGGAATGTAAATGTCGCTTAGAAAAACCAGAGATAATATTAACCAAATCCAATGAATCACAAAACGCTTTAGCTTTCCAAAGATGTCATGTTACCAGATCTGGATCAAATGTAAGTCCATCCACAGGGAAGCCCATTTTCTTGAGGTTTTCCATACAGTAGTCATAGGCCCGCCCTTCCCAAGCCTGTTAAAAGACACATCCATATAGTAGAAGTCAACTACAAAGATACATACATTAAACAACCTATAGTTTCAGAAAACAACACTGAATAACCTCTTTCATAATTATTATTTGACATACTAAGTAAAATGATTTTAACATAAATAAGGAAAAAAAATTAAGCACCACAAGGAGAAATAATTTGTACCACTACTCATTTGGTAAATTGTCAAAATTAATAATACAAGATATCCCCAAAAGGGTTCAGGCGTTTTGGTCACTGGCCAGTATTCAGAAGCGTAATGCATTAAGGAGCTTAATTACAGAGAGCTAATTACCCAATAAAGTAGAACTGACACACACAGTGACCAAGAGGTAAGGTCCAAGGACCCATGCCCAATAGAATTTATGTATAAATGGTTAAGATTTCCAGGTAAATACACTGTTCCTTTGGCATTTATTACCCTTATGAACAATTAGAAGCATACTGCTGACTTGAGACTTGGATACCTCCATCCAAATAAATGTCAAATATTCCAAACACCACACAAAAAGAGCTAGGAGACTTGGGATACTTTCGAGAAAATTACCACTGTACCCATGCACAAGTACATTAACAAATGGCAAAGAGAACATTCATTAAAAACTTTATGTGATGCCCCGTCACAGTCTGTAGAACCTAATCCTTAAACTACAAAGTTTACTTGTGATTGTTTTTGTTTATATGTATGACATGTGATACAAGTGAACATTACAGCTATATGTGTAAGCTTAGTAGTTAAATTATAATGGTTCAAAAATTATATAGCATGGTTGAGATCTCACATCAATTACAAATATGGTCAATATTCTTATAATGCTTAAACAGTCCTCACCTTACAAGTTAGTTTTGTAAGATTGAGTTAGGCCTTAAACTGAAATTCTAAAAAATATTAATTTCTAGTACTTCTAGATTATCTATACACTGTAATTTCATCATTACCTTCACATTATAATGCACCAAGGTATAGTCCATGTCATATCCAATGGCACTAATTGACCTTAGATTCAGGGACCGGCAGCAAAATATTCCACGAGCTGAATTTCTTGATGAAGAAGGACTCTGCATGAGGATACTAAAGATCGTTATTTTACTTCATGTACATTATTGAATGTTCAAGCCAAAACCAAACAGAGTAGAGTATGAGGGTAAAAATATACAGTGTGCCAATCAGCAACAATTAATGAAGAAAATACATGTGGTAAAAGATATATAGTAGGCCAATATCTTGAGGTATAATAAAAGCACTAGAAAACTTTTACCCAGTACATTAATTGAAAAGGAAGAAAATAAAAAATTCAAATAGTACAATAACATAAATTAATTTCCTACTGAAAGTCCCACTATATATAATTTCCTCAAATCGGCACCTCTTTGGGAACAAGGTTACTGTCCCATAGAGAGGTTTTAGTCGCACAATATTCTTTTGTTCCAATCAAATCTTCTAATTTTTCTAATTAAACAACTCAAGTCATTCAATTACAAAATGGAAATAATTGATGCAGCACAAGATTTTCAAGTGCCATAAAATCTTATCATTGGTCATTCTAAAGACCTGCAATGACATATAGGACTAAAATTGCTTATCTAGTAATAAAAAAGAAACAAAGAAATCATTGAATGGTGCTTTTAATAGTACACATCACAGTAGTCCTTTTAGATGTCCAATTAAACAATTTCTTATGGTACATCCAAAAATCATGTGCCATTGTCCCCAAATATCAGATGTCAGACTAATAGAAGAATATCGAAGGACAAACATAATAGGCCATAAAAGAGGAACCAAATATAAAATTAATCACATTAGTAGGGAGTTTAATTTTGATATCTATCAGTATAAATACTTTTGCACTGTCAACCAATTGAAAATCGTCCTAGACATGACTTTTAAAGTACTAACAACAAAAGGAAACAATTTTCGATTTTTTGGAAATCTATGATTGCACATCAGTGTAACCTTTACACAGTCAATGTATTGCAATTAAATTCTTAGTAAATTACATCAAAATCTCAAGTTTGTGAACCCTACAACAACACCTCCTCTGGTTTCATATTAAACTAAGCCCTGCATTTAGTTGTTTATTAAGGGTGTCAGAAAAAGTTATGTAATGAGTATATACATGCTATGAAAAAAGCTGACACAATTTCTAAAACTAGATAATGTATTGTTTGCAATTTACATAGGCTTCATAAACTGCCTAAGGGGAGGTGTGTGTAATATACTCTGACCATTTACTTCAGACTCAAAATACATAAATCTAGTAGGTATGACCCACCAGGATATCCAATTTTTTCAACAAATCTTCAGCTTCTCTAGTCTCTGTTCTGACCACCTGCTCAATTGGACCTTCACATACAGCATGTCCATCAATTCCTACACGGTAAATAATGATTGTTGCAAACCGTAATCAATATAACAGTGTTGGATATATGACACAAATCAAAGATAAATATTTGTAATTAAGATCAGTAATTTGTGGGAAAGTTGTTAATTATATCAAATTACTATATCCATGTTTCAAAATTTTAGGAAGGAAAAGGAAGGGGGAAGCTATGAAATTCTTCCACTCCAAATAGAAGGCATAAGCATGAAATTAGACAACAAAATACATTTACCCCCTTGAACTATATCCATTTCTGAACTTACCTTAATGAAGTTTGGTTTAAGTGAAAATGTTACTTTACTTACATCTCGTAGAACTTAACCACAAGATACTTAAAACCAAACTTAGGTGGAATTCACTTTTTACTTGAAACAATATTTTAGGAGTGTTAACAGATTGAAAAAAAAAACTACAGGCTTAAGTTAAGAAATAGACAATACATTTACCCTAAATTACAGAAGGGAAACAGCCAAGGACTCTCTGACCTGCAGTGCAAATCTTTTCAAGAAAATAATACTGATTCTAAATGCAATTTTTGCAAGGGTAGAGTATTTTGAACTTGGACCCCCAATCAATAGTATTGTTCTCTTTGGTTGGCTGCCTTATCAAAATTGTCTAGCTTTTCCCTTCAAATTATCTCCCCTTAGTTTAACTATAACACTCAAACAAGTGGAAATGACTGCTATATCTCCTCCCTTCCTTTCTTTCTTCTAAACAAAGAAGTTGAACAAGTGCTATACTTGAACAAGGGAAATAGTTTCTCTTCAATTGATTTTGACTCTGAAACAAAGGAAAGAGAATTCCTCATCTTTTTCTTACTTGAACATTCAAACAAGAGAAAGTGCCCCTTTAGTTATCTTTCATACCTTAAGTTCCCTTCCATTTCCCTATAAACTGTCAAACATATCACATATATAGAACATTAAATAGAGAGCAGTTTATTGCAAATCATACATACCTTTTAGAGCCATTACTAGAGATTAAAATCTTCTTGGAGATTCACAAAATTGTAGAAGACCTAATTCCTCCACTTAACCATATATCACTTCATTGTTTAGACAAGAAAGTTAAGTTACATATGTAAGGGAGAGGAATTCTTTCCCTTTAAATACTTGTTTTGAAGTACTTCATGGGCCTCGATAGAATGGGCCAAACAGCAAACCCAGTAGCATTCTTTTAATGAAGCCCAAGCTTAGATAAGACACAAGACCTATATTCAATATGACAAACACACAAATATGGCAATTTCTATAAAATATAAGACATGACTTGGATATTATACAATATACAAGATTGGTACACATTGACAAATGACAAAAATTCTAAACGAAGAGAGGACCAACAATTTAGAAATCATTATAGACATAATAAATTGATATTATTAAGTAATTATTCCAATCTTCTCATTGATTTTAGAATAAAAGTTTAAAAACTAAAAATACAATAATTGTAAAATGTAACAAGGAGTACTTAAAGTAGTTAGAGCCGGGACAAATGCAGTTTGTGAAAGTTAAAGTATGTTTAAGATGCAAGTTATACGGGATTCTTTTTTATAGTACAAATTTATGCTGATGCGAACTTAAACGGATAGATCAGTCCACATACCCAATTCTAGTATTTGTGAAGTGTTCGACATGGATATGATACAAATAGGAATATGATTATTGTTTTAAAGCATCAATGCTCCTTTCCTCTACACTAACTCATATGAATGGTCTTATCACATCAACAAAACATTTTGACCGAATGAGTTGGCACTTTTAGGATAGAGGAGTCTACTACTTTATCTTATACAACAACTGATCCTGTTAATGAATTCTCCATTAGCACTTGTTAAGAAATAATAATAGAAGCATTTAATGAAAGAGTAATGTTAGGCTATCTCCATTGCAAGAGTGATTACATGAGGTCTTTAATTACTTTTTGTGTCTCAGTGTGCCACTTTACTTTTGAGACCTCCTTGCAACTTTAACTTCAATAGGAGGGTCTCATATACCCACACTTTAATTAATGTTCTATTTGGTAGTTAATGTTTTCAAGACAAAAAAAATATTACTTTTGTTCTTATCACCTAGGGTCTTCATTTTGATACCATATCAGCATACTCCAATGGGTAAATCTGATAAAATTCAAATCTTAAACTTCTAACTATGATCCTGCAATGAAGATGCTCCAAGACCCACACTTTAATTAGTGATTGTTGATGTTTTCAAGCCAAAAAAATATTCTTTATTCTTATGATTCAAGGTCTAATCCGAAAATTTTTTATAAGACCTAGGTTTTAAAGTTATGACTATATATATAATCCAGCAATGGAAATGCCCTTATATATCTTCCTAAAAAGTTATAAAGAAAATATTAACTGGAATAATAAATGCACTTGGTTTTGGAATCATAAAAATAATAAATGCACTTAGTTTTATAAAAATAATAAATGCTTACCATACAAAAATTAGAGTTATGTAAGAGAATTTAGAATTATCCTCAAAAGGTTGGCAACATAAAAAAAATTCGTATTCGTTTAATACTTTTCATTGTTAAATTCTTACCATATTTGCCAAATTCAAAAGTTGCAATCAACTAAGCACAATGTCAACAAACAGAAAAAGGAGACCCATATTTGGTAGCTAGTTCAACCAAAGAAAAATTGTCAAAGGAACTATCTTGAGACAAAACAAAACAAATGCATCGAAGCTAATTCTATTCAATACATTAAAGGAGAAAAGTCAGTACAACGGCTCAAACTTGAAAACAAACCAAACGCATCGAAGCCAGCTCTATTCAACAGATTAAAGGAGAAAAGTCAGTACAATGGCTCAAACCTGAAAATCCCACCGCACCTTTAGTTCAAATTTCAGAATCCTCCCTCTTCTTTCATCTTTTTCCCCTTTAACCAAACAGAGAAGAATCAATCTGTGCAACGCAACACCAACTAACCACTAACAGAACAACCCAAAACCACACCACACAAGCACGAAACTACCACACACACAAACCAGAAACAACAAAACGGTAATGGAAAAAAGTTACGAGAATTTACCGAAAGACGAGATGAAGAATACATCACTGTGCAATACAGCACAAAACCGCACCACATGAACACAAAACCAAAGCAGACACAAAACGGAAACAACTTAACGGTAACGGAAAAAACTTGGGACCGTTTACTTGAATCCTCGAGACATTTTCATTGGGGCTCTCCCCGAGGTATCCACGTCGCAATCGATGGACGGCGTGACGGAGAAACGCCACCATCATTAATTCGGTTGGCGTCGACGGAACAGAGACACGCAGAGTAGAAGCGTTTTTTTCTCGCGAGTTCGGCTACGGCGAGTAGGATAGCAACGGAGCAGGCGGGTACGCATCCTACCTACCCGCCACCGCTAAAACTTTTGCACTGTCCCACTAACTAGCCGTGAGTATATCAATAAAAAAATAATTGCAATTTTTTTATATTACACTCACAAATTTTTTATTTTAAATTAAATTATTTAAAAATAATCTTAAAATTCAATTTCAAAACATAATTAAAATAAAATTACATAGTAAAATATTAGTGTGAATAAATTTAATTTTTGTAAAAATAAATTTAAATAACTTAGAAATAAGTTATAAAAAATAAATTCTTTTAAATAATAACTTAAATTTTATATATCTTAATAGTATATATGTAATTAAATTTTAAATAAATTTTTAATTAATATTTTATTTTAATTATTTAATATTTTTTAAATATTTAAATAAAATTTATTAATAATAATTAAAGAATAATAAGTACACATAACTTAGACATCATAATATTCTTAATATTTTATTAAGAAACATATTTTCATCAGTCATTTCATCATTTTCTTCTTCTTCATATTGTATGATATTTATCATAGAAATATGTTCACTATCAGGAATGGTTGAAGTGCTATGTCTGTTTTCTGTTGGCCTATCTTGTTCTAGGTCCATACGTGGTACGTTTGTGTACTCTGTAAAGCTTAGACTAAGTCCTCTAGATATGTAGAATAGCATATGAAGGGGCTGTAATTGGATTATTTTCTTCTCTAGGCAAGTGTGTTTACCATAAATGTCCTTCATTTCTCCTTGTGAAGACTTGGGTAGGTAGAAATTGTGTACCATAAGAACTAATAGCTTCCTCTAATGGTCCATTAAAAATGTTTATTTAATATATATTACGAATTATATTTTTTAAATATTGTATCAACTTTTTTATTTTTTTTTGGTTTGATAATATAGGGATATAAATTTTAGATCAGCTAGCAATTCTCTATTAAAAACATAAGGCGGATGGGACATTTAAGTTCATATAGGTATATTTCACATAACTTTATATAAGTTAAATTGTAGATTGGTCTTATATATTAAATATAATTAATATTTTCATTTATTATTTTATTAATATTATATATATATAATTTAAATTTAAATTTTATTTCATGTTTTATTTTAATATTTTTTTTCATATTTTCTTTCCACAAGAAATAATAAATTATTAATATTTAAGTTTTTCTAATTTTACAAAATATTTAAATCTAAGATTAAAAAGTTATAAAAGTTTTTTTTATTATGCAGTTTTCAATTTTTTATTAGTAATACATATAGATGAATGACATGCAAAGTATTATCCGTTTTAGAACTCAAAGCTTTAGATTTGTCTTTAAAAAATACATGATAGAGTTAAAAACGGAAAAGGTATGTAAATTGTTTTTGACCTTGACTTCTAAGCGATGTGAAACTATTGAGTGTATCGGAATAAATCCTAACAGTCAAGGTCTAAAGGATATGAGGGTTCATCTTTGGAACTACATTTCATTCTCTTATATCGGGCTAGAGGAACGAAGTTTCGACTTTAAAATCTTCTTTAATATTCCAACTTCAAGTCGGTTAAGGTAGCATCATTAGAAATTTGGGACAAAAAAAAGATGTACAACTTCCAATTTTTAATTGGTGAAATTATTATTATATTAGATATTATGTTGTTAGTGCTTGAAATTAAGATTGAAGTTCGTTGATTCTTCAATTTTTATATGTTTGATTTTTTTCCTCCTTCGTTTATGTTCTATTGAATTATTTGTAGTTTTTTTTCTTTGTTATTATATGGGTTAAATATGTTTTTAGTATCTATACTATTTATCAAAATTCTGTTTTGTCCCTGAAATAAACTTTTAACTTATTTTGTCCTTATATTTTATAAACAAGTGTAAATGATCCTTAATGACAAATAAAAATATCTTTAAAAAGAGAAAAATGAGAGAAAATGGAATGAATAAGAGATAGATGATAATGAAATAGAGAACTATGAAGAAGAAGAAAAATAAAGAGATAAAAAAAAATTTTAACACATCATCGAAGATTGTTTATACAAGTTTATAGTATAAGATGAAATAAATTCAAAGTATATCCATAATTTTGACAAATAATTCAATAAGTATAACAATATTTAATCCGTCTTTGTGTTGGTAAATGGTCTTAGGGTGAGTAGACCACAAGATGGAATAGTGTGGACTTTTAATTATTACGGTTTCTACAAAATCTACAAAATATGAGTTTGATAAATTCACTTTACAAAATTGGAAGATAGGTATTCTTCTAGTTCAATAAAATCTTCTTTGAAACGTTAGAAACTGAATTCAGAGATTTAACGTAGTCACTGTGAAGAAAACAAGAAAATGTCATTGGAGAAGACTCATTAGTTAATTTATATTCCCGAATTGCAATCACAAGCGTCAATATATGCTCACTTTCGGTAATATAATTTCATACGTTTATTTATATATACTTCCAGAATGATAGTTTTGGAAATTTATTTGTTACACATTCTGAAACTATACAAACAGATCCAAATTTTTATTTTCAGGATATGAAATGTGCTTATGAAATTATAAAAGCACAACAGACTTATAAAACTATAAATAATCTTCAAGATTTTATTTCCTAAATGTGAAACAGGGACTTCCAGAGTTATAATTTCAGAATAAAATTCCGAAAAATTATCTGAATATACTAAATCAAATATACTTTCTTAAAGTTTAAAGATCAAAAGCCAATTTTTTTCATAATTTCTGAGACATTGAATCAAAACCCAACGAAGAAAAGAAAATCTTTGAGACATTGGAGGTAATTTTGGACTAGGAAAAAACTATGTTGTCTATTATTTTTTTTTTTCAAATGAGCTGTTGAGAGTTGTTTTATGACAATTACTTTTTGCACCTATAAAGATTTAAAATTTCTGTTTTAGATTTTTGAATTTATAAAATTTAGAAACATGTTTAAAATTATAGAAATTTTGGATCATACAACTTAAAACAATATTTTAAATTATATAATTTAAAATATATTTTTAAATTACTTAATTTGTAAACATATTTTAAATTATATAAATATATTTTTTTAATTCAGAAATATATTATAAATTGTAGAATATATAATCTAAAATATATTTTTGATGTTAAAATTTGGTTGATATAAAGAAAAAAAGATGAATATATGATTCAAATTCTATGAGTGACACTACACCAAATCATACATTAATAACGAATTTTCACTACATAGACTATTTTCAGTAGGTGTGAGTTTAAGGGAGTTTGCTGAACGTCAACTCATATGTAGTTCTACTAAGATTATGTTGCGATCTGAGTAATCTCACTTTAAGTCAAAAGTCTGAGTTATATTGAGTTGGAAAGAAAGACAAAACTTGGAGAAAAGAGAAAGAGATAATGTGTAGTTTGGTTAAGATAGTAAGAGAATGAATGTGACTAAGACATGGTGGTGTCTCCCATCTTAAGATACTTTTAATCAAACCCTGGTACCCACCAGAAAAGGGATGAAGTTTGTGTTCATTCCTCTTTATATATGCAACAGAGATGAAATGTTAGGCACGTGAATTCAGGTGCAAAATTGCAAAACACAAGCCATTGATCGAACAAATATATATAATGACATTTCTTAAGTCACAACCGCAGTAACAAATGGCACCTTGTGTGATGTGAAGTCACAACTAACTGCAGGCAAAGTTGGAGCATTTTCTTCTGTATTTCAATTATTCCTTCAAAGGGAATCACCTACTCAACCCCCAACACTCCTTCTCTCACATTGCCTTTCTTATATTTCAACTTTTCACATTGCCAAAGACAAATTCAACCAAAGAAAAACATACATAAAATTACATTGGTTGGAGTTAGAATGCAAAAATCTTCAAGGTGCGCTTCTCTTTCTTCTTTTTCCCATCTATGTTTGTATGAGTCATGTTACTCAGCATATAAAGTTTAGCTTTAATCCAACAATTCCTGCATGCAAGTAATATATATATATATACACATAATTTATATGGCTGGATGATGATGATTTCAAGGAGTTTTAGTTGGAAGAACTTGAGAAGGCTTGCTAAATGATTCAAGGGGAGTTAATAATATTCAAAACTGCACTCTATCTCTGAAATATATAAATTCAGGAAAACAGGTACTTGGTCAGCTATTTATTTATGATTCACAAATTAACTACATCCACTTTCTCTGAATAAGCATCTATGTGTTGTCTTTATTGTCTGTGATGCAGCTCCTACCTGCACCGTTCTCTCTCTTTCTTTCATGCACTTTCATATATATACCATCGCATTTCATCATGAATGCTGCTGATGTAGTTCAGGTTTCACATTTTCATGATCAGAAGAGCATTATTCTTGTATTCGCATGAGGCTTTGACGAATTTTATGTCACCAAATCCTAGCTATCTGCTAAAATAGACCAAATCAAATTCCACTTCACATTTATGAGACACTCTTCCACTCAGATAAGGTGCATAATTACATTCAACAATGTTTTAAGTCTTTAAATTGGAGGAAATGCAGCAATATTAGTCCATCTAAAAACCAACACTTAAATATTATAGTTTAATGACAAAATCATTTGACATGATGAAATTAATTCTTAGAATTATAATCTAATAATAAATGGTCTCACAAAACTGTATGATATAATTACTGAACATTAGTTTTTAGTTAAATGTTATAAACTTGAAGTTGTTTGATCTCTACTTTGTCAAGAAAAAAAAAACACTGCCCATATGTTACAGTGTTATAAAGTTGTACAAACTATGTGTTTGAAATGAACATTTCAACTTTATAAAGGTCTAAAACACATATAAGGTTCGCCCATATGTTTTTGTAGAAAGTGAAAAGGATCTCACTATATATTTTTTTATTGCTTTTTAGGGCCTCAAGTAAAGAATTGACGGCTAAAGCTCATGAAACCCACCCACACTTTTTGTCTTGTATATATATATTGATATTGATTTTTTTTTTCTCTATCTGTAGTATTCATTATTGCCTTCTGTTCATCTCCACCATTGTGAAAATATTATATTAAATTTTAATTATTTGGGGATTTCCAAACTACATTATTTTTTATCTGATTTTAATTAATATAAGGTTTAAATTTAATGTAAAGGGTATTATTATATTCATACTTTAATGAATTTTTTATTTAGTTATTGATAGAAATTAATGTTTTGAATTTAGAATCTTATTTAAAATGTATGATATTAAATTTTATGCTATTGTAAGCACGATTTAATAAGAAGATATTAAGATATATCTATTTTAGGATTGTATATAACTTAAAATTTGAGTTTTATGAGAATATTTTATTAAAAAAATATTTTTTTACCTTAAAAGTATATATTTTTTGGAACTAAATAGAATATTAATTAAAATTTTTATAAAACTCAGCAAAAGTTACAAAATAAGTGATGTTGCAAAGTGAAAGCTACAAAACTTAGATGAACACCTTATAGAATATTGACCACTGCAATGGAAATGAATTTATAATCTCTCCATTAAAAATGTAATAATGATGCAGAGAGAAATAAAAAAAAGTGCAAAAAACCTTTTACTTTCATTTTATAGGTTCTGCGACAGCCAAACTAATTTTGCTGTGATATGATAAGAATTAATTGACTGTAAGGATTTTTTTCAAGTGCAACAAATTTGGTAATGTCTTACCTTTAACTTTCATTATCTTTAATTCCTCTGTAATGATATTTTTTCTCAATCCGTGGTCCCTAATCCAAAGACTTTGTAATTACCCGTGGAAGACAAGGTAAAGAGTGTGACCTCTATGAGTTTGATTTTGACATTTAAGGCAGAGGAATCCATATCCTTAAAACATTGTTTCCATGCTTGCAAGTGACATTTTGTTCCCTTCAGCCAAAATCAAAGCATTGTTTACCCACATGGTTAGAGAACGTAAAAGGGGTTTAGTTTAGTGCTTAAGTTGTTAAGTCAATTGGAAATGCATTATTGATGGATGAACCAATGAGCCTGCTAATACTTGTAATTTAAGCTACCATGAAAGAGAATATGCCACCAAACATGTACTTGAAATCAAGTACACTCTTTTTTAAGTTCTACCCACTTCAGAAAACTCCACAACCTACTTAGAATACAGTTTTATGTTGTCCTTACAAAGAATAAATAACACTCAACAACCAGTAATTTCACCTTTGAAGACACGACTCTCTCTATATAATGTGTTTTATGGGAATAGGATTTAGTGTCCAACAGTACTATTGTACTTTACTAAATAATGACGAAGTTTCATGTCTTCAACTTCTTTGGGACATTGAATTAAGGATGTTGACACTGTCTCTTATAGTAAAGGTACACGACAAATTCTTCTATGGAATCACTCCATGGCATTTTGCACTAAAAACACTAATTCTCTTTTGGGACCCAAGAGGGTTTAGTCCTTTTTTTATTTTGATGATAACGGTTTAGTCTTTTTATGACAACATCGTCATCGACACATGCATGTGATTGTCTGTGTGTATAATTAGTAATACATGTTTTAGTTTACCATGTTTACATAGGATTAACTTGAACACATATCTTAAATTTGTTTGGCAATGAAAAAATATTTGTATTCAATTTTAAAACAAATGGGTTCATAATGTATAAGAGAATAATAATCTGATGTTTGATTAAGTATTTATATTCTGATATTGGAGCATTGTTGCAGATATAGGTAAGTTCCTATTGAGGAAAACTAGTCCTAGGCATTCATGCAGCATATATTCCATCTAAAGTGGAAGAACTAGGACTAGATTCTGCCTAGCAAAAGACAAAGAATCAATGGAATTTCTGTTCCTTTTTCTATTAGAATCTAACCGTACCTTAAGAGTCATAATGTCCTCACCCTTTGGATGTGGGTCACTTTCTTTTATGGTGGCCAAGTTAAGCACCAAGTTTTTGAGCTTTTCCATTCCATGTCAAACAAGTGTTTGCGCGACTGTACTCACTTCATTGCAATGTGCAATTTGATTGAGAATAAGAAAGAATAAAGAATTATCAAAGCTCTTTATTACGTACAAATTGTCTTGAGCCAGTGAGGTTCAAAGAATTGGTGTCGCTGTTCATCATCAATGGCCACCTCATACTATCACTGATTGTGTTGTGTCTCATCTTCTACACAGAAAGGTGTTGCATAAATCCACTGTCTTTTCTAGGTGGCATGTTCCTGCTTCAACCACCACTTGTATTATTGACATTCACAAAAGCACCACCATTCCACTGACACAGAACTATTTGTTTTTTTTTTATTTCCTCTTTTGTTCTTTTTCTTGTGTCATTCTTTGAGTTATCTCTCTCTTTTGAGACCACATTTTCAGAACAGGAGCCATGAAACAAGGGTCACCAGCATCACCACCACCACCATCACCACCACAACCACCACCAACAACAAAAAATGTGATCAGGCTTCAGAGCAGTTTAACTCCATCTCGGTTAAGACTTCCTTCGAAGTACAGAGAGCCTCCAAGAACTCCACCAGAGGTTGTAAATGGGGTAGTGTCAACTCCAACAAGGAGAGCCAAGTCTGTGACTCCAGAGTTGAAGCACACTTCCAGGATCAAAAGGGGTCTAGTCCTGAACAAGGCCAAACCCAATGAAGAGGTTGTGGGAACCCACAGGGGTAGGGAAGCTGAAGAGGCTAAGGCTGTGTCTCGTTTTGTGAGGCCTCATGTTGTGGAACAGTTTGCTAGGCCAAGGAGTGCGGTTGGGGATTTTGCCATGAAGAGGGATAAGGAGGATCCTGATGGGAAGAGTAAGAAGGAATTGATGGAGAAGCTTGAGGTGAGTGAGAATTTGATCAATAATCTGCAGTCTGAAGTGCTGGCTTTGAAGGCTGAGTTGGAAAAAGTTAAGGGCTTGAATGTGGAGCTGGAATCTCACAACAGAAAACTCATTAAGGATGTTGCTGCTGCTGAATCCAAGGTGGTGTCTTTGGGTGGAAGTGAAAAGGTGAGAGTTCAAATGTTAATCGGTTTGTTATTTGTTACCATATGCTTATGGGAAAAAATAATTGGACTTTTAGAATGTATCCTGCTTCTTTTCTTCAATTGTTGTTTCGTTTTTACTGTCGATATTTTCTAGTATGGTTAGCCCATTTATTAGGATCACGAACTGCAGTTTGATTGGACTTTTACTGTTATTTTCTATAATGGTGTAAAAACGAGGCCACATATATGTTTTGAGGATAAAAGTTATGTATGAGCCGTTGCTGCTTTGAAAATGAGTCTGGTTTTTATTTTAGATGAAGGAGCCAATTGGAGAACATCAGAGCCCCAAATTCAAACACATTCAGAAACTCATTGCTGACAAATTAGAAAGGTCCGTAGTGAAAAAGGAAGCCATTACAGATGGATGCTTTGTTAAAACATCAACTCCAGCACCAACAGCGATTCCTACAATTCGTGAAACTACAGCTATAAGGATAGGAAGAAAGCCTGCACTAAAAGCATGCCTGCCACCGCCTCCACCACCTCCACCACCGATGCCACCATCAATCCCTTCTAGGCCTGTAGCAAAAGTGAATAACACCCAAAGGGCTCCTGCCTTTGTGAAATTATTTCACTCACTAAAGAATCAAGAAGAGATGAAAAACACAACAGGGTTGGTTAGACAGCATAAACCAGTTGACGTGAATGTACATAGCAGCATTGTTGGAGAGATTCAAAACCGTTCTGCTCATCTCTTAGCAGTAAGCATTGCGTTTTAAAAAATTGAATTGGTGGCTTTACATTTGCTATCCTTTTCAAATTAAATATACAGCATTAGTGACTGATTATGCTTTCCAGATAAGGGCAGACATTGAAACAAAAGGAAATTTTATCAATGACCTTATAAAAAAGGTGGTAGAAGCGGCCTACACGGACATTGAAGATGTCTTAAATTTTGTTAATTGGCTTGATGGTGAACTCTCATCATTGGTGAGTGTGCAGAGAAAGCAGTAATTGTTTTATGGTGATATTGTTATCAAGTAGTACATCTGAAACTGAAAGTAAGCTAATTGCAAGTCGCTGTTGGTTTCTTATTGGCTACATATTCTGTTTTCTACAGGCTGATGAACGTGCAGTCTTGAAGCATTTTAATTGGCCTGAGAGAAAAGCTGATGCCCTGCGTGAAGCTGCAGTTGAGTATCGTGAACTTAAATTGTTAGAACAAGAGATTTCCTCCTTCAAGGATGACCCTGAAATTCCATGTGGAGCTTCCTTGAGAAAGATGGCCACCCTATTAGACAAGTAAAAAAATAAATCCATATCATGTGTTTAATTACTAATTTTAAAGAGTTTAATGGTTGTGCACCAATAGTGTAAACAGTTTTACATTGGGAACCAATAAATTATCACTGGTGATACAACTTTTGAATTAGTTAACATAAACAAACATACCGTATATGATAGTTTGTACTTAGATGATGGTGTAACATTTATACTATGAGTGCATAGTCTATTTCCTCAATTTTGAATATGCCAGGTTTACAGTTTGGGGGATACTTACACTGTCCTCTCCTCTCATTGTGATAGGTCTGAGTGCAGCATACAGAGACTAATGAAGTTGCGAAATTCTGTAATGCGTTCATATCAAGATTACAAAATTCCAACTGCTTGGATGCTTGACTCAGGAATCACGGCGAAGGTATCATTTTTAAGCTTTCTTTGTGAATGTGATGATAACAACAATGACACTGAGTAAACCTTGTCTTTCTAATAAGCATTAGAAGTTATGTTTTGATGACATTGGCAATTGTTGAAATTAGTCTGCATGAATAGATATAATACTTAAACCATGTGTTGCTTTACTTTCAGTGTTTCTTTTGACTCAATGAAAATGAAATGAAACAGCACAACTAACTGTTTGAAGAACATGCTTCAGTTTAGGATGTATTCATCCAAGTCTCTTGTAATTAATTGGCTACTAAATGCTACCACATACATTATGTATCTTTTGAGAGTTGATAGCGAAATTTACAATTTTTCATTGTAAAACTTGACTGGATGGATAATAAATATGCCATGTCTGCAGATTAAGCAGGCTTCTATGACTCTGGTCAAGATGTACATTAAAAGAGTTACAATGGAGCTTGGGTCTGCTAGGAATTCAGACAAACAGTCTAGTCATGAATCCCTTCTGCTTCAGGGCATGCATTTTGCATATAGAGCTCATCAGGTATTTCTTACTGTCTACAAATATCTGAATATCTTCTTGTGTCATCAATATTAATTTCCCAACAAAAGTGTCAGTTATTTGCTAATCGCTAGAAATGTCATTAGACCGCATGATCATAAATTGAAGCCTTACATAGGAACAAATACCATGTGCTGGTTTAAATGATGAGTAAGGTTTTTAGTACTACTAAGTTTCTATTTCATGTACTGCAAACTTACTAATGATTGTGGAAATTTTGAAAATTTGGCAGAATGCTGTGGTCATTTCACGCCTTTGAATTTACTAACATTTTTACAGAAAATCGTTGTCGCTGCTGGACAGAATTTTAACCTGTATGCAATTAACAAATGCAGCATTTGTATATCGTATGATAAAACTAGATAAATCAAGTATACATTTTTATAAGCAATTTGGGATACCATATATGATTATAGAAACATCATATGTAGTTACTACGTATCTACTCTAGCAATTGTTTCCATCACAAGACCTAAGAAATGCAAATATACCATAGTTGCCTAGCATATCATCAACCCAATAAGGTGATGTAATTAGCTTAAACGATTAAGTGGATCATCATAACCCATTCTAATTTCCATATGAAATGACCATCAACCCTTTTTTGGATAAAAAGCAAAAATCTTATTTGCAGCCACACTAGAAAATATTACAATTTTCATCATTTATGAGGGCTGATTCATATATTTTGGTATGTTTCTGTAGTTTGCTGGTGGTCTAGATGCAGAAACTCTGTGTGCTTTTGAAGAGATAAGGCAACATGTACCAGGACACTTGGCAGGGTCTCGAGAACTTTTGGCTGGCATAGCATCATCGTGAGAGGCCATTGATATTTTATGCTTTCTTTTCCTTATCCCCAATGTTCAACACTATTGACGACCATTCAGAAGAAATAAGAAGAAACATGCAGAAATTTTGAAGAAAGAACTTTCCATAGGGTGGTTGAGGAAGTTTAGTAGCTAAGTCTGCTACAGTCCAATTGTTACAAACTAGCTGCTTCCTCGTCTTGTTCTACGGATAAAATCTTCACAGTCACTGAGCTTAAATAGTTTTTGAGAAAAAAAGAAAATGCTAGCAATATGCTCTTACAATGTAAAGTATTTTACATGATCATCCAGACACAAATTACCATGTATGATAAGTTTGTTAACTTTGATAATAACCAACAAAACTGATTTTAATGGGTTGATGATATAAATCTCTTACAGTGAGCACACATCTATTAAACATAGTTTCCTCCACCCAAAGATAGACTTCCCTCTACTCTCTAATTATGGGACAAGAACAAGAAGTTTGCATGTGTAGGTGCATATAATTACCGAGTTGCTGTAATAAAATAATTTCCCTGCCATCTGATTAGAAGTAAATTTCAGGTTATTGCTTTTCTAACATACATGCAACTGCTTATTTTGAATAATAATTATTTTATTAAATGTTTTTTTAAGAAATTGACAAGAAGTAAATACATGTTTACTATCATTATCAAACCTAATTCTTTATGTTTTTTTCCAAATTGTCAAATTTGACCAAGAAACAATTTCGAGCACGTACAACGTTTTATATAAAAGGAAACAAACTATAATATTTATTATATAAATTACAATTATTTCTATATTTATACCAAAAAAAACACAACCTTCTTATAAGAACACTACTACAAAAATCGGAATCCACGTCGGTTCTGGGGATGATTTCACGACGGTCCCAAAACCGACGTTGAAAGAGGCGACGTTAAAAGTAAAACTTTCAACGTCGGTTCAATTTGGACCGACGTTGAAAATTGAGGACTTTTCAACGTCGGTTATGTCGTTAACCGACGTGGAAAGTTGCCCAGACTTTCCACGTCGGTTAACTACATAACCGACGTTGAAAAGTCCTCAATTTTCAACGTCGGTCCAAATTGAACCGACGTTGAAAGTTTCCTCCCATTTTTCAATACAGTTTCTAATTTTCTCATTTACCCTAAATTTTAGTACCTGCATATCAAATAAAGGTCCAGCAAAGCAGCAAACAATTTGAAAAAGCTAAATTTGAAATGATTTATATATATTGAATAATTATTTAAATTTGATCTATTTACAATTGTATAAATAAAATTACAATAAAAGTACTCCTATTGTTCCCTATTTCTAATTTCTAAAAACTTTTGTGTCCACTTTTGTCGAACTTGGTCGATAGACTCTGTGGGCAAGGGTTGGGTATCAGTGAATACCTGGAACAAAATGAAAGTATGTTAGGTATCACAAGTAGGAAACTTTACCAATACTTGTTTTGGAGGAATAGGGTTTTGGAGGACTAACCTGTCTCCAAGTATCTCCGATATTCCCAAAACTATAAGCCACATCCAATACATTACGTAGTAGCCACATTCGTAGCTACCCGTTTGTCTATTAACCTATAATGAATTGAACAAGTCATTAATTCTGAAAAATACATATTCAATATTCATTAGAGAATTAAAAGTAACCTTACATGTAGGATTTCCCAATGTGGGTTAGTGGCTTTGCTGATGTGCATTCCATCAATGGTACTGCACACCTTAATAGCACTCGCTGAGAAGTTATTAGTCAATATATGAACACTACTTATATTTGAAAACACAAACTTAAAAATACTTACCTATTCAAAATGTTCTTTAAATCGAGTATCCGGTTTTTTATTCAAAGAACAAAACCAAGTATACGATCTTCTCCGGACGATCGATGAGGAAGAGTTGCCAATGATGCCTTGAAAAATAAAATGTTTAGAATATAATTCAATCACAATAAAAACAATAATGAACTTATATTGACTTACTTGGAATAAATATGCTCCAAGATATATCCGCCTTTTAGAGGTGAGGATCCAATTTTGGATATATCTTTGGACTTCCTCCTTCTATTTCCAGTTGCTTGGATTGACTCGAGGCTCAAAAAATCCATAGACATCCGAAGCTCCTCGCTCCTCGACCAATTCATCCATCATCCTAAAAATGAAAAATAATAACATGTTATATATTAAATAATGAAATTGAAATTATAATAATAAATATGTACTTACATTGTCCAAAGTTGTAAAATAGAGATGTTAAGATCCCTATCACCCAATGTGACCTCTGAGATGTCAGAATATGAAATGTAGAGAGGGAAGCTTGCATTATTTATCCCAAATCTCCTAGCATCCCAACGAATCTCAAAGGAGTTCGCATAATATTCTGCAGAGGCATGGATCAACTCAACAATTGGATTTTTGGGAGAGTCTGCTTGTTTTCCTTTAGTATGTTCGAAGCAAGCACGACTTGTAGGCTTCCGAACATCCTACATGTTTAAAACAATACTACTTAATACAGAAATAACATTTTCATAAGTCATTAACATAAAAAATTACATACCTTTTTAGAAACTTGTCTCAGTAAATGTTGGGGCCAAGCAATGAATGTGTGAAGGGCCTGTCCCACCACCTGTACCTCATCAGTAGGCACAGGGACTCGAGCATCAGCATCTCGAATCTCTTCTACCACCACTCTCAAATAACCAGGTGGCAAAGGCACACTGTGGATGGTAGAAGCCCCTTCCTGAACTGAACCAAGGGCCACCAATCTTGGTTCAAGCAACCCATCCTCCACCAATAAGGCGCATCGTTTCATCCCAAAAGATGGACCTGTGGATGCATGATATATTTCAATTAACATTTTTAATGAAGACATATATGAAAAATAAATAACGATTTTACCTATCGGTGCAGAGTGCAGCAGACAGCAATGGGAGAAGCTAGAATAGAAGCGGGATTATCTGGAAGTACTTCCCATTGTGCCAACAGATGGAGGAGATGGTCGAGCGTGTTGGTGGGAAGATGCCATCCTAAGCGCCAAGTCTGGAAACATGCTAAGTAAGCTGCTCCCGAACTCTGTGCTGCGATGACCGGTGTCGGCTTCGCTGTGAGTTTCTTCTCCAACTCTTCTTCATTAATTGTTGAGCTTTGGGTATTCTTCACTGGTGCCCCAAAATAATGTCGAATACCCACACGGTCCCCACACCCCGAACACGGCGGGGTGTTCATCTTACCAATAGCAGTGGTCGAGTATATCTCGACGACCACATGGAACGAAAGTTCCTGTGTACACTCGCTCCTCCAAGGAATCCTACAATAAATTTAACACATTATATATATATATAAATATACAAGTGTAACAAATTAATCATATTAGGGTTAAAAAGAATAGTAACTTACAATCCTATCTGCTATATATTGGGCCTCCTCAGATGTCATCCCACCGGAAGGCTTTTGACGAGCTCTCTTCCAAGTTTGATGACGTTTAGGAGGAGATGGTGGGGGGAGATCATCCTGGCTTATACCAGAACTGGCTGATTCTTGTTCTCTGAGTGCAGCCTTCTCGTACATCATTCTCTCAGACAAGAGATCATACCCCCCACGAGACAGACGGTGGGGGGTCAAATTCTTCTTCTGAATCTCCTTCGCCTTTAATCTTTTCCCCTGCAAAATAATTGATATTAGAATATAATACAATAACTTAATAAATTTAAATTCATTTATACCTCCCACTCTGGGCCAGTCCTAATCTCTACAAATTTCCTCCACTCCTCCTCGGATATGCCATATCGTTGGCAAGGAGTAAGTCCCTGCTAACGACATCCTCAAGCATAAACCCATTTCAGTAGTTAATGTGGACTTGAACCGCCTCCACATTTTTGCAATGGTGGACATAATCTTCTTCTTAACTGCCTTGGAGTTTTCAATATCAAAATACTTCTGCAAAAATAAAACATAATTAACATCAAAATTAAAAATCAATATTCAAGAAAAGACAATTGAATAAATTTAAACTTACCGAATGTCACCGCCAAATCAGATTCTTCACCGTGTCGTCAACATTATCCCAGTCTGGATACAAAATAGATATCTAAAACATAATCATTAGTTAGATGAAAAGAAGAATTATATGTAAATATGTAAAAACTTCAAATATAAACTTAGAATTACCTTCTCTCGTGCAACGGTACCCAAGTAGGCTGCTGAACCGGGTATGATGCGGACTGGACACCTTCCCAGTGCGTGGATCAACGGACACACCGAGCTTCTCTCTCGTCATGTGTCCGGCTGTCATGCTCGATAGTCGTGTAGCTTGCCTGGTCTTCTTTGGTGGATGAGGTGGTGGAGGAGATGACGGAGGTGAGGGAGGAGGTGATGGTGAAGGAGATGCCATGTGTCCGTAAAGAAAATATAAAACAATATAATTTATAAATCTTAAATACACAAACATAAAACAAATACATAAAGAATTTTAAGTAGAAACATACTTAGACAACTAAATTTTCCCATATCCCTTCATCATGATCATTACGAGTTGCATGGACCACATCCTCTTGTACATCTTCAATACTACTAGGCAATCGTGGTGAATTGGGAATGACAATGAAATCATCCGACTCATCTTCATTTTCATGGTTGACATCAATCCCTTTGCCTTGAAGGAGCACGGACCACCTATCATTACATGGGTCGGTCACGTAAAAAACTTGTTTTGCTTGATATGCCATGATGAATGGTTCTTCCTTATGACCTAGCTTCTTAAGGTCTACCATAGTAAAACCCATTTCGTCAAATTGAACACCGGTATTGCTATCGACCCAAACACATTTAAATAGAGGAACTCTAAATTTCACTGTAGTCAACCTCCCAAATTTCCTCAATCACTCCAAAGTAACTTATGGATGCCATGATGGGGTTTTTATCCTTTGAACTAGAAAAGTGCATGGATGTGGCCTCAATAGATACTCCACTATTTTGAACTGTGCTATTGTCATCTTGTGACTTTGTGTAGAAGGAATATCTATTAATGTCGTACCCAATCCAAGTGATGACGTTATGTTTTGGTCCATGAGCTAGCCATTTCAATGTATCAGATGCATGCTGATCTGAAAATATTTGGCTTTTAAACCAACTGACAAAGTTGTTGTTATGCTCCTTCACTAATAACCGTTCACCCATTTTGGGGTTTTGGGTCCTCAACATTGATTGATGAGCGGATATGTAAGGAAGAACTTCATCCGTATTATTCAAAATATACAAGTGTGCCCGACTCAACTCGAGTAATATCCTTTGCTTGAACTTTTATACCACGAGTACCCTTTCCATTTATCCTATCATCATGTCGACTTGTAGGAACACCCACGGCTTGTGCTTTTGCCAAGTATTCTGAACAAAACTCTGTAGCTTCTTCTGCAATATACCTTTCAACTATAGAACCTTCGGGTCTGTATGGATTCTTAGTATACCCTTTGAAGATCTTCATGTATCGCTCAATTGGGTACATCCACTGCAAAAAAACTGGGCCACATAACCGTATCTCTCTTACAAGATGAACAATTAAGTGAACCATAATATCAAAAAATGATGGAGGAAAATACATCTCCAATTGACATAGTATAATTGCTGCCTCATTTTCCAATTGATCTAATGATTTTTCATCAATTACCTTCGCGCATATAGAGTTGAAGAAAAACATAGACGCATAATTGCATTTCTCACATTCTTCGGGAGTATGCCACGTATAGCTACAGGTAAGAGTTGTTGCATCAAAACGTGACAGTCATGTGACTTTAACTCAACTAGTTTAAGATCTTTCATTGACACAAGACTCTTAATATTTGAAGAGTATCCTTGTGGAACTTTAATACTCCGAAGGCACCGACAAAGACTAGTCTTCTCTTTTTTGGATAAAGTGTGACATGCTGGTGGAAGATATGTTCTCTTGCCTTCAGATCTTGGATGCAATTCGGACGTATTCCCAATTCACAAAGATCTTGACGAGTATTCACTCCATCCTTTGTCTTACCTTTGATGTTCAAAAGTGTGCCAATTAGACTATCACACACATTCTTCTCAACATGCATCACATCAATACAATGACGTACATCTAGATGACACCAATATGGAAGTTCAAAAAAATTGATCTCTTCTTCCACTTGCTTCGTCGAGTAGATTTCTTTTGGGTCTTTCCAAATTCAACATGTATGTTTTTCACCCGATCATAAACTTCCTCACCTGTTAACGGTGACTTAGCAATTTCATCCTCCTGGCAACCGTTAAAAGCTTTCTTCAATCTTCGGTATGGGTGGTTAACTGGAAGGAATTTTCTGTGTTTATTATAAATTGTCTTCTTCCCATGTTTCAATTGCAGATAACTTGTATCTTCTTGACAAATAGGACACGCATGATGACCCTCGACACTCTGTATCCACTCAAGTTACCATATCTTTGGAAAGTCATTTATGGTACAAAATATCATTGCATGTAACTTGAAATTCTCCTGTCGATTTGCATCAAACACCTCTACTCCTTCCTCCCACAACAATCTTAAGTCATCTATCAAAGGACTTAAATAAACATCTATGTCATTTCCTGGCTGTCTTGGACCTCGCAATCATCATAGATAGCATAACATATTTCCGCTTCATGCACAACCAATGTGGAAGATTGTAGATCACCAATAAAGCTGGCCATGAACCGTGGTTAGTGCTTAAGTTACCAAAAGGATTCATTCCATCCGTAGCTAGTCCAAGTCTAAGGTTTCTTGCATCACTACCAAAACTTGGAAATAGACGGTCAATTTTCTTCCACTGTGGAGAATCAGCCGGATGTCGAAGTTGTCCATCTCGTTTCTTTGCAACTCGAATGCCATGTGAGATTTTTTGAATCTTCTTCATTAGCAAACAATCGCTTAAACCTTGGAATTATTGGAAGATACCATATAACCTTTGCGGAGAACCCTTTTTATGACTATCTTCACCATCACCATCACCATCCTTGACTTTGTAACGTGATACACCACATTTTGGACACTTGTGAAGACATTCAAACTCTTTCTCGTATAAAATACAGTCATTAGGACAAGCGTGTATCTTTTTATATTCTAAACCCAACGGACAAAGTATCTTCTTTGCTTCATACATACGGTTAGGCAATGTGTTTTCATCCGGAAGCATCTCTTTCAAAAGTTCTAACAATTCATTGAAACTTTTATCACTCCAACCAAACTTTGCCTTCAAATTCACCAATCTTAATACGTAAGACAATCGTGTGAAAGTTGTACACCCGGGATACAAAGCCGTCTCGAATCGCTCTTCAATTTATCATATACAGGTGCATGTGCTTGAAGAAAGCTCTCCTGACCCACATCACGAAGCATATCCTCTATTCGATCTTCCATACACACATCCTCCTCCTCCACAGGTTTGTGATACTACAGGAATATCAATAAGTTCACCGTGCCATATCCATGTAGTATAATTTTTCATGATACCCTCACAGATTAGATGTTCTCGTATTTTATCTACGGTTTGAACTCTTCCATTAACACACTTAACACAGGGACAATAAAATTTTCCATTCATCTTTAGACCATTTCGTTCAGACAAAACTCAAAAATTGTTCAACTCCATTCTCATACTCTTCCGATATACGACTTGCATTCATCCAACTTCGATTCATTTTCAGATTTTAGACTACAATTAAGAGTTAATAAAAACGTATCGGTCATCAATGAATTTAGTATCATTGATTACTATAATCAAAATTATCATTTAGTACAGCTTTGCTCTATAAGAGAGACAAACTCATTCTAACGAAATTTCATACAAAATCAAATACATAAACAACATCAAATAAAGCTCCACACGATCGGATCATCGAACAATCATCTACAGGCATTTAATAACCTAATCATACAAACACTATAACATTATTTAGTACAGGTTTACTAGAGACAAACTCATTCTAACGAAATTTCGACGAGTTTTCTCCGTAATTTGACTAAACCCAAATTTTTACACAACATCAAATACATAAACAACATCAAATAAAGCCCCACGGCACAGACGAGATCATCGGAACAATCATGTACGGACATTTCAATAACCTAATCATACAAACAATATCTACAAAACAAAAACAATAAAAAATAAAAAACACACTAACCTAGCAAGTAGCAGGCACGGAGGCGGTGGCGGCGATGGCGGCGAGTGGCGACACTGGCCGCGAACGCAGGCGGCACCGCACGAGCAGCGGCGCGAGAGGCGAAGCAGCGAGGAGGCGGCTACCGTCGCGGAGGCGGCAACGTAGCGGAGGCGGCACAGCGCGGAGGCGGCAGCGGATTCGCGCAGCCCTTCAACGTCGCGCGATGCGGTGCAGATCGCGGCGGCACCGATGGTCGGGCGGCAGCACCGGCGGCAAGGTCCACGGCAACTGCAGATGGAATGGAACGGAGCAGCGGCGGCGTAGCTGGATCGTGCGAAAAGACGAAGAAGACGAAGACGCGAAGAACGAAAAGTGAGAAAGAAAGGGGAACGCGAATATAAAAAGAGATTCTACGTCGGTTCGGGAAGAAGCGACGTAGAATGTGTTTAAACAACACATTCCACGTCGGTTACTACACAACCGACGTTGAATGTGAGACATTCTACGTCGGTTGTGTAGTAACCGACGTGGAATGTGTTGTTTAAACACATTCTACGTCGGTTCTTCCCAGAACCGACGTTAAATCTCCCGTAACATACATTCTACGTCGTTTTTGGTTTAACCGACGTAAAGAGCCGACGTTAATTCCTCTTTCTGTAGTAGTGGAAATAACTAACACCTTTATCTTTGTATATATAAAGATTTATTTTTGTGTGTACAAAGAGGTTAATATTCTTTTTCATTCAGTTTAGTAATGTTTTTCTATTTCTTTTTTTCTCTAGTCTTCATCTTCTATCATACTTATATAAGGAGATACAAAATATAAGGAGTAGATAAATTAAAATAATTTTGTATAATATATATCACAAATATAAGGAAAAAATTATTCAAGCAATAGTCATATTCAAACAAGTTATAAAATATAAAGACAAAATCATAAAAATAAACAACATTTGCAAAGTTGCGATATATTCTTACATCCTCTAAAATAATTTATTTTATATTATTCATATTTGTCGTGAGAATGTGATAACTCTGTGTTTTTCACTCAATGAATTTATAAAGTAACTTTTTTAAACACCTTCTATAAGTTTGTATCCAAAAGACAAAAAAAAAAGACTTGAATGTTTAATCTTAAGAGGAAATTAAAAAGGAATAACAATGAATAATTTGTGTACTCATTATAATCAAGACTTATTTGTATACTCTTTATAATAAAAGTGTTGATTATTGGAACCATTCAAGAGATCTTAAAAGAGAGACTAGATGTAGTTTAAGAATTATTGGTGAAGTAGTATAAAAGAAAGCTTGGCGTTTCTCTCTTTTACTAAAAACTATTTTACAGACGATCGAGTTTGATGTGTTAAAAAAAATATTTAGACTTTATTTAACCTTCTTCTAGATTTTGCTTGTATCATCCTAACGTTCCAAAGCTTATAAAATGTATATGGAAAGTTTTAAAATATTAGGAATAATATTTTTTTATTTGTATGAGTTTTTTTTGTACATATTTAAATAATGTATTAATTTTCTTAAAAAATAAACTACCAAATTGTATATTTGAATAAATTATTAGAAATAATAAACACAAACTTGATTAGTGTTTTTTTGCAAAAAGAATACTAAAATATTCTAAACTAAGTTTGTATTTTGGAGAGAATATATAAAGAAAACATATTTAATCTTTTAAAGTCTCTTTAGAATATCATATAATAACTATCTTAGTTACTCTAATATAACTTGTTTGATCCATCAATAGGATATTGTTTTCTTATTCTATTTCATATGTTAACTTATTTGTTTTATCATTTAAATTTCATTACAATTATCATCACTATAATCACCTTTATCATCCTTGTCATCTTGTTGTCATTACCATTCTCATCATTGTTGTCACTATAACGACTCAGGTTATTGTCACAATTATCCAAATACATAATTGTTTCTATCAACATCATCATCTTTATATTAAATACTACCACTACTTTTATCATTATTATTATTATTACCATATTGTTACTTTTATGATCAGTGTTATTGTTATTATTATTATTATTATTACAGTCCTTATATCATCTTCATTAGAATAATAACTATTACATTATTACCATTATCATCCCTTCTTATTTCATTTTCATTATTGTTGTCCTAAAAATCACCTCTATTTTATCATAATTTTTATTATTTTGGTTGTTATTATTACTATTATCACTTTTACCATTGTTAGTTTTATTATTATTTTTTATTGTTATTTATGCTTGTACTTATCCTATCAAGACTAAATCTGTAATTAAAATTGATTAATAAGTTAAAACTGAAATTTGAAAAAAAATATTTAAACATACATGTAAAAAGAAATTTTTTGAAAATTGACACTTTTACCATGTCTTTTATTTTTTTAATATTTAATTTTTTTTGAAATGATGCTGAGGGGTGTTGGAACACCGTAATGTGGATGCGTGACTCTTTCTACAATTAGTATATTGCCGTGAACCCGAGAAACACGACCAACACCTGTTCGTTTCCTTATAGTTAGTACTAACATCTGGATTCTGGGAATATACCAAGAAGATTGATCGTGCTAGTACGCATGTGCTAAATCGTATGCTGAAAACTGCCGAAGTTACTTCCACTCTTATTACCGTGCGGGAAACAGCATTATCTCAACCGAAACTGCGCAGTGGTTTCCACGTGAGGTTGAAATGTTCTTTTCATCATAAAAAACAACTTAAACAGAAAATAGACAAGTAAACTTCGATTTTGAGGGAAAGGGGAAGTCGTGAATTGTTCAAACTTAATACCCAGTAGCTAATAGGTGTATATAATAGCAAGACCCGTATGATTGCTTAGTTCTATATACGAAAGGCATGTTACTCCCTTTTATTGTGTAGGCCTATAACTTTGCAGCAGGTGTGAAATTTTCAAGTTTATCTTTAGTATTGTCCATTACCATTGATTTTAGACTTCTAGAGTTTCCTTGACTTCAATCTATGAACCTAGAAATCGTTGTGTTTTGCTTCTGATACTACAAATGATATTATTATAATTTTCTATTTCTGCTTTTTGCTTAGAAATGTCTTTCTTTTTGGGGCTTTTTAGCATCTGCTGTTTACTTTAGTCAAACTATTGAAATTGTTAGCAGAACTGAAAACAGTAAAGATTATCTGATTGTTGTGATTAATATGTTGGTTTTATATTGCTTCTGCTGAAGTTTATTGAACATGTTGAACCAGATGAGTTGTAAGAATGGGTTTGAAGTGTCTGCTGGTTGTTATATATGTTTGGGCTTGGTTAGGATCGTTGACTTTTGCAACTTCTGATGATGGGTTGATGAGGTTTGGTCTAAAAAGGAGGAATTTAGACCTTCAGAGTCTTAAAGATGCAAGAATCAAAGAGTTCGTCCATCCTATTGATTTAGAGGGAGCTAAAAAAAATTGTTGTGATGAAGATATAATATATCTTAAGAATTATCTTGATGCACAATTTTTTGGGGAGATTAGTATTGGTTCACCCCCACAATACTTCAATGTTGTGTTTGACACTGGCAGCTCCAATCTTTGGGTTCCATCTTCCAAATGCATCTTCTCTGTAAGTTACCCAATGACCTGATTCTGATTCTGATGCAAGTGGTTACTCATTAGTATTTGTTTTTTTTTAATGAACATATTTTAAAAACACACATGGCATGTGCAGATCGCTTGCTATTTTCATTCCAAGTATAGGTCGAAGATATCTAGCACCTATACCGAAATTGGTAACTTTGGATTATCATGGCATATAATTGAAAAGATAAATTAAATGTTTTCTTTCTAGATGCTTTCATTTGTTTTAATATGCAGAAACATAAATGTTGTTACAATGTACATAGTTAAAGTTGCATTTGGGAAAATATGCAGGGATACCTTGCAAAATCCCTTATGGCCAAGGATCTATTTATGGATTCTTCAGCCAAGATAATGTACAAGTTGGGGATGTCATCATCAAAGATCAAGTCAGTGTTTTGACTTCTGTTAGTTTTCAGTCAGATTATGCTGCTTGGTTTTTGCTGATGGTTTGTTACTTACTTCCCATCCACCAGGAATTTGCGGAGATTACAAAAGAGGGATCTTTGGCACTTTCAGCACTTCCATTTGATGGCATAATTGGACTCGGGTTCCAAGATGCTTCAATCGGAAAAGTCACACCCGTGTGGTACACACAACAACTTTATTAATTCATTTTTTCTCTTTGTTGATGTTTCTTCTTTCCTCCATTTTACATTTGAATAAATGTGAAAGAATATGCGTGATTATATTTTTATGGTAACAGGGTAGAAGGATAGCAAACTTCCCTTTTTTTTCTGAAGTTTTTTATGCTTCAGATGCAATGATTAGTTTTGTGAATGCAGGTATAATATGATAGAACAAGGGCACATATGTCACAAAATTTTCTCTCTTTGGCTAAATCAAGATCCTACAGAAGAAATGGGGGGTGAGATTGTCTTTGGTGGTATTGACTACAGGCATTTTAGAGGTGACCACACATATGTTCCCCTCTCTCAAAAGGGTTATTGGCAGGTATAGCATATTTAGAACTTCATCCATAGCTATTATCATCAACCATGCCATCATTGACTTTTGGAGTTTGCACCTGCAGATTGATGTGGGAGATGTTCTACTTGCAAGTAACTCAACAGGTGCTCTTACATTTTTGTTCCTGATGATGCTTAAATCTGCATCGTTTTTCATTGTTTCTTATAGCTGTGAATGAATACTGTGTACGTTTTCTCGGATTAAAGTTGCTAAACGTTGCATTATGCTAAAAGGCAACAAATTAGTACATTTTCCAGCAATGACATTTAAATTTGTACAGCCATTTGATAGAAGTAAAAGGTCTTTCGTATCAACTGTTTTCCTTTTTAACTCAAGTGGTCTTCTTGATTCATTTTTCAGCGTTAACTTTTTTACTGCAGTCATGCATTATTTTCAAATTTACCATGCTTGGTACTTTTCTTAATATTTAACCTCACATCAGAAAATCATGTAAAATATTTTACAGGATTGTGTGAGGGTGGCTGTGCTGCAATTGTAGACTCAGGGACGTCTCTAATTGCTGGTCCAACTGTATGATCTCAAACAATATTCTCTTTGTTCACTTTCTCTTTGTGGGTTTTCTTAGTAGTTTTTCTTTGCAGAGTGTTGTGACTCAAATTAACCACGCCATTGGAGCAGAAGGATATGTCAGTTTTGAGTGTAAAAGCATTCTCCATAACTATGGCGATTCAATATGGGAATCCTTGATTGCTGGGGTTTGTTCCTTTTGTAATTTTATACTTAAATAACTCACAATGATTATCTACAGACTACAGCTATTTGAATTTTAACAATACTTTACCTACTTCTCATGTCTCATATCTGCAGTTAAATCCTGACCTTATATGCAGTGACATTGGATTCTGTTCAAATAACGGATTTAACACAACGGAGTACACTTTTTTCATTTTCCTAATCTTGATTCTGAGACACATTCCTTTGTTCCAGTTCTCTTAACATAACTCTAACTTTAACCTGCAGTGATGTTATTGAAACAGTGGTGCATAATGAAAGTTGGAGTGGATCACCAACAAGGGAGAGCCCCTTTTGTTCGTTTTGCAATATGATTGTCCTCTGGATCCAAGTTCAGATTAAGCAAAGCAATGTAAAGGAAAAAGTTTTTAAATATGTGGATGAGGTAGTTGTTTACAAATTCACAATGGTTAGATAAGCTTCACATCACATACGTCTCCAATGAATCACTCACAAGCTTCTTCTTTGTGTCAATTTCCTTCTGTAAAAGCTGTGTGAGAAGCTCCCAAATCCCCCGGGACATTCATTTATAAACTGCAATAGTATTTCATCCATGCCGCACATCACATTCACCATTGGAAACAAATCCTTTCCCCTCTCTCCAGAACAGGTTTGTTGTTTAACATTCTGTGTTGTTTTTATACATCACTGTCTTGGCACTAGAAAAGTGCTCATGCATAACGTATTTATATCTGATACCTATCTCAATTTTATCTATCTCTCTTCAACTTCTCATATTTGCTTCTACCCCTTTCCACTAAAAAGATTTGACCAATAAACATAGCAAAGCTGGTACTGTTTGATGAAATCCATAGTGTGTTCCCATTTCATAATATTTCAAGCGTTTAATCTCTCCTTTGTCCTCAGTATATACTTCAATTTGAAGAGGGCTGTTCTACTGTCTGCTATGGTGGTTTTGTTGCTATAGATGTGCCTCCTCCACAGGGTCCCCTCTGGTAATCTATTCTAGTGATGTTAATGTCTTTCGTTGATAAAATATAAATTATGTATGCTACTAAATCACTTCAGGAATGAGCCAGGTTTTGTTCTCTCTTTTCACCCTATATATTATATTGTGTGTGACAGAAGTGTTATATTTGCAGGGTTCTTGGAAATATATTCTTGGGGGCATACCATACAGTATTTGACTATGGCAATCTCCGTATAGGATTTGCAGAAGCTGCATAGTTATAGTTGGTGATATTACCATGCCAAATTCTTTTTGAATAATAAAAATGGAGGTCTACATGATTCACTATAGCAAATAATAATTGCAGTCCTTGAGAGTTTTTCTCAAGGTCTCCATTCTATTGTAAATGGTAATTGGAATATTTTATGAATAAAATTTGTGATATTTGTTCACAAGTGTTAAATTGAGAGAAAAACAGAGAAAGATGGGAAATAAGGGAACTAAACCTTTTACTTTTTAGTGAGTGGAAAAGGGATTGTAATAAAAACCCATGTAAAAAAGGAATCTGGACTCCTTTCCAAGATTAAGTTGCTTTCATCTTAGCAAGTCTTGACAGACCAGAGGAAGGTGGGTTTCGATAACAACTACAACTACAGCACTTGTCCTGATAACATTTTTTGTTTCAATTATATATGAAGTAATCACTTGAATTGGGATTCCAATTTAGCAAGAAAAACATTTGCACTGATATACAGTTACGCCCCTTTGTAAAAAAGAGGAGGCACTGAAACAGAACTTTAAATTTGAAAATCTTTGACGAAATGCTAAACCAACATATTACAAATGTCGGATCAGAACTTTTACCAAACATATTATGAGCATAAACTGACTAGCAAATCTGCAAAACATTAAACAACTTTTGAAACAGGATGTTACACGGATATTCCATTTGCCACTTAAATAAACTCATCGGTAATCATATGCCTCGACCTTAAGAATTTTTCAAGGCAATGGTTGATCACAAATTCAAATTTCCAAGTCATTTACAATGGAGTCATATTATAGTGTTGCTATATATAAGAAATGATGTCCACATTTTGATTCTTCATCAATTCTGATTGATGCTGGCCTGTGGTCGAGAATTTGGGTTTCAAGTAACTCAAAACAATATACATTCTTCTTATTTTTTTTTTTTTAACTAAGGACTATTTTGGTACTGGACTGAGGTATTGTCTCTTAATTTTATTATTAAAATATCAAAATTTTAAATAAATAAATTTTAAATATTTATGCATCCATAGTACATGTAAAATTACAATAATTAATATTATACATAACATATAATATAATTAGGAAGTGTTTAATCTCTTTTGACAAAGTTTAAGTTACTCAATAGAATAAATTCTAAAGAAGTATTTTTGTTATAACATACCAAAATAAACCAATCAAAGCCCAGTAACATTGGCTCAAAGAGATGTTAATTACTTTTTGCACTTCCAGGATTTCTACATGTATTCTATGGGAGCATTGGAAAAGTTTGAACATGCTTTATATTTCTATATGAAATTTAGAAATGTATTCTGATTATAAAATCTACACTCCATTTTTAGATCCGGAAATAAATTAGGGGGGTAATTTAGAAATGTATTTCAAGTTAGATAATTTAGAATAAAATTTTAGATTCAAAAATATATTATAAATCTTTGGATTAGATAATCAAAATATATTTCTAAATTAGAAATATATTTAAAATTGTACAATTTAAAGTGTATTTTTAAATCATATAATCTTAAAACATACTTTAAATTTTATAATTTAAAATAAAAATTTAAATTATATAATTCAAAATTTTATTATAAATTATATAATTCAAAATACATTTATATATAATACAAAATGCATTTATGTATTTTACTATCTAAAATACTAATTAAATAATTTATTATTAATAACTAGATTTTTAAATTAGTGACAAGTGTAATTTAAAATATAAAAAATCAATTTTCATTAGTTAATTATATTATAATAAGAATTTACATCTTAAATATAAAAAAATACATGTTAAATTATAATAAAAAATACTATAATTCAATTTTGAATCTTTTCCATTCATCAATGATGAGAAATTCTTCCACTTCATGTTTTATATCTATCCATATAAACAGCACATATCATTCTATTTCAATTATTCCTTCTTTACTTCACTCGCCCTCCTCTAAATAAATCATAAAATACTTATTATATCCTCACGGTTTATGTATGAAATTACAACATTTAGATTTACTTTTTCTTATATGTACATATAACACTAGATAGTTAATTACAAAGACCAAGAGCCAAAACTTCAATATGTTCATTAATTTATTTTACAAAGCAACGACTAAGGAAAGCCAGTGTTAGTATGGCTGTGACCTAGATTTCTCTCTCTCTCCAAGACACACACACATAACATAACATGCTCACCTCTTCTGCTGGAAAACAAGCCACATTTGGTATTTGATTTATTATTTTGCCAACTATATATTCATATAACTCTATATCAACTCAGTAGTGTAAGGCTGATGAGGTGGTATTGCAGGCATCTTGGAACAAGGGTCATAACCACTGCCACTCTTAATTTGTTGGCTGTGGTTATTGCTGCTCTTCTCAGGATCTCCAATGAATGAGGAAATGGCTGAAAAAAGAGCTGCCTTGAGAGAAGGGTCTTTGGTTATAGCCTCACTGACAACATCCACCAATGCAAGGTTTTTCTCTGGGGTTAACAAGGTTGGAACTTTGGAACACAAGTGCAACCCCTCATGAGAATTTTGAGGGTGGCCATGCAGTGGGAGAGGGAACAAAGGGTGTGTGTGGCATTGTGAAGTGGTGGTGGCCCTTTGGAATTGGAGATAGTTATTGCTGTTGGGGTGGGTCAAGTCCAGTGTTACTGTGGGACATGTTGCATTGTGGGAGAAAGTAGCTACTGCTGCAGTTGGAGAAATAGTAGATAGTGATGAAGAGAAGAGGGGTGAGTTGGTGCTGCCATTTGAACTTGTGATTGAGCCAGAAAGGAACATGTTCAATGCTGCTGATGTTGAGCTTGCCAAAGGTCTTGCTGCTGGTGGGAGTGGATGGTTATGGTTCCCTTCATAGGTTGTGATGAGAACAGTCTCATCCTTAAAACACCTCTGCACCTGTTGCAAATGTAAACACCACCATGTCTTGTAAGTAAGTAAACTGTGCAAGAAACTTTCAGATTCGGAGCCATAGGCTGAAAAACTGAGAACACATCCCGAATAGAATAGACCCTTAACTTCACGTGTTAGAAAATTCATGTCATTGTTGAAAATTCTACCTCGAACAGATATATAAACAGTGAAATCATAATGTAGCAAAATCTGGTCTTAGAATCCAGTTTCATGAGATTGAGTTAGATATATGTTACACTAGATTTTCTTAAAATTTTGGTCCCCTTTCCTTAAACATTTTCTTTCTGTTATGACATAGATTTTTGAAGATTAATGGAAAGAAACCTGCTTACGAACTGGACATGCAGTTCCCATGCTGCAACGGTAGTAGGCTCGAGGACAAGGGTTGCCTTTCGCCGTCTTTTGGCCGTACTTTCTCCATTGACACCCATCTCCGATCTGAATGCAGAATCATACCATTAATTCCTCTCAATTAATACACACAAACATTGGTGTTGGAGATTATGATCCGGTTATAACATTTAAACAGTTGTAAAATAGACGCAAATCTTACAGTTAATATAGCATAAAACAGCAAATTTTTTAACAATCTTTTAATTATTAAATACTTTTCCCCTCCTTTGATAAACCTAAAGTTAAACATTAATTCTTTTTTATCTGCATTAACTCTTTTAAATACAAAGGTCAATTATGGTTAACTTCTTTGAACAATTTGTATTTCAATGCATACAAATCCAATGCAAACAACTAATACTATAGTTGTCAAAACAATTTTGTTACATTAATGTAACTTCTTTTGCTAAAATTAATATTTTTTAACTAAGTTTTTAGAGACATTGATAATTTCACAATTCTATTTATTTTACTTACTTTACACCCGTTGCCCTTCATACATGTGATATGCTTTTTATAATAAAAGAAAGACACTTTATTTTACTTTTTTACATTAAGAGAATGTAAAAATATTTAAAGCAAAATTATTTTTTTCTTGAGTTATTAAAATCACTGACGATGACAAAAATTTTAATCACGCCATGCATGCGTACTTAACTACTTATCATTAACATGTTATTGATGATTTTTTTTAATCTTTGATTATACTATATTTCATAGACATTACCGTCAAATTTATTCTTAAGTTAGGATTTTTTTTTGTTTAAAAAAGTTGTACTTTTTAATAAATTTTAATTAATATTAGTTAAAGATTTTTAACAAATGAGTTTCTTACCAACATTTTCTTTATTAAGAAAATTCTACTTTTTTCTTTTTAACTATAGAGTTTCTAACCTTTAATATTACAAGTTTGTTGAAGAAGAAATTATAATTAACTACAGAGTGACTGCTATTGATCTTATATAAAAATTAAATTACAGTCAGTGTAGAGTATTTTTTTTTTATTTGCATATTTACAGTGAGAGAAGAAGAATTAAGGAGTGTTTATTTTTTAATTGAAAAAGGAGGTTTAAACACTGATAAAGGAAATTTTTTTTTCCAATTAATTAGAAACACAATATAATGGCATTGGTAGATTTACACTGTGCCAGCCGGCAATGTATGATTAATTATCAGAAAATCTTTTGTTTTCTTGCTATAATCAGTCAACTATATATTATGTTAAAAGTAAAAGATATTAATTAGATTTTAGAAGAAGAAAAAATTATTTGCACCCCTTCAACATCATATATGATATCTAGTTTTTATCAAAAAAGATTATATCACTTTACAAAAATTAAGGAGAATTAAAGTTTTAAGCATCATGTTCAACATGTTTCCCAATTGTTGCCTGTGGAGTTCTTTTAATTTAAAATTTCCAAGTCCTATAACACAATAATTACAGAATGAGATAGAAATTCGTACCAAAGAAAAATCTGATCGTGCTCTGATGGACACTTTAGCTCTCCTGCAAGTAACCTCAGATGCTTGATCTTCTATGCATTTTGCTTCATGCAGTGTTATTTTTTTGTTCATTTCACTTTCAACATTGTTTATGTCACTTTCCATGCTTCTGCCTAATATTTTCTTTTCAACGTTTTCTGTGTAACCCTCTAAAAGTGAAGAACACTCACCAATATTCAAAAACTGTCTAGTGTGTAGCATTGGTTTCTCCAAATCTTGTATTTTTCCCTTCAAAAATTCATATAAAGATATATGCAACTTTCTTAATTAGCTTGTTCATAATTTAAGGAAAGAATAGTGCAAAAATCAAGCTTTAAAAAGGTTTAGCACTCATCAACATTTATTTTTTAAAGTCAGAAACTACAATTCAATTACAATGTCAAGATTTATAAGTTTTTCTAATTACATTGCAATTGCATGTCAACAATTGTCTTCTAATTTCAACAAATTTTCATAATATTAATGAACTCAATGAAATAGCATCTGTGATTCCAATTCAAAATCTTATTTAATATCCAATGAATAGTCCTGATATTCATACATTTTTCCCCTCACTCATTTTACTCTTTCTACTGGTATATCTTTCTGTCAAATGTATATACGTCATGAAAGTTACAAGAACAACAAAAAATAATATTTTTTTTCTCTTGTTTTGGTCATATATAGTTGTTGTTTATCTGTTTGTCTTCAGTTCCCGGTATAGCTAGCTAGAAGATAGAGACCTTCTGGGTCTGGCATTATTGCTGGCACTGAATATGTATGCTGAGTTGTTGACCAAGTAAAACTAGCTACACTAATTGTTTAATTTTCAGGTAATTAATCTAAAATTTTGAATTCAGAGTAATTAAAAAAGGAAAATTAACTATGTTGATGATAAAAGAAACTTGCGCAAAACAAAATTGAAGTCAAACTTATCGTTACCTGCAAGTCATGATTATTGTTATTATTGCAAGATGATGAAGATAGTTGATGCTGCTGCATCTCAAAAAGTATGCGATTCTGAAGAGCAGTGCAGTGTTCATTAACCTGATTTAGCATAGCTTTTAAGATTTCATTCTCTTTCTTTGCTTCCTCAAGCTTGATTCGAAGCATGCCCATCTACGAACCACAAACACCAGAAAATTAAAATACATATTATAATCATGTATGTGCATAAGGGGCTATGAAAATTTATGCTTAGAAAATAAGAGATACTATGGTTTATAGGGTACCCCATAAATTAATATTACTCACTTGGTTAAGGGGCTGTTCAGAGTTATTCAGGCTCAAGCCGAGAAGAGTAGATCCCATCTGCACAATTTTTTAGTTCATAACTCAAAATCACATAATAACTCAAAATTATGCTGTGAAAAAATCTGCTCATACTTATAGATGTATATGTATGATTCATGAAAAAAACTGGAATTGAGAAAGGAGATCGAGACCAAGGTCAACCTCAATAACAGTCACATGGATGGATCATATTTTCTTTTTCTCAAGTTTTTTGCAATATTAAGGTTTTGAAAGAATTATGATCAGAAAACCACAATTTAAAAATCTGCTAGAAATTATGTAGTAAGAAAACTTACAGAATTGTGAAGGGAGGGTTCATCGGTTGTCGTATTAGTATCATAAGGCCTTTCTTCATATTTCAGCAAATTTTTTAACGAAGATTTTTCTTCCATTTATCTAACCCTTTGTGGTGGTTACTACTACTGAGAGATGATGATATTAGATATCCATATATAGGTGGTTTTCCCTGAGACTTTAACCTCTAAACCAAACTTTTGAAGCATAACTATATAGTGGGGTGTAGTCTGCAGCGTTTATGGACGAAATTTCTGCACTGTACACACCACCAATCTAGTCCTTGATAAGTCTATTTTTCTAATACCTTGTTTTTCCATCTAAAATATTTAATTCCATTTGTTAAATTAATACTTTTCGACACAAAATATAAAAATGACCTCACGTAAAAGATGGAGAAAAAGAGATAAACTTTTCTACATAAAAAAATGGAAAATGACCTCATGTAATGGTGAGGAAAGAGACACATTCCTTGTTGGATTATCTAGAAAAGATAAGTCACAAAGTTTAGAAAAATCAATAATGAGTATATTTATACAAGAAGCTAAAAGTATTTTTAATGAAAGTAAGCTAAAAGTATTTCTAATGAAAGTTTTTTAAAATGTATTTTAACAATAAAAGTACTTTTAACAAAAGTTGTTTAAAATGTATTTTAACAATAAAGAATGAAGTTTATAAGAAATTATCATTAGAGTCATAAGATGTAAATTTATATAAGTTGTTTTCTGATACTTAGAATTTTTTAGCATTTTTTTTATAAATTCTTCATTTTTCCTCTTAATTAGTATGTATTTGATACTTATTTTTATATAGAAAGAATATTATAAATTTTTATGAGACTTGATAAGATAAAATTTTATTTTTATTAAAAAAATTATTTTATTTTATAATATATTTTAATTTTAATTAGATATAGTTGTAATTATAATTAGATATATTTAGAAGAAATTGATATTATTTATAATAATTAAATAAAAAAATTAATATATTTTTTAAATTTATTAAAATTATTAAAAATATTTTCATTGATTTTTTTATCTATATTCTTTATTTGTGTTCAAGTAAAAAATTTTACATAGATCTCAATTAATAATAATATAACTTTTAAATTTTTAATTATTTACAAAATCAAGTATCACTTTCATTTTTTACAAATGAAAATTTTTTAAATCTTCAATTCTTTTGATTATGTAATTTCTTTTTATTATATAATTTTATTTTTTTGTTATTTATGTTTATATAACGTGATATTCTTTAAAATTTATATGAGATGATAAGTAACTTCCTTTATAAATAATTACATTATTTTTTTAATTTAAAATATTAATATAGTAAGTTTATGTAATTTTTTTACATATTAATCATGTTTACTTAAGGTGGAAAGGTGAAAAAAAAATATAAAGGTAGAAAAGAGATAAAGAAGAAAATCATAGTAGCTATTTAATAAAAATATAAAAATATGTTTTTGATTATTTTATCTATAATGGAAGCTTCAAGAGATGGAAGAGAAACCCGAGTGTTATGAGGGACTTAATTAAGAAGCAACGTATAGTCATAAATTAACGGTTCAATTATTGTAAACTGAACACTCATTTCAAAAGAGTTAAAAATAGAGTAATTTTATTTCTCATAAATTCAACCTAAGCAATAAATGGTTGGTTGAGTGATACAAAAATCAATTTTCTAAAATAAGATCTTAAAATTGTAAATGGAAACATATAATTTAAAAGAATTTTTTTATTAAAGTCGACAGAATAATAAGTTTTTTTTTGGACAGAAATTAACGGCAAACAAGATTGATAAGTATTTTGAAATTATAATATTTATAAAAATTAATAAAAAGCGATACATTCTTATAATTTTTCAATAGATACTTCTTTTACGATTTTTTTTCTATAATATTATGGTATTTTCCGAATAAAATCTATAATATTATGGTAACTCTTCATGATAATTATTTTTTAAAATTATGTTAACTATTTTTTATTAAAAAAATGTGGACATACAAAATTAACAACACAACACTGGTATTTCCACCAGTGATTAGATAAAAAAATTCAATCATAAACACTTAAATGGTTGATTTTTTTTTTATTGTTTATAGAGATATTATTTTTTTTCTTAAATCGCTTTAAATCAATCATATATCCTAACCAACAAAGCCATTAATTAATTAGCAAAGTGAGGTTGTTTAATTTTTATAGCTTCTAGTGTTTTTATTTTGTTTATATTAATCGTTATTATTCATTTATTATCAGTTTTCTGGAATACAAGTTGTAAGTTTGTCTTTTCTTCTCATCCATTGTTTTTGAATTGTGTTGTCCATTAATTTTCATAAACATTTCAACATTTGTGAACAAAATGTCCATAGATGGGTCCTATCCAATTTTAATATCTGGGTACCATGAGCTGTACCATAGTTAAGTATTTCAGAATTTATTCAGACAATTCTTTTTCATAAACTAAAAAAAGTAAAATAATCTTTTATATATAAATTAAAATAATTTTGTCTACAAATTTAAAAGAATAAAAATTTGAAAACGTTATGCAAAGTAAAAAAAAAATACTAAATTTGGCAAAGTGTGATGAAAAGTTTTCAAATTAATAGAGTAAATTAATGATTAGTGTTTGATCTAATAAGTTAATTTTTTATCAGAAAAAAAAAATAAAAAAGTGGGCGTGTATCACGATCTGATGAATGTCTCTTTGATAATATGTTCCATTTTGTATTTATTATGAAGACTCTCTTTTTCTGGTAGAGGTTTGAGCTAGCATTTCACTGTAATGTCTTTATATTATGCAGAAAAGCAAAGTAATGATTTTGTAAAATTGTTAAGTCAACGTAGAAATACCTTGTTCTCACCAACAACAGTGAAAGTGACAACTTGGGATTCTAGATTACTTCGTTTTTTCCCTTCATTCAGGGAAAGGAAAACGAAGGAAAAAGACGAGAATGATTCAATATATCCACCGTGTCTCAGGCTGCAACATTAAGCATTCTTCCTTAAACAAACCAACAAAGTACAACACACGGCCATTGAAATTGAAGGGAAATTTCGTCTGCATATTCTAAAAACACTTTGCAAAATTTCCATATATTCAAATCAAATCTGCATATTTGTTTACTCTTACGTTAATACAATTCAATTTCGCATCAGATCTCTAAAAGAATAAACAAAAATAGATTATTGAAAGAGAAATCCAGCTATTGGATATATATATATATATATACATACATACCTGCTGGCATCAAAGGACACATTCTCTGAGATTTTCAATATTTGGGAGACTCTTTAAAATGATTCTGATCACTATTTGTATGCAAGAGGACAAAACTACCCTAAATTTAAAATATTTAGATTAATAATTCTTAACGTAAAATTCATTAATTTTTTTTATGAAATATCAGTTGACAGTTTTAATTTAAAAGTTTATTTTAAGTTAAAGACTATTTTATTTTGTCATATTCTTAATACTCCAATTATTGTATAAAGAAAGATAAGTGCTACACAAAGGGCAAACTCTTTGAAAAATAAATTGTAAAATTAGAATAAAGATATATTATTATTGTAAATTATAAGTAAACACAAAAACACTTGTGTGTTAGACAATATGTTAGATTTAAGTATAATATACAAAATTGTGTTTTTAAACAATATTAAAAAATATAAAAATACACTCTTTTACATAAATTTGAAAGAAATATTAAATAAATCAAAATATAGAAAAAAATAAATACAAACATAATTTTTATATTGATTCTCCTCTATTCCACACTACCTTTAATTTTTAATAACTTCTCAACTTTTACTAGCAAGCTTTGATATGATATATGTATTATCTAAACTCTTGCAACTATTAGTATTTTTTTTCACAAACAAGTTACTCTACCTTACACATCAAAAAAGTTTTAGAAAAAAAAAACTTGAACACAAAGGTTCAAATTTAACCTAAAGATTAAATGTCTTAAAGAAGAATATAAGATGTTATATCACTTTAGGTTTAGGTTTAATATGGAAAGTAGTAAATCTATTCACATTGGTTAGATCCACTTTTTGTGCCACTTTTAAAGGAAGAACATATGCTACATTTTATTTAAATTTTCCTCCAAAATTCATGAGCACCACTTTTATATTTTTTTTAAATCATTTTGAATTTGAATGAAAGTATTGTTAGTCTAGTGAATTTTAAGAGAGTGCTTACTTAAGCTTAATAGATTATTCCAATTTAGATTTTGGCAGTTATAAATTAAATAGAAAGAATACTAATGAAACACGTCACATGTTAAAGGTTTATTAGTTTTATGGCACACAACAAACATGTGTGATTCTTCTTACAATTGAAACATAATATATAGGAATTGAGAATTGTTATTAACAAATACTTTAGATGAAATAATAATTACAATATTTTTTTATCGATTTGGGTATTTTTTTTTATTACGAAATGAGATTAAGTCATGTTTATGTAACATAATTTTTTTATTTAAAGTCATGTTAGACTTTTGTTTTATTTTTAATTTTTTTTGAGTGAAGTCATATTACGTATTACATTCTTCAAATACAAAGACCTAAATTTGAAATTATTTATTTTTTTACTGTACAAAAATCAAAATGTAATAACACAAAGTGTCATCAACCTGAAAAGAAATTTTAAAAGTAATCCACTATTAGAACCTCATAAGTTTACTTATAAAATTGTTTTCCAAAATATTTTTTCATATCTATTCAAACCTCATTTCTAAAGTTAACAATTTTTATAAAGATTTCATTGTATCTTTTATTTCAAAATTTCACGCAAAAGAGATTCATAAACTTCGTAGTTATACGAATAATTTGTATTCTAGACAGACAAATGTGAAAATGCTCTGTAAGTCTTTAATAACCGTGAAGTTATTTGACATGCACTCATGCTTAATTTTAAGAGCAGATTTTTAAATAGTTAAAAGTAACTTTGTATAATTGTGTAAGCTAATAATAATTTTGTGTACTTATTATAAGAAGTAATACTTATAATCAAATTTTAATCAGTAAAAGTCTTTGCAATTAGCAAAGAAGATTAAAGGTAATACATGTTGAAGCAAATCACTATAAACTAAAGGGTTATTTTTTATTTTCTATTACTCAAGTTATCTGTTATTGACCGTATTTTAGTGATTCTGTGAATTTGTTTTAACCCTCTATCAATGCTCACAAAAGTTTTATTTGGTAAGATATAACTTAGCTAGTTAGTTATTATTACTTTTTTATAATAGGAACTATCGCCTTTTTCTTCATTTTGTATGATTTTATTTTACGAGTAAATTAGTCTAGTTCCCTAATAACTTTTATATTTTTTTGACGAGTTATAATAAATACTTAAGTTAGTATTTTATTTAAAAAAAAACACTTTTTCATGTTTTCTTTATATAAAGAAACCTTCTTGATTTTTCTTAATTTCTCCAACTATGTTTGGCTCAACTTGTCTTTTTTAAAAGGAAAAGGTAAATAAAAGAAACCTTGTCTCAAAGAAAAAAAAAACAAGGCTCTTTATACTTGAACTAAAAGACATAAATACTTGCATAGAGGAATTTGACTAATTGTGTTTAGTGAGCATTAAGGAATGGTCATCTTCATGTCTCCAAAGAAGTTATCTTTTCGTTATTTTATTCTTCTTCCTAATAACAAGAGTGACACGCAACTGTTTATATATATTTTACTAGGTTTTGGTGTTTGGACATGCATGGTTGAATAATGCCATGCATGTGGATAAATCCAAGCTAGATAAAAAAATGTTGATAATTTCAGGGAAATAAATCCCCCAGAATAGGGTTGATTTTGCTGTGTTAAGTTTAGCATATAAAATTAATATTATTAATATATATATATAATATATGGTTTGCTAGATAGAAAAGTGGTTTGTTTTAATATTATTTTCTCCCCAAAGGTTTTGACAGAGAGTCAAACATAGACCAAGCATAGCAAGCCCTCTTGTCATGATAAATATGTAAGCACAATCAACTCAACTCTCAGACTTTTGTGTATAGATCATTGACCACGAAGCAACCTTGAAGCTTCCTCCAAATACTGTTCAAAATTCAGATATTTACTTCTGCTATTCATAATTAATACTTTTCAATTTTAAATTAAATGTTGCATGTTAATTACTATCATTGTGAATCCTGACAAACAAAAATCATAGCTCCATCCAAACCAGAACTTATCCATACCAAATATAGTAAATCTCCTTAAAAATAATTAAATAAATCTAAAATTATTCTTAAACAAAGAATACTAGAATAAATTTTTATTTATTATATAAGTGTAAAAAAGACACTTCATACTTTCAAATTTATTAAAAAAATTAAATAATAATTACATAAAAAATGTGATTATATTTTTAAAAAATTTATTATTTTTAATATTTAAGTTATTTTTTATTTCATAATATAACTAAAAATAAAATAAAAATATGAAATATATATACCAAAATGAAAATCTCATTATATATTGTTATAAAAAATTTATTTTAAAATATAAATAAATATATAAAATACTTTAAAAAATCTCTATTATATATTATATAAACTATAAATTTTTATTTTAAAATATATTAAAAATAAAATAACTATGGAAATCTTTTGTGTTACAATAAAGTTAATAAAAAAGTTGGGACGAAGAGAAAATAAAATTCATAGACCCGTGCGCAGCTTTTTCTTACGTCTTATCCAACCAAAATCATTGTTAAGAGGAAACAATTTGTGACTCATTTTCTTATAAGCATGACGAAATTAATAAAAATAATTGAAAATAAATTAAATATATTAAAATTAATTACATGTTGAATTATAAATATTTTATTTTATATTGAATTCATTAATAACATATGCAAAAAATATCAACAAAGTGAACAGAAAGAGACAAATAGTATTTTTAAGTCTAATTTTACAAATATTTTTTAAAGAATTGAGAAAAGCAATTACATTTATATATGTAATATAATATAATTGTTCTGGAAGTCTTCTGGAAAAGATTGTTTACGCGTCTACCCCGCGTATGTGAATTTTGACTTAATATGTAAAACACTTTGTTCAGTAATAAGTTATGAAAAATCTTGAATGCTCACGTTAATTGAAAAACGTCACACTATACAAATTGTTAGAATTCAAAGCAAAGACAAGTAAAAGTAGCATGCTAAAGAAAGTTATAGATGGTTGGTTTTAACAAAATAATTACAATTATCAATATTCTTAAATACAATTTAGTATCTTATAAATTAGTCATTATTCTTAATATATTATTACTCAAAAGAATTATTTTTAAAAATTATATTATTAATTTCTAAAATATAAAATTAATTACTAATTTAATAACTAAAACTTTGTTAACTAATATTAGATATTAACTTAAATTCTAATTTCAAAATCAATTTAATTACCATTATATAAAAACTAATTCATAATTTTAAGATTAACAGCTATTAAAAAATATAATTTTTATTTATTTTATTAATAATAAAAAATATTTTAAATACTACTAATTTTTAATTTATAAAATATTTTTAAATTTAATTAATATAATAGCTAATTATTTTTTTATCTTTAAATTAGTTTATATTTAATTAATTTTTTACCATAGGCTTATATGACTATATTATTAATTAAAAGAAAGCAATATCTTAATTAAAAGAAAGCAATATGCATAATTAACTTTTCAAGTTTTCATTTACTTAAAGTCAGAGTTAATTTTTTTTAACGTTGTGTTCATTTATTATTAGTGGTAAATTTATGTCATTACCAGCTTGACTAATTAAAAATGTTAAATTTTTTGCAGGAATAATCATAAAAGATGGTGGGTCTTGAAAATGTACGAACCATGCCTTTGCTTCGTGGTAACATTTGAATCTTAAAATCTTTTTAATTTTAATTCGTTTAAATATTAATGTAACATAAACATTAGTATTAAAAATGTTTTCTAAGATCGGTTATTGGAAATACGTCATAAGAGCCTTGCATTTTTCAAATTTTATAATGAATGTTATATTCACTTCTATAGGATGGATAAAGAAAATATGTTTTTCTAATTGGTTGTATAAATAGATATAGAAAGGTATTTTGAAGTGGGATGATCTAGAATATCGACTACTTTTTCAATTTTTGAAAACTTTTATATGAAATTTCTAACTTCATATAGAAGTATTTTCAATGTAATCAATTTAATTATTAATATTTTTATTAGAGAAAAATAGATTGGACAACAACTTTTAAAATTAGTTGAAAGAAAGTGATTTAGAAACTAATGCATCATAAATTTGTAATGGAAATAAATAATTTTAAATTGATTCGAATTATAATTAGCTTAGAATGTATTATATTTAGAATTTTTTAATAAATGACGTCATTTTTATTATATATTTCTTTTCTTATCATAGTATACAAAGTATATCATATATAATAATATTAAAAAATATCCCTAAAACATAAAAAATATTATTAATTTGATTTAGTAACATTTTATTAAATGTTAGATGTGTGTTATGGTATTAATGGTTTTTAGTAAAATATCAATAAAAATATTTAAAAATATTACTAAAAAGTTTTAGTGACATTTTTCTAATAAAAACAACATTTTAAAATATTACTATATTTATACTTCATATTTTTTATTGAGTTGGAGATGTTCAAGCTCTAATAGAAACATTAAAAGTGAGCTTGTGTTGCAAGGAAGTGTTGGCATTAGGGTTCCAAGTTTTCCATGTTGTCACACACTTCTAGGTTGGCCTTCCCAGTCTCAGTGATCTTTGTGACTTGCTCCTTCATTATGGGGTGACTAACAACCTCAATTTTCTGATAATAACAAGGTAAAAAACGATCAAAATCAACGACTCGGGAACAGCTACGCAAACCAACCTCGTTCATGGCTGGGCTTCTACCTCTCTTGTCCATAAGAAATACCTAAAAATGGGTGATGTAGACTCAAAAAACAGATTTCAACTTTAGAATATCAAATTAAGTGTAAGAACCAAAATCAAATTTTAGAAACAAACTTTATCTATAGGTTAATAGAATGAAATAACATGTTAGCTATAGAATTAGGGAGAGTTAGGGAGAGTTGAATAGATCTTATAGGACTAAATAATGATTATAAAAAAATATGATAGGCATATCATAATTGAAAATTAAAAAAATATTGTGTATTCAATTAGGATCAATATATGACAGAAGAAAATTGAAAGTAGAGGTTGTGATGCTCTGTTGGTAATTATGCATCTTATAGCTAAAGATGCTTTCCAACTTATTTCGTCCTCATTATGGGTTGTTTATATAATATTATACATTGGTTTCAACACACCATTCGGTTCTATCAATATACTTTTTCTTACGGATCAGAAAAAAAACAACACAAGCATACTAAATATAACTAGGATTTAGAACAAAGTATTTTCCTAATAAACATCCTCTAATAAGTGTTTGAGGTAATTAACACTAGAGAAGACACATGACCATTTTTAAATCTTTTAGGTTTTTATTGCAACCAAATCATGAGTTTCTCTCCTTAATACCCGGCCATATCAGTCTTTAATTTTACGCATTATGGAATTTTTTTCATCCATATATAAAATTTAGAATTTAAGATTTAAAATTTAGGTTTAGAGTTTAGAATTTAAGGTTAATAAAAATAATTATTGAATTAAATTAAGAGTTAAATATATTTTTAGTCTCTGAATTATTTGTCAAAATTGTATTATGTCTATAGAACAAACTTTGAACCTATTTCGTTCAATGACAAATAAAAATATTTGTAAAGATAGAAAAATGATAATAAATAAAAAAAAAAGTGAAAGAAACTTAAAATACAAATAATTGAAATAGAAAATTGTGAAAAAGTAAAATAAAGAGATAAAAAAAATTATAATACTTAATCAATAATTATTTACACGAATTTATAAAGTATAAAAACAAAATAAATCTAAAATTTATTTAAAATATAAAATATATTTTAACAAATAATTCAAGAATTAAAAATATATTTAACTCTTAAATTAAATTAAAGAAGGGTAATGGATGTTAAGCAGGATATCTGAGCTTAACTTCCAACTAAGACCAGACTAGCGTTGACTATGCCGTGTTTGGACGTAGTAAGAGGAATAAATTATTGGGTTTCAAATGAGTGAGTTTAGTGATGGAAAGCATTCAGTAGAAAAGAATGACTTGGTTCAAAGTCATATATCCAAATCAAGAATTAGAAGGAAGAAGAATGAGGAGGTAAAAGAAAGCTGCACCCTATATACCTTTCATACTAATTTTTGCTTAACCAAGACAATAAATTATGTGTCAAACCCTCCTTAACTTGTGCAGCCAAACCAAGATTGACTCATTCTCTCCTAAAGTAATAATGAGATGAGGCCCCCCAATCACTCTTGGCCCATCACAACATTTGGTCAAATTGGTTACTTTTCCACACTCTGTTCTCCACACAGGGACACTCACATGCTAGATATATATCCTAAAATTATATATAAATTTTATTCACCAAAACTTATAATATATATGTAATTTATTATCAGATATAAGCTTTTTAGGACATGTTCATTTTAATTACTATATTTTAGGATCACACCCACACTCATCTTGCAACTGTCCAAATTAAACGTCAGAAAAAAAAAGATGTTATATCATAATAGGCTAAAAAAGAGAGAATTTTGAATAAAGTTTATCATAGCTGGTGTAAAAAATTCTGCACTCTTGTAGAGAAACTCTTTTTATTCAACATGCTTATCATCTTTAAATAGATGGGTGATTAATCATTAATTACAATTAACGAGAGTGTGAAAAAATTTTAAAAATAGGAATTGAGAAATCTATTTGCATCAAACCTTATATAGAAAGAAATGTTAGAGTCAAGAGAATTTGCTTTTGGATTATTCAAGAATATATGAGACATGCATAAGTTAGCAACATAATTGTATCTATATGGGGAAACTTCAACCTATATACATAAAAATGTTTGTTAATAACAACATGATTTCAATATGACATTTTATAAACATATTACTATTTTTTTATAATATATAATTCTTGAATGTCAGTTTTCTTATTTAAAATATGAGATTTATAAGTATCAATATTTTTATAACAAATATATTTATATAAATTATGACAGTTTTAAATGTCAATTGATAAAGATATTATATTTATGGTTAACATTTTATTTTCTCTAATTTCAATTCACATTTTTCCACTTTTCTTTTAATACTTTAACTCAAGAAAAAAAAAGAACTTTGTTCCTGATTAAGAAACCAAATCTATTAAAACCTAATTTTTTGCAAAAATGTGTTTATTCTCTCAAAATATCCTCTTTTTTTTCTCAAAACACTCATATATTCTCCAAATCCTATTCTCTCTTTAAGTTCTATGTTTGATCCCAACAAAATTCATCAGAATGTTGAAGCATCTGATAGTGTTAATTACTCTTTCTCTTTAACTTTTTCTATGCTTGTGAAATTGTGGTTCACAACATAGTCCAAAAGTTACGATGTTTGGAGATTTCGCCAGAAACATGCCCAAAGTGATGGAGAATTAGACGCTCAATCCCACCACCATCCATAATGTAACATGATAGTTTTTTTTATCTCACAAAGAACAAACTTCAGTGGTTCAACATCAGCATCAATGACTACTTCCCACGGAATAATGGAATCATAGAGAAACTATTGATATGCAACTAGAAAAATCCAAATAAAAATATATATTGGCCCAAATCTGGTCCGATCCTTTTTAATCCACCCGTCCATGACCGGTCCAACACCTGATTCCCCCAAACTGAAGTTCTATTCAATAAAAAAATGGGTCTGAATTTTATAGTTACTGTTTGATTCTGATTGAATTATTTAGACTACATCTGCTGCAAATTCTTTTACCATCTCATGAAGAAAATATTAATAAAGTATAAAACTCATTAATATTAGCATAGAAAGAAAATAGGAGGGAACTTATAATTATTTTATTTACAATCATTGCCAGGATTTAACATGAGAATGGCATCATATAGTACAAAGTGAGACTTTTATTTTGGTTGGCACCATACAATTAGTAGTTGATATTTATTGGGATTTAGAGAGCAATGAGCTTATTTATAGCAAGTCAAATTTCATGAGATGTGCCTGGGAAACAAAGACTCAATACATTCGAAATTTTTCCTTTGTTTTCTCAAAAACTTCTTCAGCAATGTTAGCCACTTTGCCATCAGCCCTTTTAATTTCTAGTGTTGCTTTCTGATAGAATCCTGTTCCTCTCAATGCATCTGAAATGAAGTCATCAAATCCAATCGCAATTGCTGCCTCTGCCTTCGCTCCATAAACCAATCTCTACACAAATAAATTCACCATTGTAAGAAAGTCCAAGTTCTTAATAATTTATAATTAAATAACAGTACAAAGCTTTGGAAAATCAGGGAATTTCCAACCTTAACTCGTGAAAGGTGGATTGCTCCAAAGCACATTGGACAAGGTTCACATGAAGCATAGATTTCACAGTCCGAAAGTTCTATCTGGTTTAGCTTTTCACAAGCCTGCAAAATCAAATCACAATGCTTAAATCATGTTTGCTACACACATAAAGTTGAATTTTTCATGGAATTTAAGATGTTATGAAGAAAAGCAATGCAAGAAATTAATAAATTCTGGTGATACCAATACCCTGAATTATGTATAGAATTGTTTACCATATGGCATAATATGTTTGTCTATACTAGGCTGCTAATTGTGCAGTATCTCTCCACTGTGTTGTTGAACATGATTATACAGTTTGAAGTCCTTTCTTAACCTCTCAAATGTAAATATTATATTAGTCTTATAGTGGTCCCTCATCATGGTCCATAGCACTATCTGAAGAACTTGCTCTGTATGTGGACACTCACTTCAAAAATTGCAATTTGCACATAAACAATCAATTGCCTAAGAAATCAATGTTGACACATACTGAGAGAAATTTTCCATTTTAAAGCCATTTAAGGAAATTATCTGGCATTTTTACAAAAAGGAAGGGAAATTATTTGGCTGTTTATAATTATCTAATCTAACCTTTCTTATTGCAGTGACTTCAGCATGAGCAGTTGGATCAGTGTTCCTCAGCACCATGTTGTGGCAACTAGCAACTACTTCATCATTGCAAACTATAATAGCACCAAAGGGACCACCATCTTCACTGTCTACCCCTTTATACGCTTCTTCAACAGCAAGTCTTAGAAATTTGTGATCTCTACTCTGTATGGCTAATCAACCAATACAACAACAAAAACTAATTAAGAGGCAACCCAAATCATAAATTGAGAGAGAAAATCCAAGAACCTCAATGTATCAGTTACCTTCCTTATGGCCAGCAAATGCAGAAGCTACTGAAACTGTTCTACCCTTGGTTTGAATCACTGGGATGATCAACAAAGCAAAAAAATTATAAAGAATACTAAAAGGAGAAAAAACTGAACATTGAATATTACTCTGAGAGGATTGGTAAGAAAATGAAAGAAGAAATTGTGTTATATATATGATGGGTTAAAAATAAAAATGAAACAAGAAATTGCAAAACTTAGTGGGCTCCACCATAAAAGAAAGCCCTCTTCAAAAGTAAGATCATTTGTTAATATTTATGTTTAATTTATTAAAATTAAATCATTTTTACAGACTAAGAATTTAAAAATACTAAGCAATCTCATGTTAAGAAAAATGATAGAGTAAAACTTAAGTTTTAATTATTAAAAATATTTAATATAATTTCTTACTTTCTTTTCATTTTACAGAACTAGGAGACTTTATTTATTTATTTCTATCTGTCCAAATAAACATATTTTTTAATTTATTTTTCTTTATTCTTTTTTTTTCATTCTATTGCTTACTATTCCTTTTCTCTCAATTTTACTATTAATCCAAGCCTCTTAAACCAAACAAAGCATTAGGAAATAAATAGGGTGAACCATATAGGTGGCTTAATTTATGCAAAGTCTTGCATAAATACATAACATTCAACCATTAAAACTAAGTGTGACTTAGAGTTCCATCTAAAAAAATAAGAATAGCAATATATAATACATAAAATGAAAAAACCTAGGAATATATTACTTTAACTTTTGAGTTTATTGTTTTTGTCTTTTATATTTTATATGGATTTGCTAATTATAGTGAAACTCAACCCAGGATGAACTACTCTCTGCTAATTAACATAAGATCAGAGGACAATTACTGTAACTGGAAGGAGCAAAAATGTGTTGCGATTAAAATTATAAGCAGATTAGAGACAGTAACACATGCCCAAAACCATGCATACGAAAGCTAAAATTGTAGGAAAGAAATTGATTGAGAGAAGAAAAGTAAAATCAGAATCCAGTTGAGAAGAGTTGATAATGACAAATTTCTCAACCCCAAGAAAAACACATACCGTTAACTTCTTCCATGATTCTGTTGATGTTATCGACAAAAGATAAATAGGAACCACGTACTACGTTAGTTAACTGAAACTATTCGTGTGAACTCCGATGATCCAACGACTTTGTTGGGCTATTTATAATAGTACATTGGCGAAGAAGATGAAGTACAAGATGAAGAACAAGATGAAGAATATCCAAGTGGATGATGACCATGAAAGAGAAAATGCGTTCCACAATAAATGCAGAATGTGATTCCCTCTGCGAATATCAATAATATAAAATTATACTTAGTCTCATAAAATCATCCAAATCATTTATATAATATACACTCTCTATCTCTCTTACTTAATTTATTCATCTTATTTTATACAACCAGAAACTCACATTGAATCTTCTAATACAATAACTTAATAAACAGTTTAAAACAATAAAGTCTTAATGTATGAACAAATATCTTTCTAATACATAATCAAGTTTTTCAATTTATACATAAAGATCTACCAAGATTAATCGAGATTACGACAGCTTAAGATTATGAGATAATTTTTAATAGTTTTGTTATTAGTTCAAATTTTATAAAATTATAAATTATGTTTATTAAATATGAGTTGACAAATTTTAAAAAATAGTAACGATTTTGTTTAAAATAATATTTATAACGTAGGTTAAGAATATTTCTCATATTTATATTACAGTACACATGATAATAATTTAATAATAAAATAAATAAAAAGAATAATTCATAATTAAGAATGATAATGTTAGACTAATTATGTGGACTATCACATTATCCATAAGGTAAAATATGAGCTAGATATTTTAGTTTGATCCTTCCTGAGTCCCTCTCACCTAATTCGTGATCTAGATGATCAAAGTACATATTAATCTATCTTGTCTTGCAATCCGTATTATATTTTTTTTATTATGACTAATATTTATCAAGATTATATATTTATAAGTACAAATTTAAATTTTATTTCATAGTTCACTTTAATATATATTTTTTCATATTATGTTTTCTTGATTACTTGTATTAAATTATAAATAATTAGTTTCTAAGTTTCTTATTATAACTATTATACTTGCATTAAATTCTTATTTTTGTATTATATTCAATTTTGAGATGAAAAAAACTATAAAAAAAATAATTTTTTATTTTTAAAATTTATGCATCTGGTCCACATGTCCACAAACCTACAATCATATAAAGCGAAACAAATATTTTAATCCACAATTCTTATATGGGTCAGTCTTCCTTATCCCATTTTTTGACAGGTTAAATATTGACTGAGTTAAAACGAGACAGATTGACCCACTTTACCATTTGTATTTATAATATGATGATATCCTCTAGAAAAGAATTAGATTCAAAATTATAGAAATAATAGCCACATAATACATAAAACAAAAGTCTTTTTGCATTTACATCTATTTTTTTTAAGTAACAAGATATAATTAGAAGAAAAAGAATATAAATTTATGTATATACAAATTTATAGAAGAATAAAAAAATTAGGTTCATGAACTATTTTCTTTCATATTTTTTTTATTTTACTCCTACTATTTTTAATATTTTTTTTTAAATAAATGAATGTAATTTTTTAGTTAAATTTATAATAATAATAATAATAATAATAATAATATTTTAATAACATTTCATATTTATTTTTCATGTTACGTGTCAATTTTTTAATAAATTAAAGTTATTTTTTATGTCATATTTTATGTTTATAAGGTTGTTATTATTAATTTGAAAGGGTTATATATGTATTGGTTTTTAAAAACCATTAAACCAAAATATTAACGTAGATTCTCTTATATAGATTTAAATTTATTTTGAAAGAATGAAAAATAAGTAAAATTAGAATGAAATAAAAAATAAAAAAAGAATAAAAGAAGAGTGTGGAAAGAAAACGGATAGAGATTTGAAGGTGTGTGAAAGGGAGATGAGATAGAAGCACATCATAGATCATCCTAATGTGTACAAGACAAGTAGTTATGGGACATCATGTGGTTGAGACAGGTGGGATGTTATTCTCGATCTCGTGACTCACACCAACGTAGATTCCCATCGTTCCTATCCTATGTCCTTACAAATTTTGATAAGTTGTCAGCAATATCATATTCCAATGGATCATGCTATAATACACTATTTTATCCCATTTATTCACTTCCTACCTCCAAATAACGTGCTTTAAATGTGCTGCTAATATAACTCTTTTAATATACCTTATATTAAGATAATAAGTTCTTTAGGATAACATCATCAATCCACTAATACAAAAAGCACATCCTACTACATCTTATAAATATCATAAATATGCAAAGATAGATTAAGCTTCCATAAATTCATCATTCAATTCAATACAAAAATTAGTGTTCAGTTGAGTTATTTTTTTATTACACTCAAAATTCATTTTTCATTGGATTGGATTCCTATAGGTTAATTGGCTAATAAGTTTTCAGTTTTTTTTTTCTGTTAAAATTGGTAGTTTTAAAATATATTTTAAACTGTTAAAATGGATCAGTTTAATTTGTTTAGTTTATCTTAAGTTACTTAGTAAATTGGTCAACTTAATATGATTTACTTCTTAACATGGTTTAGTTTGAGTCCTAAAAATAATAGTTTGAATCTCTCACTCATAAGGTGATAAGTTAAATGAATTTATTCATTTAATTTAAAAATAAAGAAGTTCCAGGAAATTAATTTTTTTATAAAAATTCTAATAAAATTAAATAATAACTTTTTACTAATTCTTAAGTTTTAAATAATTATAAAATAAAAATTTAAAAAAAAATATAAGTTTTAAGTCTTTATCCATCAACATTATGAAATACTAAAAAATAACATAAAAAATAATTTTATCATGTAAGAGTTCTTTATCCACCAATATTAAATAATATTAAAATTTTAGTCGGATAAATTTATAAACTTTATCACTCTTAGTATCTACTTTATCTTCATATATAATAAAAAAAATAGTATTAACTAACAACTTGTATACAAAACAAAATTATGTAAAAAAAAAAATTTATCCAATCCAAAAATAGTTATATTTTATTGCATAAGTACATATAGTCACCAACAGATTACCTAAACATAGTAGAACATCAACTTTAGGTGATAAAAGAATATATTACCAGATAAAATTGTAAGTCTTTAAGTGAATTTGGAAAGAATACAATTTTATATATATAATAGAGATTTATATCACGCCTTTATATGGATCTAAATGATAGTTGGTAGTTAGAGGAAGTGATAAACAAAGTGTTAATGCTTAACTGATAAAAGAAAATATTTTAGAAAACTTCATTTGACTTAACAAGTGTGAATCAAACATAGGGATCACAATTATTTGGGTGCAAAGTTACTCTATAGGAAAAGCTTTGTCCCCCACTATATATTTTTACTTGTTTAAAGGGAGAATCGTAACTTCTTAATTGATTTAATTAGAAGATTCATACGATGTTTGAAAGGAAAAACAAAATTAGAAATTAAATACAGAACCTGGAAAATAAAGCACTTTACAGACAAAATATACTTCAAAAATTTACTCTTAGATTATATTCCTTTTTATACATGTATTAAATTTGTAGTTGCGATCAGCAAAAATTCGCAGAAATATAATATTTTTGGAACTAAGCTATATTAGAGTATATTCTTTCATATTTGAGTTGGGTTGATTTTAATAATTAAACGTTAATAATTTATTTTGCATAAAACGGAGGAGAATATATAATAAGGAAGTAGAGATAATGTCATCTTAATGGAATGTGATCCTCTATGATAAAGTAGAATTAATGCTATCTTAGTGGAATTTCCAAGATTTTCAATATCACTCGAATTGAGGGATATTAATGAACAATACAAGAATTTTTAGGAGAAAAAATAAAATAAATTTATCGCTAAAATTAGTTTATGTATAAACAATTTTTAGAACTTGTTCATTCTTCCAAACAATTTTAATCTAATTTATTTCACTTCGTTTTGTATCATTCTAGCTTTAGGATATATTTATACAAACTTTTCTATAAAAAAATTAGGAGCAAAAAATAAGAAAATAAATTGAAATAAATTTACCTGTAAGTTAAAATTAATCTATGGATAAATTAATTTGAAAATATTTTCTAACATAATTTTCTAAATAAAATTTAGCTTACAAACTAATTTTATTTTATAAAATAAATTATTTTTTTCCAACTAAAAATCTTGATGAAGAAATCTGATTAACGAAACTTTAATTTCATTTCAACTGCTGATTCACTTCAATTAATTTTGTACTTTTCCCAAATGGCATCGTAGAGTGTAACCAATATAATTTCTACTATTAGCTAAATAATTAAGAAATTGTAAATTTTAATAAGTATCTAGTTTTTACAAATTGATTGACAATTTTCAGTCAATGATAGAAAATATTAGAAAGATAGTTACTAATCTTCATTTTTTATTACTTCTATTGACAAACATTTACACTAAGATATATGCATTATGGTTTGGTTAAAATTTAGGCTATAAAGTTGAATTTGGTTTTCATACCAAACCAAATTAATTTATGTAATTTTTAATTTTTTATTACATATTTTCTCATTTTTTTATCTTTTAAATTAAAATATATTAATCAAAATATAATATATATTAAATAATAAAAATTACAAAATTACATACAAATTTATTCATAACTGAAAAAGAAAAATATACACTTACATTCTGCTATAATATTTTTTCTAAGTATTTCATCTAATTTATATTTACTTTCCACTAAAATATTTTCCTCTCTTATTTTAATTGTAAATATTTTTACTATAAGAGTTTATGATGTACAAAAATTAATGATAAAAATAGAGTAAAACAAGAATGAATAGACGAAATTTTCTTTTATAAAAAAAATATAGTTGATGGCACTACCCTCAAGAGTGATTAGGAAGAATAAAAAATTTCATAAATTAAATTTGTAAAACAAACTAAACAAAATTGTATAACTTACTATATTGTTGTTGTAATTACCATTATTATATTAACAATAAAAAACATATTGAATGTATATTGTGGTTTCATTTGATTTGGATAATTTTAAAAATTCAATCCGGAGAATAAACAAAATTGCATGGTTTTTAAAAAAAGAATTAATTTAAAAGTTTTTGGTTTTTTTCAGTATGGTTTATATTGAGTTTCAAATTTTTTTTAATCAGTTTAGTTTTAAATAACTCTAATTAACATATATATTGAATAGACAAACATAATATTATCACAGTTAACATGTCATGTTGTGACGAATTCCATATTTTTTGAAAGGTACATTTTAAATTTTGTTAATGAATAACATTTGAAAAAATGTTTATAATTAAAACTAATAATAATTACTCATTAGTTGACCTCTTCATTTAAAAAAAATTGGTTTCCTAAATTTTCCAACAGGATGATTCTAGTTTGGAAACATTAAATTCAAAAATATAATTTAAAAATTATTTTAATTTATATCTTTCTAAATTTTGGAGACCATATCTTAACTCAAGAACTAAAGCCAAATTCATTTCAAATTTTAATGACAAATACATAATTGAATTTAATAAAAATATACTCCTTTGTTTTTTTAATAAGAGTGAGTATAATTTGTAATAAAATTTTTTTATAATATGTTTAAAAAATTAAATACAACTTATTAACAAAAAAATAAATAAATAAATAAAAAATAATTAATTAATATAGACATATCGACTATTTAAAATTCGTAAAAAATAATTTAATTATTTTAATACTTTTAAATTTAAGAATATAATTAGTAAAAAATAATTAATATAATATTAAACTTTGAAAACAATAAATAAAACAAAACAAATTTCTTTCTTATAATTATATTTATTCCGAAATAGAGGAAGAGGAAAAGGGAGTAACTTATTAAACTAAACTCCTTTTACATTTTGTTAATAGATTAATAATATATTAAAGAAATATTTAATGAAGGTGTGGACCTTATAACAAAGCTTCCCTCCCGATATTATTTGAAATAAGATATGTGCAAGTTGAGTGTCAATAATTGGAGCATTCTTAATGACATTTTAATAATTAATTATATTATGTATACGTCAACTAACGTTAATCTTCCATATTAAAGTATAATATTAGTGAGTTTCTTTTAATGAAAATAATAGTGAAGTAATAAAATAAGCACGCGTGCCACTGTGGCAACCCCTTCTTCATACGTAATTAATGAAATCGTTTTCATTATAACAATTATTTTTCTATAACTCTTTTCTTGGACGAAGCTTCTTCCATTATTTAAACAAGCATAAACACATTTGCTTTCAAGTGTGTGTGTTTGTGGCTTTTTTATATGTAAAAAAATCAATATTTTTAAAATAAAATATAAATCACTTTCTCTAAATAATACGCAAAATTTATGTAATTATTCTTTAGTTGAAGGGTTATGTAATTATTTTATAGTTGAAGGATTATGTAATTATTTTTAGTTAAAAGGGTTATAGATTAGGTATTATATCAAATAAAAAGTTATTTTAATTTTAAACTAATAAAAAAATAGATAATCTAATTAAAAATTACACGAAACTGTTATACAACATTGTATAGTATAGATATATAAAACAAAGTCATTGCGTACGCTAACATTCTATTTAATTTTAAGAGTATTTGAGATAAAAAAAATTAGTTGAAAATTATACGAAAGTGCATAAAAATTACAAGAGAACATGTGTGTTTTCTTTCTATTAAAACTATTTTTCTTCAAAAAATTTAAAAATAATTTAAGGACACTCATTAGCATTTCTCTAATTTTTAAAAGCGGAAATATTTAATATGTGGGTCTTGAGAACATTGATTAAGAAATTAAAGAAAAGAAAAATTTTATTGAAAGAAGATTAGATTTTTACACTCGTTAACAAAAAAAATCTTTTAATTTTTTAATCAAATACTAGTTAACATTTTACACACGTTAATCTTTTGTAAGACAACAATAACATTAGAACTTAAAACTTTGTTGCAAAACTTCTACACTAGAACAACTTTAGTGGGTAACCTTTAATAATTAATATTAATGTAAAAAAAAAGGGTCTTGGTAATGAGTGCTATTAAGATTTTGGTTATGAAATTAAAGAAAATGTTCTTTTATCAAAATTCATAGGAGAGAGTATTTTTATGCATCCCGATTAAAATAATTTTACTTTATTTCTTTAACTATTGTCAATCAATGTCCTAATAAGGTATAGTATTGATTAATGAATTATTTTTTTATTAAAATACATAAAAAATACTTTAAAAAACTATTCCCATATAATTTTCAGTAATTTTTTTTATCATTATAATTTTTAAACTGGTAAACCTAACATAATTCAATAGCTAGAATTTATAAAAAAAAGATTTATAAGACAGGTTGTGTGTTTGGTGTGTGTGAAAGTGATAAAAATGACCATTTCAAAGAGAATAAAAGAAGTTGACAGAATTAAAACTTGTATTAAAAACTCAATCATAGTTGTTGGACAAAGTAAAACAGATCAAAAAAGGCTTTCTTATAAGAATTGTAATAATGGTGAGTTGCTGACTCTGTCTTCCATTGTTTAACCTAAATATTAAACTATCTAACACCATCTTATTATTTGATTAACACCATAATTTCTCCAACCCTTGCTCAACTTTTAATGAAGAAAGTCCAATATTTGTCTGAACTTGCACAAGTCACCTATTTTATCTCATGCTACCTTCATCTTTCCTTAACTTCCATTGAATCCTAATCAGCTTCTCTTATCCTTATCTCCATGGAATTGTCTACACACTTTCACATTCATCCTCTTTCGTCTTCACCCACAAGCTACCTACTTCTACTCTTTCTACTATCTAATATTTCAAGTGCTTTGTCTAACGTGTCTATCTCATCTACAACTTCTCCAACCAAAAAATATATATTCTCAAAATATCCATCATTACCATCCAAATTTTAGAGACCCCACAAGCACCATAGTATTTAGTATTAAAATATTACTAGAAAAAAGTTTTCTTTTATTAAAGTTATTGTATATAAGTCTCTTAAGTAAACATCATATTTCCTTCTTTCATTTAAATTGAAGGTCTTTTTTTCAAAGAAAATTCAAGAATTTTTACATTGATTATCATGAGTAAACTCATGGGTTTTCTCTTCTTTTATATATATATATTCTTCTACTTAATTTAAAAGTCCTTACACTTTACTCCAATATAAATATAAAGGGACTATTTTAAAATACAGTTTAATTTTTTTTTAAAAATGGACTAGTTTGATACCAAAAGAATCAGCCCATTATCAAATAGAAACCCTAGATACATGAAAGTTAACAACAAAATATTAGAGGATTATTTTAGTGTTATCATATTTAGTTCTTAAACATAAGAAATTTAAAAAATAAAATAGTTCCTAAATTCTTCTAGTTATTTGATAAACTTCATTGTAATTAATGTTTAGAATTTAGAAAGTTGTTAAACGATGTTTTAAAATTTAAAGTAAAATATTGATTAATTGGATAGTGAAATAATATGCTTTTGTGATGAAAATAATGTTCTAGAGACATATAATAAAGGATAAAGGAGAAGAAGGGAATTTTTGTGGGTACAATTAATGGCCACAATTATACAACCTTTGTTGACGACAAAAACGTTCTACTAATGAATAACGTGTTTTGAATTGTTTGAGACACCTAATCGGGATGGACGCGGCGGCAGATTAAGAATTTATGTTGTCATATCACAATGCTCAATCATTGAGATAAAGTTTTCAACTTCATGATAATTTAGGTCACAAATTAACATATGTAGCTCTTCCTATACACTCACAAATGCTACAAGGTTATCTGAATCCTAATTATTTTTTATTTTTTTAATGATAAGTTCACATATTAGATAATTTGTTAGGTCTATTGATCAGTAATTGATTGCAATAGTGTTTGATCAGAGATTAATTAATTTCTCGTCTTTTTTTAGTTATAAACATTATTCTCTCGTCTAATATATGAATTCTCACAACTTTTCTTTCAATACCAAATTAAGACACTTACAAATTTAAACTAAAGTGTATATATATATATATATTTAAATATTTTATTTATTTTTTCACTTTTTGTTCATTTTAAATTTTCAAAAAATTAAAAGAATTTAATTTCTTAATTTCTTTAAAATGAATCACATTATTTTAGATATGGACTGTTTTTGGATTTGGAATTGGATGATAATTTTATCCTAAAAAACATATTAAAAATTTAAAAAAAGTATGTATATAAATTATTTTTTATCTCAACTTTTAAATAATATAAAATTATTAGACGTTTTGAATAAGTTTTCACAGAATTATTGTGGAGAATAAATAGTTTATTATTTTTAGTAAGGTAACATTATTGAAAACAATCATTGAAATTTGAAGTTTCGTCACATTTTTTTTAAAAGATGTTAAATGTTAAATATTCTTTTAGATAAAATCTTTTATCTAAAACTCCATCAGTACCAATAAATCAAAAGTTTTGTCTAGATTTTAATAATACTTCTTTTATCATAGACCCACATTTTTTTGATAAGAACATTAATGAACTTTATTTGTTATTTTTAACTTAAATAAGATATTATATTTATTTGTTTTCATATATGAGTTAATTTTATTATATGATAAAACTTATGCTCTTTTTACGTAAAAATTTATGTGTATTGTTTATTAATTTTATCTACAATTAAAACAATAATATCTTATTAAAACCAGTTTAATTAGACCTAAACTCTATGTCTTCACCCAATAGTATGAATCCATTATTACAACCTCATTAGAATACTATAAAATAAGAAAAGTATCAACATACCATAACTCTTATAATATATAAGGTTGTGTCCTTTATTGAATTTGTTTTATCTGTTGTTAATTTATGAATGGTGATTAGGGTTTCTTTCACTTGGTGTAGACTAATTGGGTGGTAGTGGCTCCAATTTATTAAAGCCACAGGGCTGTGTGAGGTGTGATGCTGCCATGTTGGAGAGCAACACGTTACGGAATGCTTGTTCCGTTTTCTGATTTGTTGATTGTGACGTTAGTTCTCTAATACATGTGAAGCACTATCATTTTTATGGTCTTCAAATTTTGGAAATTTAGGGGTGACACATGTAATATCTTTGACCTAGGGCACTACTAATAATTGAACTTTATTTCAAATTATCTTAATTCAATTACTGCAGAACATTCTAGTATCCCAAAACTTTTTTATAAAGATCTTTAAAGGAAAAAAATACTACAAAAAATGTTGTATTGTAAGTTATTTTTTTTATATACAAATTAGTTTATATAATAAGTTTAATTTATATAAACTAGTTTTAATTTATAAAAATATTTTGTTTTATTTATTTTTAATAGTTTTTTCTTCAAGAAACAATTTATAAAGGGCATGTTTTTTTTATCTAGTTTTGCAAAAAAAGTTTGTGTATTGTCTTATTGTTTATTTATCTTTGTATTTAATACTTTTACCTTCCAAAATTTTTTCTTAACATTGTGGAGAATACTTTTGGAAACATGAAAATTAATAATATTTTGTAAAGTAATTTTCGGAATGTCAAGTAAACAAAAATGTATTTAGAAAGTATTTTATTAATACGCATTTCCAAATAAAGTTTCTTGAGAAACACGAACAAAAAGACGATATTGAGATACTGAAAACTATTTTAATTAATTGTCAAAAAATATTGATTGTAATAAATCTTTACTGTAGTAGAAGCTTTGTCCCCGAGTTGTGGGAATGAAATAAGGGTAAATATGTTATTTTAAATAAAAGAAACAAAGAAGGAGTGCATATAACATAAAAGAGAATTGTAAATAGCAGGACTTCTAAAATGAATTAGAAAAGATGGCCTATATTAGTTCTTTTCCAGAGTGCAAATTCATTCAACCCATAACTTGGGGTGGACTTACTGACGGCCTTGGCCTTTCTACGGCCCATGAGAGTTTGAGCGAGCCCGTGTTCGGTTAAGCAGTGGAATAGCAAAAATCGCAAAAAAATATTAAAAAGTAAAAGTGATAAAATGTTTCTTAACTGTAAAAGTAATGTACTCACATTCTATCCATCTTTATATTTATTATTTCTAATGTAAAATATAATTTATCACTTTTTATCCTTCTTCTTAACTGAATTGACTTTTAATATATTTTTAGAATATTAATAGTTAAATAACCTTATATTACCACAAAAGGCATTTATCATAAATTTATATATAATTATATGCTCAAAAAATTTATCAATGATTAATTTTAATTAAAATAATTTATTTATTATAAATTTTAGTTACGTAAAAGCAAAGATTTATTCTAGAATAAATCTTTGTTTTTATGTAGCTAAAATTTATAATAAATAAATTACTAGTTTGTATATAAGTTCAGAATAATAATATTTAATAAATTTCAATAATATAAAAAACAATATTCATCATGAGTAACACAAAGACTATAATATTAACTATTTATAACTACAGTAAAATTTGATTCTAAATGCAGAAGTATAATCGCCTGTGTTTAAAAGTAACTCCTAAAACTGGTTTAATTAAAAAATAAAAACTCAAATTATAATTTTGAAAATATAAAGAGTAAGTTAACAAGTTTTTCATAGATAATTTAGAATCTTTAAAAAATATTTATCAATGAATAACTAAATAACAAAAGAGTAAACTGTATAGACAATTTTCCTTATATATATAAATAATTTTATATTCATGTATATTTATATATATTAAATGTTTGTTTAAAAAATTATTAGGCATAACAAAGTTACCATAGACCCAATGACTTATCAATCTACAATAATTTAAAAGGTTAAGTTGATATTTAAAACAAGTCAGAACAGTCTATTTTGTTATTTCTAAAAATTATATCTTTGTGGATTACAAATTTTTAGTCATTATATTTAGTAATAAAACATTAAACGAGATATATTAATTATTTGTAATTATTTTTAAACAATGTCCTAATAAGTTTAAATCTATCAAGACAATAATATAAGCAACATATGACTGAAAATAATAGAGGAATGGTCAAATCAAGAACAAAATCAAAGTATATAAAAATTTAAGATAAACAAATTGAAATAGAAAAAGATAAAAAAAAAAGAAAGAGTTAGGAGATGGAAGATATATAGAATATTTAATAATTTCTTATAAGTATTTTTTTAGAATTAGACTAACTCTTTCAATGAAGAGTCCCTTACCACCATGTTTTTTTTTTCAATCTTCAAATCTTAGACTGATTTTTTTTCAAGAGAAGAAATCCAATATTTTTCATACCAACCATTTGTTAATATATTTATTAACCTTTAGGATACATATATGAGAGCGACAAAACTATTTATATGAAGTGAAATTTCATAATACCTAATGTCTTAAGAAACATAGGGATTCAAAACATCTGAAACTTTTCCTTTGTTTTCTCGAAAACTTCTTCAGCAATGTTACCCTCTTTGCCATCAACCCTTTTAATCTCCAACTGTGCTTTCTGATAGAATCCAGTACCTCTCAATGCATCTGAAATGAAGTCATCAAACCCAACAGCAATGGCTGCCTCTGCTTTTGCTCCATAAACCAACCTCTATATAAATAAGTGAGAGTATTGTCAGAAAGTGATCCAAAAAAGTATGTTTTGTTAAATAATTTTTCATGTCTAATAAAATTAAAATTCTTTTAGATATGATTTTTAAAGTAATTGTGGCAAAATTCAATAATATTAGGATATATATATATGTTTAATCATTCATGTGTATATGTTAGTGAAATGTAATTTAATTAATTAATTTTACAACCTTAATTCGTGAGAGGTGGATTGCTCCAAAGCACATTGGGCAAGGTTCGCAAGAAGCATACATTTCACAGTCTGAAAGTTCTATCTTGTTTAGCTTTTCACAAGCCTGCAAAATGAAAATATTTGACTTTATAATTAAAATCAAGTTAATTTCATACATTATGTTTGTCATATTTTTATTATAGCCACCTCCTCATGCAAATTCATGCATAACATTACAATAAACAATGGTAATTTAAACATAAACATTCAATTGCCAAAGAAGGCTTGGCATGGCATACCCATCTTGTAAAGAAAATATGTATTTTAAGGCCATTTAAGGAAATTATTTGGCTAATTATAATCATCTAACTTTTAACCAAGATTCTTGATATGGTGGTTTGTAAATTTGGCCAAGGTTAGGGTTATTTTAGTAGTTAAATAACATTTTGCAACAGTAAATAGTGTTTGGTTAAATACATGTTAAATATGAATTGGGTTATTGAAGACAAAGATATCAAGAAAAGCCATAAGATGAAAGTCTTTTCACAACAAGACATGTTTTTTCTAAACATATTATCAAGAAAACTTTCAAGGAATTCACAATATTGGTTATATTATTTGTATGGGTGTTTTTAGTGATTCTTGTCTTCATATTGTGGTAATGCAAAGAGATGGCTTTACTTTGAGTCCTCTGAACCTTTTCTCTGTTGTCTTTTCTTTTCTGGTTTCTGCTGGTCTTTCTCTTCTGACTTCTGTTTTTGTTGGTTACCTTTTTTTCATTAGTGGCTGTACTCTTGTTATAGTAATTCTTGTACCACTTTTAGTTTTCTAAATAATAGATCAAAATACCATTTTAACTTCAAAGCTTAATATAATAGATTTATGAATCTTTAAAAGCAAACAAAAGATGATCTAACCTTTCTTATTGCAGTGACTTCTGCATGAGCAGTAGGGTCTGTGTTCCTGAGCACCATGTTGTGACAGCAAGCAACTACTTCATCCTTACAAGCTATGATAACACCAAAAGGACCACCATCTTCACACTCTACTCCTTTGTAAGCTTCTTCAACAGCAATTCTTAAGAATTTGTGGTCTCTCTGCTGTATAGCTAAGAACCCAAATCAACACATTAAGAGCCAACACAAATCATAAATTCAGAAAGAAATTTGTTTTTATTTTATTTTCTTCTTCTAAGAAGGAATGTTAAGTAAGTAAATAGTTTAGAAACATTACCTTCCTGATGGCCAGGAAACACAGAAGCTACTGTAACAGTTCCATCCTTGGTTTGAACCACTGGGGATGATAAAAAAAGCAAAACATTAAACATATTACAAGAAGTCGAACATAGAATTTTAAAAATGTTGTTATGTATAGTTTTTTAATTATTTATGATCTTTGTTTATCCATCTAAATAAGTGAAAGGTTTTGTTTTGAAGAACTTAGTTATACATCTTTTAATTTAAAAAGTAATATAACAATATTATACATTTTTATCCAAGGAGAAAAAACACGTACCATTAACTTCTTCCATGACTTTGTGGATATGAATAACTAAATGAGAAGAGGAACTTGTGTGACATAAATGAGTGACTTTGTTGTGATATTTATGGAGGAATGGAAGATGAAGAATCCAAGTTCATGATGACTACGAGAGAGAAGATGGGTTCCATTTTAATTAATTTATGGTAAGAGATCATTACTTTATTATAGTTTAAACTAAGGTTAAACTTTTTTTTTTAATTTTGTAAAATCTATGAGTTTTGTATTTGATTCTTAGTATTTTTTATTTTATTTTTGTTCTTGAAATATTTACAGTAATATTGTATATGATCCCTTAAAATTACTTATATAAATGTTCTCTTTATCTTTGTATTAACTCTTTCAAAATGATTATTGAAATATTTCAAATTGTTTTCAGTATTGAAATTTTTTTTTTATAATATATAGAGCGACGTATCAATTTTTTTATTATAAACTAAATGAAAAAAATTAAAATTTTATGTAAGTTTTTAATTAATATATACATGATAATAGATGATAAAGTGAGTAGAATTACTACTAATTTAGGGTGATATAAGTTTATATTTTTAGTCTATCTTCATTAATTAATTAAAATTGATTTATTATAATTGAAGTAGAAAATTATAATTTAGAGGATTATAATGTTATATTTTAGTTTTAATGTATTGATTTTAAGTAAATAATTTAATGTGTAATAGTAATATTTTTTTTCAATTTATCTAATTAAATATATTAATTAATTAATTAAAAAAATTATAAATATTTATATTGTTAGAATCCATCATCATATTTGATATTATTCATTTTGTAGTTCAGTCGTTATAGTTTTATCCTCAAAATATCTTAAAATATTAAGAAACACTTAATGTATAGCCTATTTTAGAGTTTTGGATTTTGTTACAAGTAAGAAGATGTATATCAACTGTCAAAATATGAAAGTATTGAGCGTACTGAAATAATTTATAAAAAATATTTTTAAATTTGAAAGAATTTAGTATTTTAAAATAAAATAAAAAAAGTGAATATTACTTTGTTAAATATATAAGAGACAAATATTATTTATTAAAAGTATAAAATAAAGTGAATATTTGTTTAAAAATGAAAGAAAATATGAATATATTTTATTAAAATAAAAGAGTAAAATATTTATTTTAATATTAATAGGGATGTGAGTATTTTATTTGAATTTAACTTTAGACTAGGTTGGTAAACATAATTTTCCTTTAATAGTAATACGATGACGCTATCACACATATGCCAAATTGAAGAAAGTCACTTGCGGTAAGATCGAGAAGCTTTTCTTCTTAAAGCAAATGAGAAGATTAAGAAAGAATAATAGATTTAAATAATGTACTTATATGCAGTTATGGTTTAGTTACTTTTTCTTTCTACAAGTGATATGAGAAATATTTTTAGATGATAAATTTACTTTGTCATCATATAATCTATATTAAATTTATTTTAAAATATGTAGTTTTTCATTAAAATTATTATAATAATTTATTAACTTTTAAAAATTAACTTAGTCAAATAAGCAACGATAACTTTTAAACATGGATATTAATATATCATGTTATGTATTATATATAAATCAAAGCTTATGTAGTTATTAAGATTTTTGAATTAGGTAAAATAACACTCTAAATCTTTTGAAGTAATATGATTGTGGTTTCAATTGTCAATAACACAAAACTAATATCTTTTATATATCTTGCAATTTTTTTTAGATGAAGAGACATCGTATAGGTCTACAACCAAATTTTTTTTACCTGAATGAATCAAACTTATTACTATTGAGAAGAATGTAACATGTAACCAAAACATATTTATATATTAATATATGTGTAGATGTTCAACTCAAAACAATTTAGTTATATTTTAATAGTGACTTACATATATTACATAAAGTAAAAGAAAAAAACATATAGTAAAAAATATATTTTTCTTGATTTTTTTTATAATTTTTCACTCATTTGTAGAGCTCTTCTATTCATCATGTGTCTTACTTCCATATAAATACACAATCATCATAATTAGATCACAACATAAATCACTCAAATTTTACAAGTCAATAAATGTTCAAACATCTACAATTCATAATCAATTATAATATATATACCCATACATAGTCATCCCCATAATTGATATAAAAATTGGTGTATATATTTTAGATTTGGTACGTATAATTTCGAAAAATAATTAGTGAAATATTTCAATTATTCCAATTAGTTTTTCCATATGCTTAAACCTATTTAATTAGATATAATAAAAAAAATTTAACATTCAATAATTAAATTTTGTTAGAATTTAAGGCTTGTTTTTCCATGAGTGAAAGTGAAAAGATGACATATTTACAACTTAAAAACAAAATCACAGCTGTGGACTGGACAAAGTAAAACTAACAAAGGTTTTCATTTAAGAACAGAATAAAGCTGAATTGCTGATTCATTCTTCCATTATTTTATAAAAAAAAACTATGTAGTACTTTTCTTATGTAATTAACTGCATAATTTTCAAATCTTCATCTCAAGGTTCATGTAATTGCATGTGAAGCTGAGTCACCTATTTTATCTCATGCCACTTTCATTTTACCTTAACATTCATGGGATCCTACAGATGGATCAAACAATTAACCTTTGTTTGTTCAGTATTTACTTGCTAATAATTGGTAAAATTATAAACAATACATTTATTTGTTATTGAGTTTTTTTTTTAATTCTAGTGCTTACTTATTATTATAATTCATAGACCTTATTTTATTTCTATTATTATGTATGATCTTTTGTAGTTTTATGGTAGAAATGCTAAGACCTATTGCATTTTGATATTATTATTAAAGATGAAAAAGTCAAATTAGTAAAATTTATTAATAATTTTATATAAAAAGTGAAATTTGTCAATTTAGTTTTGAATTCTATTTTTATATTATTATGATAATTTAAGCTAAATTTTATTAAAATTAAACAAAAATAACAAGATGATTAAATTATTTATACTTTAATATTTTTGAAATACATGCTAAACTTTTCAATCTAATTGTGTTTAGGTATATCAAATAATTTTAGATAATATAAAATTTTGTTTATACGATCTATTTATAGGAATTTTCAATCTAATTGTGAGTTTTAAAAATATAATTTAGTAAAAAGGTATCGAATAATATAATATTTGATACAACTTTTATTGATATAATTTGATCTCTCCTTATAATTATAACAATTAAATACTATAAAATGAAAAGAGAAATAAGTTAATTCATGAATAGTTTTGAAAGAATTATTCTCTATTTTTATCTTTATTTTAATGTAATAATTATAAATAAATATAGAGTATGAGAATGACTAAAGAATGAAAAGAAAATAACTCTTTTAAAATTGTTTTCCTAATAAGTTGATTCCTCCTTCTATAGAATATATATATATATATATAATAAAAGTAATTAGAACTATTTTCTGAACTTATTATGCAAAAACTAATTTATTTTATAATTTTTAAAAAAATGATGCTTAAACTATAGTTTGCTTATCCTGCAATATATTAAAGATTAACAAAAATTAAGATGACAAAGAGTACGATAAAAAAAGGAAATGCAAGTTATATAGTTGTTGTTACACAACTTGGACATGTACCCATTTAAAATTATTTCATGTTCTTTAATGTGAGGAAGGGAAAATGTTCTAGTATGCAGATTAAGCATTATAAAAGTATATATAAAACTACAAGAAACTAGATCAAAGATGAATCTTCTCATTTCTTTTTATTTCATGAATAGAATTTATAATAAGTTTGATTTAATGATTCAAGTAAATAACTTAAAAACGAGATAAAAGTGGAATTTAAATGAACATAATCAAATGAAATAAGAAACACTCCAACAATAATATGAATTAAGAATAAAATTATAAAAGATAAAAGTGGAAAAAACTTGAGAGATTAAGGAAAATTTATATTAAATTGAAAAGACAAAATTACTTATTTAAAATTTAGAGATTAAGGTCTTAGATTTATGATTCAAGATTTACTTTAAAGTTGAAAACTAATTTTAGTCTATCAAATTTAATGTTTATAGATTAACATTATATTTTTTAATTTTAAAATATATATATTTTTTAATTTGAGAGACGAAAATCAGTTTTTCTTTTCAAATTTTCACAGATTAAAAATATAATTAATAATTATCATATGTTAAAAGAAAAAACAGAGGGTGTGGATTAATTTTCTGACTGCAGTTTGGGTTCACTTAATTCATTGCAAAATCGGAAACCTTGCATCAAATTGTCAATGTTCTCTCAAACGCAGTTACTGTCTTTGCGTCCTTTCAGCTTGAACGGGGTTTCAATGGCCACCACTTTACGTGCCCCATTTTCCGTTCGTGTCAGTACCTCAGCCACCTCGACGCCGGTCGCCGGCGACACAATCCCGGCGCCAGTAATCTCAGAACGGAAGAAACCTGATTTTACGCTACTCTCGCATTCGCTGGTCACGGCAGCTCCGCCCGTTGAAGTGGCAAAAAATCTAGGGTTCCGACCCAACCCTGAATTGGGGCTTCTCTCACACTTGTTCGTCCTCTCCATGGTACTATTTTATAACATTGCCCATTTGCTCACCAAATGATAACGAAAATTGCAGTTTTTAGCATTTTTGGTTTCACAATCAAGTAAACTGAACCTGCGTTTTTCGGGCTTTCAGGCTTTTGGCGCGTTTTTCTCAGTAGCTGTGGTTTCCATTCCTACCCTAATTGTAGGTTAAGATTTATCTCATGCACACGTTGTTTTAAATTGCGGCTGTGGTGGTTGTTTAAGGTTTTAAATTGTTGTTGCGGATAAATGCAGCTGATTTGGTCAAAATTGTGGTTGCAATGTGATAGTAGAAACCTAAAATCCTCGATGTTGTGACCACAATTACTGTTGCGGACGTAAAATGTTCTGGCAGAGACCCATAATGCTTGACATTTTGGTTGCAGATGTTCCTTAGAACCTACGCAAGCTATATTTTAAGTGTTTTTTTTTAACATATTTAACTCGTTAAATTGTTCCTTTTAATATATGTAGTGGTGTGTTGAATGGTGAATGTGGACTGAAAGTATGAACAAAAGTATACTGTATAAGTGGGGTGCGATCTTCAGGTTAAGTTAGGCTTAAAATTTGTTTTTAGAAGATATATAAGGTTTTAAATTGCTGTTTTGATTTTAATTTTATAAAAAAATTGTCACGAAAAATGTTCATAAACGCGGCTGATATGTGGTCATGACATGATGTGTCAGTGGAAACCCGTATGTGTGCAGTGATGTGTTGAATGGATAACATTCAGAGTTTCTATTTGATTCTCGCACAGGCTTTTGGAAGATTAGGAGCTTCAGTGAAGAAATTGTCAAAGGTTGTTTCGGAAGAGGTGCCAGGAACTTTATCTTCTCTCAAACTTTCTAGTCTGGAGCTGAATGAATTAACCCAACAACTTAGTCTTCTCAGGCAATTAATGTTTTTCTAGCTTAATTTTTGTTCTTCTATTCGGTGAATACTGGTTTTTGCTGTTGTTGTTAGTCCATCTCTGATGATGTTATGTCAATGTTTGGTGGTAGGCATAAAATTGCTGGTGTTCCTATGGGAGCAAAGGACGTGAACACTATTAGATCAAAATCCTCTCGCAAGAAGAACCCAACATCCTAACATTGCCAACGTTGAATAAAGCTTGTTTGTTTCTGGAACTGAGCTTGCTTGGTTCTGTTGAATGGGGAATCACAGGATAGATGTACAGCATTTGCAGCCATATGGTTTCTGTTGAAAATTGAAATTACTAGTTGTATATGGACATATGATCCCAAGGACCTGTTGGGCTTTTTTAACTTCGAAGCTGATGTTGCAAAATAACGAGAAAGAAGCCCTATGCTGGTTTCTCTGTTGATCCTGAGGATTAGTAATTTACGGCTATTGACTCGGTAAGTTGGCTTATCTGAGGCTGAGAGTTTTCTGTGACGGGTTATGTGAACCACTTTTTAGGTATATGATATTGTGCATTAATCGTAGTTACTTACATGTAAGAGCTACAGCGTCTATCATGATGTGCATTTTGAAGCATTAGATAAGTAAAGATTTGAGCCATTGGTTTAGTATATAATTTCATTCAAGCAGAATTTGAATTTCACTTAAGCACAAATGACATGAATGTTTACAGTTTTGCAAACTTCTTTAATGGTTCAGCTGCATCTTTTGCGTGATCTGGGACAGGCATATTTGTTACTAGAGTTACCCTAGAAGATGAAACCAGGGATATGTTTTTTGAGTTTGAAGGATCAATCTTCCAGAGTCTCACCTCCCACACCTGCTACAGAGAAAATTGCCATGACATACATTTCTCGTATTTGTAAGCCTTAGCAACAACAAAGTAATTTAATGGACTGGGTCTTTAATGTCTTTTATGTAGAGATATCAGATTATCTAAAAACAAATTGTCTAGAATCCAAACTTTTAAACGGGCATTCTATTGGATCAGAAACAGAAAGATAAAACAACTTCAAAATAATAACTAACTTATTCAACATAAACAGAACCTAGATAAGACAGGTAACAGACTCAACAAAATGTAATAAATTACATAAATTCTCTCTTAAACTAATTGGAGTCTTAAACTAACTGTAGTTGTGCAGTTTGTTTAATTTTGGAACTTTACACACTCCAAACAGCATTTAGAATTTCTTAAAAGAGTCTAAAGCTTTGATCATTAAATTTGCAACTTGGTATTGTGTTTCAGAGTGAACTGGTTAAATTACTCCATGTCATTGAGATTCCTGAGAAAATAAAAAGTCACATCCTTATGTTTATTTCTCCCATGCATAATTGAATTTTTGAAAAATTTTATAGTTGAGCAATTATCACATATTATCAAAGTACTTTTTTTTGTTATATATTAACTTTTAGAATTTTTTGTCCAAATTGTTTCAAAGACACATTATCTCCTGCGGTAATGAATTCGGTTTTTATAGAATCCGAAAGTTTTTAGTAACTTTCAAGTATTTGGAGAATTATCTTAACCACTTTAGCATGTATTTTTATTAGTTGAGACATGTACATGCTAACCACAAACATTAAATCTGGTCATGTAGTTGTGATATATACTAGACTATCAATCATTTGTTTCAAACAAGTTTCGTCTATTTTGACTACTACCCTTTATTTTTATATAAATTTTTACTTGGTACAATAGGATTGCATATTGGGTTGCTTTCTTCCATGCCAAATCACCTCAACATTTTCTTAATATATTTCTTTTGGTATACGTAAGTTCTCTCTCAACACTGCAACACTTCAATACCCAAGAAAAACCTTATCATCCCTAGAATTGTCATAGCAAACCCCTTTTGCATAATTTTTTTTAAAATTTTCATTTTGAGCTCCTATTTTTTTTTTGTATATGAGATTATCTACATAAACATGGATAATAAGAATTTTACCTTCCTTGCTCCATTTGGAGAAGAGTGTTTTTGTTGAAAACCTTTATTGACAAAGTAAGACTCAATGCGGCTGAACCAAATTCGTGGTCTTTGTTTTTAGACCATACAAAGAATTATACATTTTATAAACTATATGCTCACTTTCTTTCTTCTCATATTCTTGTGGATGTTCAACATATACATCCTCACACCAAAGGTTCCATGGAGAAAGACAAATTTAACATAAGTTGAAAAAACCTCCACCCTTATTGAGAAACAAGTGTTATTACCATTTTAATAGTATCCATCTTTGCTATCGTACAAAAATTTCATTGTAGTCAATTTCATGTTTTTGTGAATACTCCTTAACTACTAATTATGCTTTGAATTTATCCACCTTTCCATCCATGTTCATTTATTTTAGTTTTGTATATCCATTTGAACCTAATCTTCTTTGCATCATTTGGTAGCTCAACCAATTGTCAAGTATGGTTCTTCTCTATAATCATGATCTCATCCGTCATGACTTGGCTTCATTTAGAACCTTTTACTGTTTCTTCAAAACATATTGGATCTGCAGAATCTACTAAAGCCATATGCTCAATATCTTCTTCTTCTGGCAATCCTTCTCCTAACACATAATCTTCCATCCACCCTAGAACACGTCTTACTCTACCATCCTCATTTATAATATTTTGAGTTGTATCATGGTGATCTCCATTATAATCAATTTCATCTATTTCTTTTTTCTTATTTGTGTTTGCTTCAGTTTGTTTATATCCATCAAATTCGTTGTTTCTCCATTCTAAATCCACTTGCAACTCTTGTTTGTAGGTTGCATTCCAATCCCATTATTTTTCTTCTTCAACGGTAACATCTTGACTTATTAGAATTCTTTTTGAGGTAGGATCATATAGTTTTTAACCTTGAATTCATCACTATCACCAAGGAGAATGCATCTCACACTCTTGTCCTCTAATTTTATCCTCCTAGCATTTGAAATATGTGCATTCCCTACATATTCAAATACTCTAAAGTGCTTAACTAAAAGTTTCTTGCCACTCCAAGTGTCCTCCAGTATCATCTCTTTGGGAACCAATTTGGGAGATTGGTTTAGAACATATAGTGTCCACTTCACACGCATTTTGAAACATGGAAAATGATGGAATGCTTATTATTTCTCTAATAATAAATATACTCATGTTTTTCTAGCATAGTAATCTATAAAGCATAAGATGTACCTCTTTTGGTTATTAGATGTTGGTGTAATGGGATCACAAATGTCTTTATGAACTAATTGTAATTTTTGACTTTCCATTAAATTTGTTTAGAAATGGGCTAATGATATTGCTTACCTTGAATACAAGCAATATACATAATTGTAGACACAATTGACAAAGAAAAATCATAAAGTAACTACAGTAAGATGCATAAATTATTTCATGGCGTAAGTCAGATGAGTCAACTCACAATCAAGTTATGATGCTTTAGATGTTATGCTTTTTAGAAAAAATTGTGTTCTAACTATTAACTATAACTTTTGACTTAATAATAAATATTTGATTCAATAATTAATATCATACGATGATTTTGATTCTTTATAAAACAATTGTTAAGACCCGAAAGCTTCTCTTTCTTTATCCTTTTTCTTTTTCATGTACCAAAAGAATATTGAATATTTTAATAAAATTATAAAAATATTAAATGTAAATAAAAAATTACAAAAGTATTTCAAAAATATAAAAGTGAATTTTTATAGAATCTTATTATCAAAGTAAAATAATATACATATTTAATCGGAATTGTTATATTTAAATGGAAAGAATTATTATATTTTTTTTATTTATAGGCAGTCTTAATTTATTTATTTTTTAAGTTTGATGTTACTTTGAAATTTTAGTTGCAATTTTTACATTAATAATTTTTTTATTAAATTTATATTTTAATTAATTTTTATTTAGTTATTAATATTTTAAAATATATTTTTTAATTTTTATAAATTAAAATCTTAAATATTATGATAAGAATTAAGTTTTGAAGTTATACATTAGAGTTTATAGATTTCTATGTGTTCTAAATAGAGTGTTAATTAATGACATGAAGTCTTTCCTTGTAAACGGTGAAATGTCATAAAAAAAATGCAACAGGTATAGAGACATTTGGTATAGCAAAGGTTGTCAGTGGGTATTTTTTTCTTTTTTAAGGAAGACACAGAATGCGACACAGAGAGGAAATATAAAAGGTGATCTTATCCTCCAAAAAGAAAGAAATAAAAAAAGGCAAATTGGAAAAATAGTCCCGTGGATATAAAAGGGTAATGCAATGATAAACAGAAAACTCCACTGCAACACCCTGGCACAAAAATTATATTAAAAAACTTAAAATGAAAAACACACGAGTTTGGCAAAATCTAAGTGTTTTTGTGTTCATAGATAAAATAATATGATTGGATAAAAATTACTAAAGAGATGAATAAATTTCTTTAATAGAAATTCATCATCAACTTTAATATATTATAATTATAAAAGAGTACTCTGAAAAAATGGGTTAAATAATTCTATATTTAACAATGAATAAAAATAATACACTTTCCTTACTAATGAAACTATTATTATTTTTAATGATTCATCCTTCCAATCTCATTTCACAATATTATAATATTTTTATTATAATTTTTGTTTCACACAATCAATAAGGCATTAAATAACTTTTAAGATGCTTTTAATGAGAGCGTACCTTAAAGATGACATAAAATGGGATGGAAGAGTACAACAAATGTTACATATTTTCTTTAATGACACACCCTTTCCTATTTTTTTTATCTTATTTATTCCTTTGTAAATATATTTCCATAGAAAATATTATGAGAAAAATAGTAAAAAATTAAAATTATAGCATATTTGTGATAAGAATGAGGGAATGAGAGAGGAAGGAAAAGTGGTTGAAATGTCCATATTCATCCATTGATAAATGTATTAACGAGAATCATTCTATCCATACACTTGTCATCACTTCTATTTATAGCTTATGCTTCACATAGACAGAAGAAGAGACAGGCAACATGGCTAAGTTGATTGTTTCGTGATCTCAATTCTACTATTAGAATCAGACAAAAATTGCAGTAAAACATAAGATGAAGGGAAGAACCTGAATTGTTTTGCCAACATTCAAAGGTGTAGCTTCAGCCTGCACCAAGTCACCCATCTCAGCTCGTTTCAAATGGTTGATGCTTAGTTGAATTCCAGCCACTCTTTTATACCCAGAAGCCATGTGTGCTCCCATGCTTGCCAAAGACTCTGCTATCAATGCTGAAACCCCTCCATGAAGCACCTTAAATGGCTGCCCCATGCACAATCAAATTACTCACAATTAAGTAAAAAAAAAACATGAAAAAAACGAAACTTTCCATAAAATGAAGAAACTTAACCAAAGATAAACAAACATAAAAAGAAAAGCTTGCTACTGAGAGGAAAAGAATGAAATTGGATTGACCTGGCAGCACTTCTGGGTAACAAGGAGACGGCCAGAGATTTTTTGTGGTGATAGTTCTTCAATTTCAAACCCCATTGAATGAAGGGGTGGATCCAAAACAGCAGTTTTTGATTTTGATGATGATGGTTGATCCTCCATGAATAGATTAAAAGTATGAGCTTTCCCTTGTTCACAGATTATGTTATTATGGTGAAACTTTTTTGAAAGTTGAGGCTGGGAAAGTTGTATAAAATGGATTATACAATAGTTGGGATTGGTTGTGGTGGAGGGTAGTTTAGGGCATTTAAAAATGATTGAGTGGTTGGTGAGGTGAGTGTAAATTTCAAAATGTGGATAAGTCAGAGAATGGAGGAAAGTGTTAGTTGTGAGAGGCATGGCATGGTGGACGCTATTTTTGTTACAAATAGAAAGAATATAGAAATTTCTTTTGGCATGGGCCTTGTCATAAATGAAACTGTTATGTTTCTTTCTTTCTTTTTTCTGTTCAAAAATAGGTAGAAGAGCTACTTTGTTTCTGCCAACTGCGCATATTTACTATTCAATCATACAGAAAACAAAAACAATAAATACAAAAATCAAGACAAAATCAATACCTTAACTTTTTGGCTCAAAATTACGAAATATTAATATATTCTTTTAAGATGTTTTATTTAAAATAAATTATCATATTTATTTTAAAAATAAAATAATAATTTTACAATTGCATTTACAATCTAAAAATCACTATTTAAATAGAGCATGAAGAATGGACATTTTAAAAGGAAAACAAACATCTAGTAATAACTCACTTAAATAAGAGGAAATTAACCAACTGGGACTGACAACTTTCACAAAGCAAGGAACATTTGAGTTCATAATTTTAGACATTTGTTGGAATTATATATGTTACTATTCCTTTCACTTGACTCACAATACATTGTTCAACAAGATCAACAACATAGTATTAGTAAGATAAATCAAATGAAAAAACATGATCAACAAAAACGTATTGCATGTTTGTAATTTCACTTTCTTTTCAAAAGTGACTTTCAAAATTGATAAATACTTTTCTTTGATACATGAACTTAAAAAACATATAATAAAATGTGATTAGAAATATTTTGAATAATATTATTATTTTGTATGACAATCTTTTATCATTAATTTGCTCTAGGTTCTTCACTAATTATGTAACAATTAAATGCTGTTATATATATATATATATATATATATGTAATTTATTCACATTTCACATAATTGAATAATTAAAACAATTATAACCACTGTAATATTAAATTAATAATTAAAAAGAGTGTAATAGTAAAACAACAATCTAAAATTGTAGTCACAAAATGGTTTGGAATTAGGCTTATTATTATTATTTTAAACACTAAGATCGTTAAAATATACATTTCATCTGGATATATTATTTTAAACGTAAATACAAGAGTAGTTTATTAAAATAAGCTAGAAGTTACATGATTAAACAAATTTATCTATAATTAAGAAAATATGTTTAACCAAATACTCAATAAATAATTTATATATATCATAATAATTTACTTCAAAAGCTTATTAACTGATAATACTCAACAAGGTATAAATTTATATTTCAATAATCTTATAAATTTGACGTTTTATATGGTCAACATACTTCATAACTAAAAATATATACAAATTTAATACATTACACAGTTTTAATATAATAGTAACACTAAACTAAATTAATTAATAGATTTTTCGAATGGCAAGATGCGAATGGCAAGATGCTGGACCTTTTTTATCATATAAGCTTTTATAAAAATCTAGGTGTGACCTAGTTTCTAAAATTGCTTGGCTAGAGGAAGGCATGATGTACCACAATCTATTTCTCCCTGCTTTAAAAATAATATTTTTTAGAAAATAACCAGAAAAGATAAAGGTAACACTAAACATAAAAATAAAAATAAAGAAATAAAAGTAAAAGTAAAGATAGAAATAAAGGTAACACCAACGATAATAACGATGATGGTGACGATGACGGTTACAGCCACGATTATGGTGACGGTGATGGTGACTATCCACGATGAATGGTAACGACAACCGGTAATGATGAACGACAACGATGAATGGTAACGATGATAGTAACGGTGACGGTAACGGTGATAGTAACGGTGACGGTAACGGTGACGGTAACGGTAACGGTAACGATAATAGCAGCGGTGACGGTAGCGATAACGGTAGCGGTAACGGTAACGATAACAAGCTCTACACATGTATGGTCAGAATGAAAGGAAATATATTGACATAAAAGAGTAAAATATTAGAATCAAATTATGAAAATTAAATTAATAAATAATAGTAATAGAAAAATAATTACCATTTAAAGAATAAGATATAATCTTAAAGTGAGAAAATTTAAAGGAGAACATTAGTCTTTACAATTTGACTTGATTTTGACTTTCCACTTGTAATCTTCTTCTATGATGTCATCTATGCATTGTTCCGTGTTTGAGAGAAGAGGAAAATTATGTGTTCTTGAGACGAGAAAGTTTTGTTTTAAACGAAAAATGCAAGAAGTAGAAAAAAAAAATAGTAAATAATTACCATTTGAGGAAGAAGATATAAGAAAAATCTAGAGAACAACATTACATTTTACCCTCTACCATTTGATCTCGTAGTCTTCTTCTTCCGTAATATTATTTTCGCGTCTTATATATCATAATTTTCAGTATTATAGGTTAGAAGAGGAGGATAATGATCTTCTTGAAATGAAAAAAGTTTATAAAAAATACATAATGTGAGAAGTTAAAAATAATATAAAGATGAAAAAGTTAAATTTTTTATCTGATTAAATTTATTATTTAAAAAATAATTTTTAAAAAGATAAAATAAAAATATTAAAATGAGTACACCAAAAAAGGAATCCTTTTATAGATTGTTATAAATAATCCACCCCTATATATATATAAACCCCAAAATTATTTTTATTTTTATTATTATATTCAAATAATTAAATAAAAATAATAAATAATATTAACAATAATGTGAAATGGTTTACTTTTATATTTATTTATCTCAAACTAAACAACTCATATTTCTTTCTATTTGTAATCTTATTTCTTTTTCTTCTTTGCTTTTTTTTTTCTTAAGATATATAACATGTTTGCATAACTACGTATATTGATATTCCATCTAGAATTTCAAATTGATATTTATCTATCAGCATAACATAAAAGAAGAAAAAAATACAAAATATGAAAGAAATAAATCAAATTCATGCCAATAAATTATACAACCTTATACTCAAGAAACTCAACATATATTCAAGAAGCTCAAACATATTTTAAAAAATATTGCTTAGAAAGATAATTTGTTTAACTACTTTATTTTCCTCTATCTCCTTCCAATGTACTAAATACACCCTAAGAAACAAATCATGTTTATTTGAATACCATTGATATGGTTTATGTGTTTAGTTGAACAGGATTTTGATCTCTTCATTTTAATTTTGTTTTACTTTAATCTCATAATAAGTTAAAAATATTTTACTTCATTTGTTTAAGAGATATGTTTCGCATAGAACTGGAAAAAGACAATCCATTTATCCAACATCAGCACAGTATTAATTTATATTTAAATTAAAAAAATTAATTTTTAATTTAAAAGAATGATTTGTTTTGAAGATTGGATGTTGAAATATGATATATCTAAATATAAATAAAGGTGTCCCTCTATCAATACTTTTTTTTAAAATTATTTTTGTTAAACCAATTTAGTTCTTTGGTTAACTTAATTATCGAACTAATTAGTAGTAATTGACAAATTGTGAAAATATAATGTGTTATAATACTAATAGGGTTAGTGTAAAAATATGATGGATGGAGCAATTTAATTTAACACAAATAAGTGATTTTTTAAAATTAAAAACTCAACTTGAAACTAAAACTTTAAATGAGGGAACAAAATATCATTTTATCCTATGATTTTATATATACACATAATTTTTCTATTAAGGCAATTTTCATTATCAATAGTAAGGTTGAGAAACCTATGCATAAAATCCATTCACTAGTTGGCAAAGCCAAGATTCCCTTTCCATTCTAGCTAAAAAGTCAAACAATTTAATTAATATACCTACAAATTGAAACATTGCAAAGATTATTTGTATAACTTGTAGATATTTATCCCATTTTATCTGTGTTTCTGAATCATAATTTAGATATAGATCAGGTATAAGAGGGAAAAGACAAAAACCATTTTAGCTTCTAACAATGAATACGAATGATGTAAATCCACATCAATGACCACAAAAGCTCATCAAGTACATTCACTATGATGTTTGCAAACAATTCATTTCCTCAAGTTACTATGAAACAAATCAAAGATGCTATCTTCCTTAAAATGATGCACTGCCAAATAAAATAAACAGCATATAACTCAGGTCTATCAGTCTAGAACAGATAACTCCGAATCAGATTCCAGCACTTTGCATAAGAGCACGTGTTTTAGTGCTTCATGATCACTTAGACGGGCTTATTTGGAATCTGATATGCTGCATAAAAGAGCAATATATATTCCTAAAGTATCCACCCAGGTTCTCTCCCACGTCATGCTGTATAGGGAAAAAGTGAAACGTGAGAGAATTGAGTTCACATTAATTTGTACTATAGCTTGCAGTGGCATTTAGTATGCAATTGTTCAAAGACATAAACATTTTCTTTAATAGACCGTACAATCACTTTGAGTCTAGGTTAGTGCACTCTTCAATGCTCAGATGATGTAAGTTATGTAAAATAAGATCATCTTGGGTTAAGCTATATAAATAAGATTACACACAAAATCCTAAGACAACTTATTTAGTTAGGGTGACCTAGGTCTATCCAATTTAAAGACTCATCATCAAAACTTAACAGTCGACATTTGTAGGTACATTATTTATTATTTAACATTTCTTACTTTTACTCAGTTTTTATTGACTTGTATGTTGAAGCTTCTTTTACAAATACATTCTTTTACAAACATTATGAGAATAACACAACCCAAAATATTATAAAAAAATATCAAATTAATTTTCAAATAATATATAGTGTCAGTTAAATTGTGCAGTTATCAGAGTTAGTTTAGTAAATTCTAACATGATGCAAATTGTTATTTTTAGTAAATTATGAAATGTAAAATTATTTTTAAATAATTTAACGTTAAATACTAATAAAGTCGATTTAATTCACTTTAAATCAACATTATTTTTTTTTTAATAAATAAATAGTTATATTAGTATTCAATTAGTATCAATTTAGATATTGTTAACAAAGTATGATTAATGTTGGACAATATTAATAAAGTTGACTTAGTTTACTTTAAGTCTACACTAATTATTTTTAATTTTTTAATAAATAAAAATATTTGTGTTTTAGCATCAGACTTAATTAGGAATGACAAATGAATCCATTTTTACAGGTATTATCTGAACTCGTTCTAATTTTGATAGAGAATTTCTGCATTAATTAGATATGAATATGAATAATATTTTATTTTTAAATTGAGTATGGAGATGAGATATACATACCGTCGGATTCCTACTTTCATATCTATTTCAATATAATGTATATTTACTAAAACACATTTAATTTATTAAATAATTTAAAAATTTTATATTAACTTTTTTTTAATTCTTAATTTTATAATTTATTTCTAAAACATATATTTGAGATTTATTTACTTATAATTTTTTATTAATATCTTTTTTAATATATCGAATCGCACGAGGATGAAACAAAAATATAAGAATAAGATAAACCAACATATTTTCTCAACAAAATAATACAACAAAATCAAATACATTGATGAACATGAACATCATCTCTGAACAATCTTTAACCACCATACGCAAACTCTTAAGAAACTTTAAACAAAACCGTAATCCATATATATCAGAGTGTAATGACAATGATGAATCAATTCTTATGTTATTAATGAGCACATTAGTTCAACTAATAAACAGGTATTGGTGCAACCCGAAGCACATCAGAAGTAGGAAATGAAGTGCAGAAAGCAACCAATTGAGTGAAAGGTAGTTGGAAGAATGGGAAAGAATGAAGAAAGTAAGGGAAATTCAAGATGCAAATTGGCGTTGAGAATCAGTGACTCGGGTGGCATAGTATCTTGCAATGAAATCAGATGCTTTTCTGTCAATGCCAGGTTCAGCAACCCAACGCCCTTTGTCTTCATCACTTGCAAACATCCTTCTCCCACTGCCTTCCCAGTACTCATCATAGCTATCCCCACATGAGAAACAAGCCTTCAACACACTCCCAAAGGAGCAACTAGATGACCTCTTCTCTCCCATTCTCTCTCTTCTCTTCTCTTCTCTTCTCTTCTCTTCTCTTCTCTTCTCTTCTCTTCTCTTCTCTTCTCTTCTTCCAACAATGATATATATGCCAATTCTCAACTCTCAACTCCCAACACTCACAAACACACCACCCCTTCTTCTCTTTTCAAGCCCAACAAACCCTATATGTGCTCACTGCTATGCTTATCTTTGTTGTAACTTGTAAGTTCCACAGAAGCAGCTATCAGCATTTATAGAGTCACTAGTTACACTGTCTTACCACATTATCTATTGTTTTAGGAAAATATATAAAAAGAAGGTACAGATTCCCTTAAATCACTAATAAGAATGGACCTACATCTGAAAAGAAGCATAAGTGTTGTCCTCCTCTACTTTTTATTCGTCACGCAATACTTCTCCCCTACCCAGCTGCATCATAGACTGCCCAACTTTTCTTTGTCACTATTGTAATCACTTTGTTTGCCTAGATGCCTTCTTTTCCTTGTACAAATAATGCCTACAGAATTATAATAAGCTCATGCTCCTAATTTTGCTCAATCTGTAGGCTTTTCTTTTTCTTCTGCTAAGATATATGATATGGATCTGGAAGGTTATGCTAAAGCAAAGCAATGTACTTTGATTGGAATTTAATTCATGTTATAGCTTTAGGGCATCTGTGATTGGACAAAACATACATATATTTGCTGTTACTATTACACAATTTTTATTTCGACAACATATATTGAAAATGTAATTTTCTTATTATGCAAATTATTAAAATAAATTTTCAGTTTTAGTGAATAACAATCACATCCCATTATTCTTAAGTAAAAAGTTATATCCCATCTCATTGCTCTTAGAAGTTACATCTCATATTTTTGAAAATGTCACTTTTACTCGTACTTATAACTTTATAAGAAAAAAACACATTTAGAAAATATTATCTTTCCTTTACTATTTAAACATCTGTCACAGTTATTTAAAATTTGACCATATATAATAAGCAAATATTTTAAATATGTGTGATCTTGATGATATATAAAGTTGACTATGTGTAAATTTCTATTTTCATTCTCAGGGGTTCAAGAATAAGAATTCAGTACTATATATAATCTAAAAAGTAGATGTAGCAAAGCTTGTTACCATGCTTGCAAGAATAAGAATTAATATCAATAATAAGGGGAAATTATGATCAAATTACATATGCTCCACAAGTGGTTTACCTTGTATATGGAATAATTTTGATTACCTTATCATAAATATCTGGAATTATTGTAAAATTATATAGATAGAAATGACATAATAAAAAATTATTTAAAATTAAAGTTTTAAAACTTGAAGTAAAAACGTTATATATATATATATATATATATATATATATCACGGTGACATTTCTATTTGTCGGCTCCGTTTTGACATATTATCTCTTAGACATAATTATGAGTTTGTAGGTCTCTAAGAAAAAAAATTAATAATTTTTTTATAATTTATTAATCGTGAGTTTAAATATTTATTAGAAATGTAAACATTAAAAGAAAAAATAATTCTATTTATTACAAATAAATAAAAAAGTATAATATAAAATAAAATATTTAGTACACAAACAATTTTATATAACAATAAAATATTAAAAAATATAAATGATGAGATAAAAGGGATGGAGCAACATTCACTTTAATCAGAAGTTATAAAGAATTAATTTGCACAGTTTAAGAGACTTAAATATCCAATTTATTTTAGAGGAGTGATACACCCACCTACACATCTCCATCCAAAAAAAAAAGCAAAAATCTTAAAGAAATCAAAATTTATATTAAAGTATACTTTGAGGGTAGATAATAGGTACATATATTATTTTTCTTCATTTTATATTTTCAAATTGCCTCTTATTCTCATTTCTACATGTTGGAAAATCGGGTGGACAAAATTTGGTGTTTCAAAATGAGTTGTCATTATCAAGTTACCAAGATTTAGAAGTCTAATTTAGAAACATATAGTATAAGCAATTCATCTATTTTATTTCTATCATTTTTAAAATGCTATTTCAACGTGCTTTTAAATAGTTTTCATATTTTATCTAATTTTGAAGGATCTTATTAATTATAATATTCACTATGATAAGTTGTCTTACATAAAATTTCAGAATTTTCAACTTTGAGATAAAAAGTCTAACAGATATTAATTATAGATAAAAATGATAAATACCCAATAGCTTTAATAGTATTAATTAAACAACTACTTGTGTTATGTAAAGATGGAGTCCTTGCTTTGTACCCGTATAGATTTCTTTTTAACAAAGCAAGTTTTTCTTTTCTATGGCCGCTTTCTTTGTGCCTTTTCAGCTTTAATTGACATATTTTTATGTGGTTTTAACGTTATGGTTTGATTCCAACAGAGAGTGCCCTCAAGCTGTCTTAACTTTCTGAGAACTTCATTCTTAAGGGATCCTCAAGCAAGAGCATAGCTGATGCGTACATCTGGTACAATTGAATTTTGATCAAATACAAAGCAAAAAAGTTATACATTACTGTTTTGTCTTTATTGTACACTATTTTAATCATTTGCTAAAGGTCTTTCTAGGTTGTAATCACGTATATGATATTATTAATTTGTTGCATCACTTTCTTTTGGCCCTTTATTAATTTGAGTTTAGTATGAAAAGAACCATAGATACTGTGGATACAGCTACATAAGCTAATTAGGGTTGATTTAGTGCTATTATTATACATTTTCTAACATATACCTTCCCCACAATAATCTCAAAAGGAAACTCAAGATTTGGTGATCTTTCTTCTATACTTGCAAATTATATCTCAGCCACACCTACCTTCAAGATGGATTAAATATAACAGGAATCTTCTGTCAATTATAGAGAGAATAGAGATTTTCTTAGGTACACAAAAAAATAAGGTTAATTAGTAATGTTATTATTAGAATAAAAGTGGTCATCAATTTGGATAAGATACTACATCATTGAATTGTGATATCTCAATGATAATCGCTATTTAACAATGATATTTCTATCAAATTGATATCTCAAATTTCATCAATCATCTTCTCTAAAGTAAATATGTATATAAGAGAAAAAAGAAAAAGAAGCAAGACACAAAGGAATTAAACCGAAACTTTTGTCAAACAATTCTTAAAAAACAATTTCTTTTTGTGACAACAATCAATTCATCACATATTATGACAGATTTTGCGATCAAATTATAAAGTTAGTTTGTGACAAGTACTAATTATCAAAATTGTAGTGGCTAATTATTCCATTTAAAAAATAAATTATTACGAACAAAAACTTGTGACAATATTATACTTTGTCATTAACAAGATGTCACCAAAAAAGTTACAAACTTGTGAATATTTTATTTAAAATATATAATAATTTTAAAAACTTAATGATTGTCCTTTTCAGTGTCATTAATTGCATCGTTATTACTGTCCGAGGTAGAATTAGTGTTAGAGTTTGATGATTCAGTTATAGCTCAATATCTTCACTGTCCAATTTTGCTTCTCAAAGTCTCATTCTGTATATATAGGATATTGGAATGACTTCGGAAAAATACACGTGGAAAGAAAATTCATGCATTATGTCGTTGATCATGGTGATGGCCTTTTAATTTGATATAATTATAATTGTCATATGATATGATGCATGTCTTGTGGCGAAGGAAATGTTGTTGGTTGTGGTTGGGGTTCAGTGACCTCCCCAATAGGTACACAACAACGCTTTATAAAGTATTTGTGAACAACAAAAGAAGATGAATATAGGGTTCACTGTGTGGTACGTAGATCCATTTGAATATCATATAATTTGCATAACTTGGTGATAAGGTTTTGAAATCCTAAAATTCCTCGTGCAGCCAATAGAAAAATTGATGATTGGACATTTTGAGACTATAAATTTATAAATGGTCACCCAATAACAAATGATTCAATAGATTCAATAATCTTGTTAGGATGAATTTATATGATTATGATATTATATTAAAAAATAAATTTTAAATATAATTCAATCCCACAAAACTGACTTGTAAAATAATATTTGCAGTCATCTATATACATTAAATTAACTTCATCTCTGATCGATGTATAATTTTCAATATAAATTTTGATGACAATATTAAAATAGAGAAAGGGAAGAATCGGATAAAACAAATATCATTTAAATGAAAGAGAAGAGCCAAAGAGAACAAATATCATTTAAATTTGTGAAAAGACATTTTAACACAATGTAACAACTTTCTTCCATCCTCCAATTCAAAACCAAAACCTCTCACACATGAAGTTTGCTTAATGTAATGGGACAAGGATAACTGAGCCACTTATCTTACTCTGATATGCAGCTTGGGGGTTACTAAGTAATCTCAAAATATTCATATGCATCATACCTGATATAAGATCCACAAACAAAGCTTAAGGATTCAATTGAAATAATAGAACGACTAAATTGAAAAAAATATTAAATTTATGGTTTATTGAATAAAATATAACTATTACTAGAAACATTAGTTTATTTTCTAGTTCTTAAATAGCTTGAGTTTTCACAAAGGTAAAATTTGATTACTTTATAAAATTTATTGTTTAGAATATTTTTGTTTCTTATAATTTATATGGTTTAGAGGCTTGTTGTTTAAAGATTTGATATTTACGTTAAAGATTTGATGTTTCCAAACGTAAAGATATTGAAAATTTTAGTACTTCAAACTGTAATATATTATGTTGTTGATGTGTTGAACATGTTGTCGTTGATATTGTGTTTAATTTTGGATTTAGATTGTAATTAACGATTTTAATTATGTTGTAAGTTCTTTATCTTAATTTAAAAGTAAACCAAATTAGAAAAATAATAAATGTATTTAGGAACTTTTTATAGTTTTCAGTTACATTTTAATGAATTAAAATATGTTTTAATATACTAAAATATTTTTAGATATATTTGAAAAAACAAAGAATAATAGCTAGTTATTCAATTAAAATGACAATTTAATTGATTAAATTTATTTAAAATTTAAAGTTGTTATTTTGATTTTATTTTATCAGATTTTAGTTTATTGAAATAACATAAATCTTAAGTCTTTTTGTTAGCTCTATTTTAATTGATTATAATATTTTTTAATTGATTAAAATCAACATAACATTTAAACTTTAACGATTTTAATGTAGTAAATATCATTTTAAAAAAATCTAAACACTAAAAGATTAAATCTAATTTTTGTTTTAATGGATTAAAACTAATATATATATATATAAAAGTTTTGATATTTTTCTCATATTTTAACCAAATTAGGCAAAAAGTAGTTTTATTAATTCGTAAATTCTTTTTCCTTCTAAGATATTAATTTGAGATAATTAACACTTATTGCAACTATTTTGCTTTGTTTTTGTAATTCAAATATTTAACTTAAGAAGTTTATGGTGTGATCATTTTCGTCTTATAAGTTGTGCTCAAACTTTTTGTATGATTTTGTTCTTTTTACTAATTTAATTTTTGTATATTTGATCTTGATTAAGGTGTTGTTTGCAATAGAATCACAAATAATGATAAAAGATAGTGTAAAATTCAAGATTTTGTTGTTTGTAATGTATTTTATTAATTTTTTGAGAAGTTTTTATTAAAACTTGATCTTGATTAAGGTGTTGTTTGCAATAGAATCACAAATAATAATGATAAAAGATAGTGTAAATTTCAAGATCTTGTTGTTGTGTGTAATGTATTTTATTAATTTTTTGAGAAGTTCTTTTAAAACTTGAAAATATAGTAAATTAATTTAATTATAATGATTAGAATGTAAATTTTGTAATACAATTTGATTATATATATTTTTTATTCTTCTTTTATTTCATACCTTTTCAATTGATACATTTGTTAATACATACTTAATTTTTTTTTAAAATTAAAAAACTCTTAATATTACATCTCAAATTTTTTTATTATGTAACTTAGATCAATTTGATTTAGTGAAAATTAATAATTTTCTATAAGAATCTTTCATAATTAAATTCATCTCTTTTTTTAATTAGATACGTATTTTTAATTGATATAACAAAAGTGGTAACAATAGTGAGAAAGAAAAGTTGGGCAGTGTATGATACGGCTGGGTAGAGAAGAAGTATTCCATGACAAATAAAAAGTAGAGGAGGACAATACTTATGCTTCTTTTCAGATGTAAATCCATTCTTATTAGTGATTTAAGGGAATCTGTACCTTTTTTTTTATATATTTTCCTGAAACAATAGATAATGTGGTAAGACAGTGTAACTTGAGACTCTATAAATGCTGATAGCTGCTTCTGTGGAACTTACAAGTTACAACAAAGATAAGCATAGCAGTGAGCACACATAGGGTTTGTTGGGCTTGAAAAGAGAAGAAGGGGTGGTGTGTTTGTGAGTGTTGGGAGTTGAGAGTTGAGAATTGGCATATATATCATTGTTGGAAGAAGAGAAGAGAAGAGAAGAGAAGAGAAGAGAAGAGAAGAGAAGAGAAGAGAAGAGAGAGAATGGGAGAGAAGAGGTCATCTAGTTGCTCCTTTGGGAGTGTGTTGAAGGCTTGTTTCTCATGTGGGGATAGCTATGATGAGTACTGGGAAGGCAGTGGGAGAAGGATGTTTGCAAGTGATGAAGACAAAGGGCGTTGGGTTGCTGAACCTGGCATTGACAGAAAAGCATCTGATTTCATTGCAAGATACTATGCCACCCGAGTCACTGATTCTCAACGCCAATTTGCATCTTGAATTTCCCTTACTTTCTTCGTTCTTTCCCATTCTTCTTCTTCCTTTCACTCAATTGGTTGCTTTCTGCACTTCATTTCCTACTTCTGATGTGCTTCGGGTTGCACCAATACCTGTTTATTAGATGAACTAATGTGCTCATTAATAACATAAGAATTGATTCATCATTCTCATTACACTCTGATATATATGGATTACGGTTTTGTTTAAAGTTTCTCAAGAGTTTGCGTATGGTGGTTAAAGATTGTTCTGAGATGATATTCATGTTCATCAATGTATTTGATTTTGCTGTATTATTTTGTTGAGAAAATATGTTGCTTTGGCTCATCATATTGTTGGTCCTTTCAACAGAAACGATTATATGTTAAGTTACCTTATAATATACGATTATTTATTTTATTATAATATAAATAATTATATATTATTTTAATAAAATAACATTATAATATTTATAATAATTATTTTTAAAAGTTTTAATAATTTTTTTGAAATTTTAATTTATATAAAATATAAATTTAAAATAAAAAGTATAATAGTTTTAAAAAGGAAAAAGTAAAGTACAAATAGTATATATAAAAAAAATTTGTAACTTTAATTTTTAATAAGTGACTTGATTTTTTTTTATATTTCTGAAAAAGCACTTTCATAAATTCATGGTTTCATGTTTTAGTAAATCACTCCAAAGAAACATCATATATTTATGTATTTCTTTCCTTTCTTATTTTCCATAGTTAAAACAAGGATCAGATATGATGTTCTTGTTGTTTGCAATAATTATAAAACTTTTTAATGCAGTTAAGAGCAATATGTCCAGATTATTTGTATGAAAAGCATTAAACATGTCCAATTATCATAGTTTTAGGATGGTAAAGTGAATTTTCAGTCGCAGATCAAGTTGAAATTTTTAATTTTTCAACCCGTTCTGGCTTATCTCGCTTAGCCCGATAAAAACATAAAAACATATTTAAGAAAAAACAATTTTACAAAATTAAAATAGATTAAAAACATATTTAAAATAAAAAAAACCTAAAAAATAAAAGTGTAAACTCAAGTAAGACTCCTATCAGAAAAATAAATAATACAAAGAAAATCAGAAATAAAAAAGAACGGAAACTTAAAGAAACAAAAATAAATTAAGAACATATTTTTGAAAAAATAAAAAAAATAAAAAAAAAATCAGTAAAACTTCAATACAAATAAAAAACATTATCTGCAACTACAAACCGTTATTGAGAATACGATTTCTTTATTTTGAAGTCACATTTTCAAGCACAAAAATTCAGATAAATGAAACATTGAATTGTATTATTTCCTTACATTTCCCAAAAATTACATATTCAGTTACTTTAGAAAAAAGATCCAAACTAAAATAAGTGAAATGACTAAATGAAAAAGTGAAAAAACATGTCAGACTAGATAAACAGTGAAATGAATTAAGTGATTTATTTCAAATAAACGAGAAATTGAATTAAACAAGAATTTTCAAATATAAACGAGAAAATGAATTAAAAGAATTATTTCAAATAAAAAATAATGACGTAATAATTCCTTTTTCAATATTTTAAGATTTTCTACTACATGGTTTTAATAATTTTTTTTCAATTAAATTTTTATTTTAGTTCAAAATAATCCATATCATCAATTCCAATAAGTTAATACTAACAATATTAAAAGTGTGAGGATTTAATAAATATATAGTAATTTTATATAGAAGAAGAGACAGTCCTGAATATCAGTGTTCATAATTTATTATTATATAACTGTTATGTTATCAATATAATGAAATAAACAATATTAAATATTTTTAACTAAAATAAAAACTTAATTGGTAAAAAATATTACATAACTGAAAAATACCTCAAATTATTAGAATAGAAAAATCTATTATATCCAAGATAATTGAAAAAAAAATGAAAGAGAAGATGATTTGATAAATTTAAACTTATTTCATTTAGAAACAAATAAATAAGAGAAAGGAAATATAAAATATTGTACCTTATTTAAAAGTAAATATCTTTCAATAATTCTTATCATTAAATTAAATTTATTAAAAAATCTACCTTCTAAATTTTTAGAACCTTTAACAATTATCTTCTTTATTTAATTGAATGTAAAACCTTGCTAAAAATACTAATATTCAGTTGAGTCCGATCAATCTTTTTAGTTTGAAATTTAACTGAATACAACCTACGATCACTCTATATATATGGTAATGATAAATTAACAATCTTATTTTTTTAACAAACTTATATAACAATTTTAATGATATATTAACAATCTTATTTTCTTAACAAACTTATATAACAATTTTAATGATATATTAAATCTTATTTTCTTAACACTTATATAACAATTTTATTTAATACATTAATCATCTATTTTTATTATTATATTATTATAATGTAGTTATTAAGTAAGTATTTTGGTTATATATGAAAGTATAATTTTTCATATATTTATACAATCATCAATATGACAGAATCATGTTGAGGGACACGGTTTCTGATGGAGGGAATCTGGACTCAATATAAGTACACGAGCGAGTTAATTGTTTGCAACTTTTCTCTGTCTTTTGTAGTTATCTAAGTTATTGATGTGTTCTGTTGCCCTTTTACACAATATTCCTTAGCCCTTTTGTTTAAGACAACATAAATATTACAAAAAAAAATATGGATAATGCTACTTTGCATAAAAAGCAATATGAGGTGTAAGAGAATATTTTTTACCTCACCCTAGACACATTTTTTGGTTTGGTGTGTTGCACAAATATAACTCAAGTTTATTTGTAAAATAAATAAATGTTACATCTTTTATTTATTTCAATCATGATGGGTACTTGAATTCTAATTTTTCATTACTTTGTTAATTTCTTTATTATGTTTTCTTTTTTATTTCTTGAATATATTTATTAAGAATTCAAATGTAATTTCTTTTATTTCTTGAGATATATTTATTAAGAATTTAAATATAAGAGTTGAAGTAAAGTTTCATATTAAATATAAACAATAAAATTGAAATACATATAAAAAAGAAAATATTTATACATATTGATACATGTGATTTTTTTTTATATATTCATTCTTTATCAAATAGGAATATAGAAATCATGTCTTTAGATGTTTTAGTATAAAATTTTATTTCATTTTATTTTGCATCAAGAATAAGAATTAGATGATGATAATTGAGTATTTTCAAGTTTTTATAATTAAATATTTTAATAATTTTTACGTTTGTTTGTAAAGTTGGTTAAAAATTGTTGTATATGCCTGGAAAAGAAACTAGTTATATATAATGCTTTCTTTTTAGCTTTTTCATTAGGGCCTTTTGTTAAATGCTTCTTTGTCTATTTAAGTATTCATTAGGATAGATGTTAACGGTTTAATCACGACTTTAGGTTCCACAGTGTGGCATAGTCTTGAGAAGCCAATATTTATATTTTGATCATTACAAATAATATGTTGTTAATTAATAAAAAAAAATCAACAACAATATTATTATTAAACTACTAAACATCAAAATGTCAATATACTTTATTTCAACACTCAAAAATAGAATATAGGAAAGGAAATTGATAGACGGAACATTCTATCTTCAGGGATTACCATCCAACACTTTTAGAATACAATTCATAAGTAAAAAAATAAAAAGAATTAATGATGTAATTGAGAAGTTATTTAAAAGTTCACAAATCATTTTCCTATAAGAAATCTCATTAGTAAGAGAAATAATACTAAAAATACACTTTCATACATAAGTTTTTTTTTTCATCCGAAGACCGTCTACTAAGCATGAAAGTTGACCGACAAATTCAATAAAAATTGACACAACACGCCTAATATATTCTTTTTAATGTATTCTAAATTTAGTATTGTAAATACAAAAAAAGGATGTGAAGAACAAAATATATTTTATACATGAGTATTATAAAAATGTTAGCTTAAAAACTACCAACCCAAATAATGCTCTAATATTGTAGCAAAAGACCTCCACAAAATTTTAATAATCTTATTCAAAGCATCTATAAGTCTTGCCATGTAGAAGTAGATAACAACTCACAAAATGTAATTTGCATGTTGTATTAGTTTTATATTTACTAAGTGGAAGATTATTATATCATTTAATAGGCAAAAGTAAAGAGTGAAATGTTTGTAAATATTTCACTTTTTTGTAAAATTTTTCCAATAAAGAATTCAAATTTAATATTCTCTTTTAAAAAAATATTCTTCTAACTTCAAACAACATTGTTTTTTTTATGTAATCAAAAGTGACAATATTAGAATACTTGAAAAAACCAATAAGTAAACTTAGTGAAAAAGATTTGTGTTCTTTATTTCAAGAAGAGATAAAAGGAAAAAAATACCTATGTAAAACTTTCTTTAATTTTAAGAAGTTCATGTTTGTGAAACTCACATTAAGATAACTCAATGATTCAGTATTTGTTGAGTGGACGACATCAAACATAATTATATAGGAGAGCACAATAAGCTCAATAAATTCCTAGAATAGATTTTTAATAATTTTTTTATACAATCTTAAAACTGTGGATTTTAAGTTTAATTGAATTCTACAAAATTAACTTAATAAGATGAATAGATTTTTAATAATTTTTTTACACAATCTTAAAAGTATGAATTCTATAAAACTAATTTAATAAAATGAAATTTACATTCTCTTATATAATATAATTTGAGAATATATGTAATCCTCCGACAACCAAGATTTTAAATTACCCTCAGAGTCACGTTGCAGTTTCTTTCAGACATTGATATATGAAAATCACTAATAATGTGATTGGTATATGATTGCAACTGCGATTGTAGGAAGTCCTAAGACCTTATTATTTGCCATGCAATATATTCACGTCTAAAAGCTCTGAAAAGTCTTAAAGCCCATTTAGAACTTAAAAGAAACTTTCACATTTCATATATAAAAAAAGAGAAATATTCAAAATAGTTTCAACTTATAAATAGTAAGATTTGATGTAATCTGATCGATGGACTTAACATGACAAGGGATTCACCCTTATTTATTAAATGTTATTTAAATTTAGCCAAATGATCTTAGGCTCACTGGTTTTAAAGAGATCTCATTTGAATGGTTCACAAGCCTCAGTTGTTAAGTCTGAAAGACAGAAGTACTTTCTTGGTTTGGCAAGTTCTATCATGAACCACCTTTTGAAACTTCGACTCTATCATTTTCCATTCTTTTATCTCTTTTCACCCTCTTGTGCAAGGCACCTTCCCATTAGACCAAAGAAAATGGCAGCATTTGGATATTGACATTGACAATTAGAATCTTCTTCTTTATGAAGGTGCAATGTTGGTAAAATGTAAGTGCTATAGCATGGTAGTGCATTGCACAAAGGAAGTTTGTCCTCTTCTGCTTTTTACAGGAGAACCATTGACAAAGCTTGCATGGAATCACCATCACCAAAAAAGTGTAATCACAATGACTATAGATGTACATCACGTGATACGTCAGAACATCATTCCAGCATCTTACTCATCAGCGAATGTCGTCTAACCTTGGAATCATAAGGTTCTCACTTCTGGCTCTTTTGTACAACGCTACCTTCAGTGCTGGTAACACTATTGGATTAGAACAACTTAGTTTCTATTTTCTACATTTTTCACTCCAAAATACATACTACATGCCTTGTAAGCTAGAGCACAGATAATGTCAACTCAATGCACTCATGTTTCACTTTTACCCTATACAACGTGACATTCGAGAATCTTGTTGGAAACTTTATATATATATTGCTCTTTTATGCAGCACTTCAGATTCCAACTTAGCCTGTTTAATTGGTCTTGAACCAAGAAAAAAAGTGTTCTTCTACAACCCGTGGAATCTGATTTGGAGTTATCTGTTCTAGACAGATAGACAAGAGTTATATTTGGATGATACAAGCTTTACATATCCTGTTTATTTTATTTTGCAGTGCAGCAATTTAAGGAAGAGAGCATCTTTGATTTGTTTCATAGTTACTTTAGTCGGATATGAATTGTTTGAAACAAACTTCCAGTGTATTAAATGATTGTATACTAAATGTAGACTACTTGTGGTTCTTAATGTTTGCATGATTCTAAATTCCGATCACGGTTTGTGGTCACTGCCATTTTGAGTATTGCAACTATAGTGATACAAAGTGAAATCATTATTTGTTTGCCCTGAACAAAAAGAAAATTTCAATTATTGTAATTATTAGTATATATGTCTTTTATAATTATCCACAAGTGTATTATGTAAAACCTTCCAATACACCACATGAGGTGTCTCTCCACTCCCTAGCATCAGAGACAGTCATATACTTACTTTACCATTCTCACTTACAACTTAAAATGAAAGAACCAAATTTAAATATTTTTTATATAAAAGTGAAATAGAATAATAAGGTTTCATAACAACACAATTATAGCTATATTAAAGATGATTGGTGGAGATTTGTGTGATTAAAATTCACACCATAATTATAAGGAATTACATCTTACCAACACTGATAGAAATTTTTTTGATATTTTGAATGTGATTCGAAATGTATATGCTCGAATTAATCTTAGCCAACACTGGAACCAGTGCACAGTCTGAAGAATTGATTCGTGGTGTAAATGAAGAAGGCCTAGTTTTGGTACCCCTACAATTAATTGCTCACGAATATGAAGCTGACATGGTCTCAGATGTACCAAACTATTGTATACCTGCTATGTAAATCTTGCAAGATTTCTAAACTTCACAACAAACACTCATCGACCAAAGGTGTTCACAAAATTGAACTTAGTTGATCACGTTAGTTTGGGTTAATTTGAAGTACTGGTTTGCACTTTGCACTATTTCTGTAAGCATTATTCACATAATCAAAAAAGGGCAATAGAGGGAAAGAAAGTAATGGTAACTATGAAAAGCAAGTTGAAGAATTAATGTGTGACAATTGAAAAGGAGAGGATGAGGACAGTTATGCCTCTTCTGTGTGGATCAATCACATAAGATATAACCATCCTTATCAGTTATCAGTGATTTCAGGGAATCCTTATCCTCCTTTTTCATCATAGCATAAGTTAAACAACAGGGTGATGTGGTATAACATAACCACGTGACTTGCTTGGCCACTCTATAAATACAAACAGCTGCTTGTACAAGCAAATCACTCAAAACTAACATAGCAGTTTAGAGCTCAGTAGAATTTGAAAACATTGGAAGGAGTTGTGTTGTGTTGTGAGTGTTGAGAGTGACACTTGAAAATCATCATGAGAAGGGAAGAGAGAATGGGAGGGAAGAGGTCACATGCATTCTCATTTTTCAACATATTGAAGGCATGTTTCTCATGTGAGAATAGATATGATGAGTACTGGGAAGGTAGTGGGAATGGGAGAAGGATATTTGCAAGTGATGAAGACAGACCACATTGGGTTGCAGAGCCTGGCATTGACAGAAAAGCCTCTGATTTCATTGCTAAATACTATGCCACCAGAGTCACTGACTCTCAGAGCAAATTTGCTTCTTGAAAATTGCCTTTCTTCCCATTCATGCATGCAGTTAGCCATAATTGTTGAATAACGACAAGTGAATGCTTTCTAAACACATGGTTAGGTTAACACATCATTATAATTGTAGTATTTCCCTTTGTCTCTCTAGATCTCAATATATTTGTGGTCTCCAAAACTCATTTTTGGTTTATCTCTTTTACTCACATCACTTGTACTTGTTGGTTCCCATCAGTTGTACTATTACTCATTTGGTAGTGGTGTGCCCGGGGTGGATCCAATTAATACTTGTTAATCAGCCCAATCTATGTGGCAATTAAAATGTAATCCCAAAGCATATAATTTTATTTCTTCCTACACTCCCTTTTACCTTTTTCTTGAGTTCTGTAACATGTCTAAGGGTAAGCTTGTGATAAAAAGCTTGAATTAATTAATATACTAAGATTTAATTATATTTTTACTTTCTGAAATTGGATATAAATATTTTTAAAGTTTTTAAATTAAAATAAATTATTTAAGTCCTTCAGATTTTATAAAAAAATACTTTAGTTCCTAAACGTTAAATGTGAGAAACTAAAAATAGTTTTTAAAAATATTTTAATATCTCATATTTAGTATTAAAAATGCAAAATCATTGCTTTTTAATTTTAAGAAAAAAATAAAAAAAAATTGATGAACAAAAATTAAAATTATCCTAAATTTTAAGAATTAAAATATAATTAAACATATATTTAAAGTTGGAAGGTTATCAAAATTGGTGAAAAGTGAAATAGCAAATTAGATTCGTAGGACAAGTTTGAATAAAACTATTAAAAACAATGAGGACATCATCCAATGCAGCAACTTAAGATGTTTCTTGAAAACCAGGAAAATGTGTGTCTCTTGTGGTAATCATTATATGGCTTGAAACATATATAGTGCAAAAGGCATACAAGATCTGGGAAGAGCAGTTATGACAATTGTATCTACATTCTAAACTTTAGACAATTGGTGGTGAAAGGTTTACATAAGTGGAGGGTATAAACTGTAATGAGATATTTTTATGCATGGTAAAATAATTTTTTCAGAGTGAAAATGTTAGAGAAATTCTCCAAAATACCAACCTTCAGGTGATTCGTAGATCTTTATTATAAATGTTCGTCTTGTTCACGTTTCTTCTGAAGCACTATAATGAACTATTTTCCCCTCAAGCACAGTAATGACCTATTTGTAGAGCCATTTTTACTACAACGGTCACGTTCACCGCACCATTTATTGTTTCCTGGAGGGATTTTGTAGGCATTATTTATATTGACAAGTTATTGATGGAATCTAGGAAATCAAAGTCATGATACTACAAAAGCAAGGTTGGGCACTGTATCAGCTAGCTAGGGGAGAAGTATTGCATGAGAATTAAAAAAAGTAGGGGACGAGAACGTTTATGCTTCTACTAAGTTTCACAATCATTGCATAACAATTCTTATCAGTTATACATGCATCATTGATTTCAGGGAATCATGACCCGCCTTTATGTTGTAGGTCATATGATATATCCATGGGACTTGCCACTATAAATACGACGAGTTCCATGCACATGCTACCTACAACCAAGAGATAAGAAAAGCACACAGCACAAACATTCAATCATCCTTGAAAAAGGTACAAGGGTTGTGACTGAGTGTTGGCAGTGACAAAATTTGTTGCATTGCACCCTTCATAAAAAGAGAAGAGGATAAAGAAGAAGAAAAGTGACAATGGAAGCTAAGAGATCATCTTCTAACTCCTTTAGCAGTGTATTCAAGGCCTATTTCTCAGGTGGAAGCAGGTACAATGAGTACTGGGAAAGCAATGGCAGAAGAATATTTGCAAGTGATGAAGACAGAACACATTTGGTTGCAGAGCCTGGTATTGACAGAAAAGCCTCTGATTTCATTGCTAGATATTATGCCACACGAGTCACTGATTCTCAGAGCCAACTTCCATCTTGAAATTGCCTTAATTTCTTCATTGTTTATTTCAATTTTCTTGGAAGTGTTTTACTTGTACTTGGTTCCTACCTTGATCTCCTCCCTCTCTCTCTTCCTCAATCTTCCAAATGTTTATTGTGTTACCATGATGTGTTCTATACAATTTAATCTTATATCATATTTGGAATGTGAAAACGAAAATTACTCAAAATAGATTCAACTCAAATGTAGATAATAGATTCATGACTAGTTTTAATGTAAACTAAACATGTAGCATGTGTTTATTAATAATGTAAAATATGTAATCCTTGTAAAACAAAATTTGGTTTCTTCCCAAAGAAATCTTTTACTTTTTCTAGTTTGGTGTGAGGTAAGAGAGCACTTATCAGGACATAAGTTAATGATGTTTAAATATGAAAGGGGTGTATGATCTGGCAGGATTGATGATGAGTTATCAGCATAAAGTTTTGCTGCATGCTCTTATCCTTGTTCAGAAAATGTGCTCAGTTCAGATCCTGCTTTGACCTTTTAAGTTCTTCTCAAAGCAACCATTATCTCCAATTCATATGGCTCGATTATTGAATATATAGTATAATAATTAAATAAAAACAAAGTCCTATTTGTATGCTGAATACAAGTTTATGATCATTATTGTATGATTGATTCAGGAAATAAAGGAAAGAAAATGTATTTTTCCCTTTCTCCCTTAAATTAAATAAAATATTGAAAACGAGATGATACAGTTAATTTCTATTATTATTATTATTATGGATATCCAATTCATCCATAAATTGTTAACCTATTTTAAATAATTTTAAAAAAATTAAAATTATTTAAGTAAAAATTATACAAAATTATTTTTAAAGACTTTTCTTAAAAAGGTTTATTTAATAAGAAATATTTTAAATAATTTAAAAAAATTAAAAGTATGTAAGAAAATATAAAAAATGATTTAAAAAGGTTTAGTTAATAAGAAATATTCAATTATAAAACCTGATTAAATTAATTTTGATTTATAAAGTATTGATAAATACATTGAGTTTTAAGAAAAATGAATGGATCACTAACCATTCATAAAATTAAATGATGAATTTGAGATGATTTATATCTTTATGTTTTAGTAATAGATAAATTAAAAAAAATACTATTGGATAGATGAAATAAATTATAAATAATTGGATTGTTTCTTAACCTAAATCTTATGAGTGCATCACATGTTACTTTTATATGATGTTTCACATGCAAAATATGTTCTATATCATTTTATTCTTTTAAAAATTTTGAAACTCAATTTTAGTTTTTAGTCCTTAATTATTTTTTTTATCATATTTTAATATCTTTATTCACTTCCATATAATAAATTGGAAAAAATAACTAAATAATTTATTGAAAATTTAGTTTACTTTTTTACAACTTATTATTATTATTATTATTTATTTTTAGTCTTGTGATATTATTTTTGTACGTCAGAACTAAATTTTAAAAAAAATCTCAAGTTTTTCTTTTAAATTTTCGTGACATATATAGTTATTGTTTTATTTGTAGAAGTTATAAAAATAGACTTGCTTACACTATATTCAATTTAAAAAATTAGTAAAATTTCCATTCACTTGTTTAACTCTATGTTTATCTTTGATTATAAATAATAATAATAATAATAATAATAATAATAATAATAATAATAATAATAATAATAATAAATATCAATCCGACAAAATCACGTTGAAGAGACGTAATTTCATGTGAAGGAGGGCATTTGACAGTACAATACATTGCATGCGATCTCTTTCTTTCGATCAAAGACGAGAAGAGAATATTCTAATTTATAAATTTGTGCAAAAAATAAATAAAAATATTTTCAATTATCAGGATCAACTGGTTCATATTGTTTGAGAGGATGTTATAGTTTGAAATTTTCATCGAACGAGAGCGTACATGTACTTTATTTGACTGGTCAGGGTTTGATCCATAGAAAGAAAACACAGAATTTTCTTTAATAGGGCAACATGCATCTTCTAATGGCAGAATTATAGAGGTAAATAATATTGTTTGCATCATTAGATTATTCTTTCAATATTTTTTTACGTATAATACTTACGTTAAAATAAACCAGACATGTACCACGTATATTGGTAAATATTATATAGTTCAAGTTATCTATTTCAGAGCATGAGTTAACAACATTGACGTGTTTCAATCTTCGCAGGGAACACGAACGAATTCTTATCTTTATATTTGTCTTGATCAATAAGTTGATTTATTTATTGAACATATTGCATTTTTCTTCTTTCATTGATGTAGACAATAGAGCATTAAATTTTATTCAATAAACTGTAAAAAAAATCTAAAATAAACATGATGGTTTTTGGATTTTAACTGGTATGAAAATTACTTTTTAGCATGATATTACTGTACAAAATTTTCTTAAGGAATAAAGATATGAATTTAAAGATACCATTTTCAATATAAAACCTTAAGACTCAATGTTTATAGCTTTTCTTTTATATACCTTAACTTTATCATTTTTATTCAATGTGGGACTTTATACTCACTTTCATACTTAATTCCTAACGATCTCCTCCTCAAGTGTGAGACTACCCTAACAAAGATAATTTTTTTGTCTCAATTCCATCTTATTTAAATTATCCTTTGTAAGCACTATTTCTAAAAAATAGAGTCATACAAAGTGTTGTGTTGTAGGTTGAGATTTGACATTAAAAAACTTCTCCAGGGATGGTTTAAGGGCCAAGCAAGTAAAGCACTCGCTTTAGGCCCCAAAAAAAAAAGGTCCCCAAATTTTTTTTAAGTACTAATATACCCTATTAAATTAATTATAAAATTATGTTTAAGACTAAAATTTAATTAAAATATTGTGATTTTTTGTTAATTTTTATTGGAACTAAAAATAATATTTAATGAGATAAACACTCTTCTCAATAAATCATAATTTTCTTTAGAAAAAAGAGATTTGTTAGTTAATACTAATAATTAAAAAAGATTCAGAACCTTTTTATCTCTATTATCTTACCAACTGGTTTCTATCTTCTTCTTTTCTATTCCTGTGACTTTTCATTTCTAACCCTAATTTTAGAGAAGCTCTAATTTCTCTCTTCCAAATTTACAATCTTCAATCATCTTTTTCAAAATCAAAATCCACAACTGTGATCTAGAGAGGGAGAAGAGTATTTCTACCCAATAAACTTCAGTTTCAGGTAAGTTTTGTCTCTCTCAATGTCCTTTCTTTTTCTATTCCTCTGTTCTTAAGGGTTAAGCTTGCATGTTTGAATTGAATTTATGAGAATATTATTTATTGTGATGATAATATATATATATATATATATATATTATATGTGTGTGTAGTATATTAAAGAACTGTGGTTTATTTTATATTAAATGGTTTATAAATGGTAGAAATTTTATATTATCATGTTACAGTGATTGTGATTGATCTTTTCAATTGTGTTACTAATGATTAATCTCAAAATAAACTGTGCAGGTTTATGAAAAGGTTGAAATTTGGAAATTAAATTTGAACACTTACTAAAGAAGAGAAAGAGACTTGAGTCTTCAAGATACTACGAATCTACGATCAAACTATTTTCTTGACAACTAGAACCAGGTTTTATTGTTTTAAAATATATGAAAATATTTTTGGTTTTTTATTTAGTGTTAAAAAATTAAAGTCATTAGACTCTATACTTTTGAAAGAAAAATGTTTAAATCTTGAAAAATCTTTGAAACATGATAATTTATTGGATCTTGATGCATTGGATTTATTTTCAGAATTAAATATCTTAAAGGAAATTATAAGATTGGAAAATGATAAACCAATTGACATTCTTAATTATATAAAAAGAATAAATTCTTTTCCAAATACATATATAGCTTATAGAATAATGTTAACAATTCCAGTATCAATTGCCTCAGCTGAAAGGAGTTTTTCAAAACTAAAGATAATAAAAACTTATTTAAGATAAAAAATGTCTCAACAAAGATTAAACGAATTAGCCTTATTATCTATTGAAAAAGAAATGTTAAATGAAATTAATTATGATAATTTAATAAATAATTTTGCATCGCAAAAAGTTTGAAAAATAAATTTTAAATAAAATTATAATATATTTTAGCATAAATTTTTTTAGTAAATAAAAAGGCCTCATTTTTTAAGTTTGCTTTAGGCCTTCTAAAGTCTTGAGCCGCCCCTGAACTTCTCTTCATCCTTTTTAATGTAGTTTTGCATCTTTTTGTATGTCGATTAGATTGTATATTTTTATGTTTCGTTCTCCTTCTAAATCCACATATTTTTCTTTAGTTTTTGTTACCTTTATTCCTCTATCTCCTTCATAAACAACTCGACTTGGGACCTTTTCCATTCGAATCAACTTCTCCTACGCTTAATTTGTCATACCATTTATTATTAATCCAAAAACCTAATTCACCAAGTATATTAGTGTTTGTGTACAACCTAGGAAACATCTAAGACAGAAAGATACCTCTCCCTTCCAATTGTCTTCCAGAAAACAAATTCTTTTTCTACTCTCCAACTTATGTTTTCCTTAAACCAATTGCTTCCATTTTTATCTTTTCATACTTCTTTCAAGTTTTTCCACTACCTATATTCCTTGCTAGATGTTCTTGTTTCCATAATGCTTCTTCATGTACCATACTTAGATTCTAAAACATCATTCCAAAGACCTTTTGTCTCCATACCCATTCTCCATATCCATTTTGCAAGTAAAGTCATATTAAAGAGTTTTATGTCTTCCACTCCTAACTCTACCACCTCTTTTGGTTTGCATATGATTTCCCATTTAACCCAATTTATCTTCCTCCATTTACTCTCTCAATCCCATAGAAAAGCTCATTCAATTCTCCTATAATTTCATTTGCCATCTTATTTATTGAATTGAATTAATGTGAGTGACAATTACCAAAGTGGTAATTGGTTTAACTAATTAAGATGCAATGTGTATTGAGTATCAAAGTCATTGTCGAAAGGATATATTTAAGTTTAACTAATATCTAAATCATATAGATGGAAATTGAATTGTGACTTGATATAGTAGGTGCAAGAACCTACTTTGATCTCTTATGAATTATTTTGTAATTGTGGATAAGTTATAGTGACAAAGTGATCCTAGATCTATGGGTTGAGTTGAGTTGGATTGGGTTGATGTTTTAAACCTGTCAACCCATTCTGAACTGTTAATTCACTTTTTTATAATTAAAATAAAATATTATTTAAAAATTAATTTTTTATTAAAATAATAATAATATTGTAATTCAAATAATTAATATTTTTAAATTAAGTTTTAATTATATATCATAATGGAGTAATTTAACATCTAATAATGATAATCATTTTAATTTATCTAGACATTAATAAATAATTAAAATTTTAAAAAATATTTATATAATTATTTGAATTTTTAATATATATATATATATATATATTAAAATAAAAAATAAAATTTTAAAAAAACAATAAAAATTTAAAAGCCAAGCTAAATAGCTCATCTAACCACAATAGGTCAACCCGTCAAGTCTTGTTTTTTATCAAATGAGACTAGGACAAGTTAAAATAGTTTGTTTTGTCAACCTAATAGGATATGAGATTTTAGTCATTAATTAAGATGTTTAATACGTATGTTTAAGAAATTATTAAATTAATATTCAATTTTTATAAATCTTAAAGTAAAGTTGTAAATGTGATTGATAAATTTAAGATTGAATTAAATTTTATTAATTTATCTTTGTATAAATGAAATAATAGTATATTAACGTATAAGTAAACTATAACGTTATATATATATATATTTCATTTTTATTATATTTGTGATATTATTGAATTATTTTATATACTTTCTAGGAGTTGAGAGTAATAGGACTAACAATAAATGTAAAACTCAATAAAAACTCTTTTTTATGGAAAGAACATAACAAAACTTAAAACACTCTTTACATTGGACCGGACAATATTGATTTGGGCCAAATTTTGGGCTGAAAGCCTATGCGTCACGTACTCCGTTTCAGTTCTTTAATTCCAACATCAATTTATTTATTTTTTATTAATAAAAGAAAATGAAAACAAAAATTGTGGGAATAAAATAACAAATAAGTAATTGAATGTTGAGTACCAGTTAGGTTATAGGGCAAACAGTTATATATATATATATATATATATATATATATATATATATATATATATATATATATATATATATATGTATATATGTCTCTGCACGTTACAATATCCATCTGAATTGCTCTCTTCATTTCTGAATTCACTTTCTGATATGATATAATATAACATCTTCTATCCTTTCACACTCTTCTTTTGATCCTAAATGAGACTCACCTTTTCCTTGGGTCAAAACCCACTTGCTTGTACCTGCAAAAAAACCACAATCGCCAACGCATTCATCTTGCCAACACCAATTACTAAATTCAAATTCTAAAGACAAACATTGAAAACACTAAAAAATCACTTTTTTTTATTTGTTCAACATCATCTCATTATCAAATAAGTACCTTTTAAGCTACCTTACTCAAATTACTTCAGCATTACAACTCTAACTATAACAATGCATCATACATCTCCTTCATTCAAATGCTCCTCCCAAAGTTAAGTATCCATCACTTCAGTATCATCAGATCCTAACACTTCGTATCACACTTCAAGTTTTCAGAAGCATTAATTTCATATAATTTCATCAACACTTCAGCAGTTACATATTCACAAATAATTGCATTGTCACACACATTTTATAACGTCATCGATCATTATTTCAACTATGGCTCCTTTGTTCCAAATGAGAGAGAATTTTCTTGATCTATTTTTCGCTTGTGTTCAAGATTTTGTTTAAAGATTTACTGTTTAGGGTTTAAGACACATTATTAATTGAGTGTCAAGGTTAACGCATTGAGTGATAATAGACATTGTTTAAAGGTTAGTCTAATATCAACCCAAAAACATAAATATTACTAGGAGATAAATGAAATATTATTAAAAAATATTGTTTTTACTAATTATATTAATGTCTTAAAAAATAATGAAATTAATCATTAATTGAATTAGAGATTAATATAGAATCTAATTTAACAAGTGAGTGAAACTTTGGTAGTCAATTTTAAAAATAAATATAAATTCTAATTTAAAAATTAATTTAGTTATTATTATATAAAAATCAATTTAATAATTTTAAAGATGAATAGGCACAAAAAATATAATTTCTATTACAATAAAAATTATTTTAGATACCCATAATTTTTAGTTTATAAAATAGTTTTTAATTTAGTTACTATAATAATTAATTATTTTTTGTTTTTAAATTAGTTTATATTTAATAAATTTCTTATAATGCATATTGTTTTTAACATAAATATTCTTTTAAAATATCTCACTCTATCAATTTCATCATCTATTCTAAAATCTTACTTTGACTTATTGCAAAGTGTATAAAATATCTCGTGACATAAATCAAGTGAATTAAGTCATATTTGAATTTGGATACTTGAGTTGTTACAGTCTTAACTAAAAATTTATACTCTAATATTAACTACAACTCTTACTCTAATATCAACTACAACTCTTGAGTGATTAATTTTTGATAAAATTATTTCTTAGTTAGAGTAGGTTTAGTCACACCTATAATCTATTTATATACTTTTTATTCTTTATCTATTTAAATTGTATCTCTGTTAAAACATCAAGTGTTATAGTACAACAAAGGATGAAGATTTGGTGTTTATTCATGAGGCTGTCATAATAGAGGTTAGGCAGCATGGTATAACCAGCGGCTGCTATGAATTTGTCCACCACTGAGTGCCCCGTTCACCAGGTTCTACCACTGCAGGGCGCAATCATGCTAGTTAGGCATTATTAGGTAGGGAATCAGCATTTTCAATTCAACATCTTCAATTCAACATTTCAACTTGATTCCATCTAAAAATCTTTTATTGGAGAATTATCATCCTTCGTGGATAGATTGTTAATGAACTAATTGGGTGAATTTCATTAAATAGGTCATAATGGATATAAATTTAAAATAAATTTTTAACGGATAAAAACAAAATAATAATTTATTTTGCATGTAGTTGATTATAATTTAAATTAAAACTTATCCCATCTATCAGTTTGTAACCCTTAAACTAACATAATTGGTTTAAAAGCATAGGAAGAAAAGTGAGGAGGATATATAAACAAAAAAGCAAAGTTTGACCCTGTGGACTACAGAATTATATACTGCGTGAAACAATTGAAAAGGAGAGGAAGAGAAGGGTTATGCTTCTTTGGAATTTTCCAATATTCACGAAAACCATTCTTATAAGTGAGTTCAGGGAATCCGTACCCTACTTTTTGATCGTCAAACAAGCGATCTGACATAACCATGTGAAGAGGTTGCAACTCTAGCCATAAATACTAGGAACACCCCATGCATGTATCTTCCAGTTCCAACCAAAACAAGCTGAAATTCAACACAGAAACACTTTCATTACCTCAAAGCTTAAAACCTCCTTGTAAAAGTAGTAGGAGTTGGGTTATTAGAGAGTGACACTAAGATATTCATATCTAAATGGGAGGTAAGAGGTCATTTTCTCACCCCTTTTGTGGGGTATTCAAGGGTTGTTTCTCAGGTGGAAGAAGGTTTGATTGTGAGAATTGGGAAGGTACTGGTAGTGGGAGAAGAATATTTGCAAGTGATGAAGACAGAGATCACTGGGTTGCAGAGCCTGGTATTGATAGAAAAGCTTCTGATTTCATTGCCAAGTACTACGCCACCCGTTTCACTCACTCTCAACACCAATTTTCATCTTGAAATTTCACTTCTTTAATTGTTTTACCTTCTTGCATGTAGTAATGTAGTTTTCTTGTAGGGATGAACTTGGAATATGGATGAGTTACTTGGCTGAAATAATAACAATCTATCAAATCTAAGTATGGATTTTCTTTTTCTTACTGTTTTCCACTCTTTTTAATTGTTTAGAGCGTGAATAGTGACAGTGATTTGATAATATAAATTAATACTCATAAGAATATTTCTATGTAGGTTTTTCTAACATGTAAAAGTTTTCACACAATCAATTACTTACTTTTTAACAAATAAAATTATTATATTAGTCACTAATGATTTTAAATAAATAAGTATATATTTTTTATGTATTTAATAGATTTATTTTCTGTAAATCTCTCTTTTCTCACATTAAAAAAGTAAAACGTAAATTTATTTTTAATTTTATTAAAAAGAGTTAGTTGTATGTTATTTTTTGTTTTTCATATCTTTAAAAATAAAAACTATCATTATTTTAAATCTATAGTATATATATACACAATTATCCTATAAATCACAATTTATGCTATAAAATAAAATTATGATACAAATCACAATTTATAACTTAATTTTTCTAATTAATTCTTCAATATAGTGTTTAATCATTTTATATATTAAAAATAGAAAATTATATACATAATATTTAAATTAAAAACTATATCACAAATAAGGTATTAACATTAAAAATTAAAATTTTTAATAAATATTTATATTAATAGTAATATGATAATGAATTTATATGATTAGACATATTTTTTATTTGTAAAAGTAAATTATTGTGACACACCATCTACATTAGTATATATTAACAAAGTTATTCCCAGATTTTATATAAAGTTTTGCTATAAGTTATAGTGATATACACTATTTGTAATTAAATCTCATTTGAAATTGAGATTAAAATTATGATTGAGTATATATAACTACATATATCATAGTGAGATTTCTTTTAATCACTCCAAATTACATTTTTGTAGTGATGCTGTTAATTTTGTTAATTATATTTTGAAGTAAATTTTAAATAATTATTTCAAGTATTTATGTATCTTATAATGAGTATTAAAAGTTACAGATAATAATTTTAAATTTTAAAAGTTGAAATAAAATATTTTTTTATGACAATCAAAATTCATTTTATAAAAACTAAAAAAAATAAAATTTTAAAGAGACAAAAAATAAAATAAAAATGATAAGAATTAGTAAAAAATCCATTATTTTTACATTAATTAAATATGTTTAAGACAAAATAATAATCACACTTGTTGTTGTATGTCATTTTTATTAGTATTATAATATTTGTAGTGACTACCACATGGTAGTAGAGTAGAGTGGTAGTGTAGAGGTTGTTATAATAATGGTAAAACTTGCAATAATAATAACATTATTATAAGAGATTGTAGTTAAAATACTGATAACAATAGTAATATGAATAAGAAGATTAAAATAGTAAAAATATTATATAATAAAATATATTTGTTAAATCTTTTTGGAAGGAAATATTATATAATAATAAGAGTTGGTATGGTTTATTTTAATTTTTAATTAAAAATATATTTGAATTAAATATAAAATTTATATGTGATTTAGTTTAGTTTGGTTTAAATATTAAAAAGATTGAATAAAATTAAATTAATTTTTGTAATTTGATTTAGATTATTTTTTTTAATTTTATTATATAATATTTTAATTATTATCTATGTTATATTGTGATATAAAAATATTATATAACTCATAGTATTTATTTTTCAACTTTAGTGAATCTTCTTCATATATGTGTATAATATATTGTAAAAAATTTAAAATATAAATATTAAACTTAGTTTTTCTGTATTATTTTTTTAATAACATTTTATTTTATTTTAATATTTTTTTCAAGTTAATAATGTAATGTAGACATTATAAGAATAATTTTTTTCCACTTCATCTAAATATATTATGTAACTCCTCTACCATAAACTTATAGGTATAAACCAACTTAACCATTAGAATTTCCTTTTCTTTACACATATTTTATTTATAAGTGAACTAATAAATAATATAATTATTTAAATGATTAATTTTGGTTTGATTTGGATCTATTTTAAAATTTTAAATTACAATTTAATTCAAACTATTTGATTTTAAAAAAATCTAAATAGATTCAAAAGATTACAATTTTATGATTATTGAGATTGATTTTTTATTATTTTTTTATTGGCTCAATTTTAAACTCTCTAAATATAATGGATGATCTATTAAATAAAGATATTATTTACCATATAAATCATTTATGATTACTATATTAACCTTGAAGTAATAAATAATAAATTCACTGCTTAAAACATAAAAAAAGGAATATCCGTACTCAATCTCTCTCTCTTATATTCTTCTTTTGTTAAAAACTACTAGCAAGAAGAAGAAAGAATCATTAATAATTAACTTTTTATATCCAATAAAATTTTCAAATTTATAATAAATTTTAATCAAAGACAAATTTAGTAATAAAAGTGTGTTATTTATGTATTCTTATAATTTATCAATATGGAAGGAATAAAACTCATACTCTATTAAAAACAACTTTATGAATAAAATGAAAATTTTTAAAATTAACATTTTTATAATAGATTTTAAAAAACTAAATTTTACTTATAAATTTCAACACTAGATAAATGTGATTTTTTTTGCAATGTATACAATTTTATCACCTAATTTAGGAAGTTTTTGCGAGATTTCTTTTATGATACTTCGTACATTATTGATTCACATATTACACATTTTAAAGTTTAAAACGTTTCAAATCTGATAACAAGTGGAGGCAATCTAAAGTAGATGAGTCATGACATCAAATATCATTCAAAAGATGTACATGCTTACATTGACTTAACATCCATCTCATGTGGATGAGGATGCTTCGATATATTAGAGAGAAGTTAGGCCAAATAGAATAGGATTTTTACATGACTTAATTCTAAATTAGAAACATTTACTCCAAGAATATCTTGGAAGAAGATTAACTAGAAGTAAAGATAAAGATCAAGATGATGATATTCATACAAGTTAAGAAATAATGGATAATTTTCCCATAATAAACAATATTTGCCTATTAGGATGGATTAGTTATTCATAAAATTAACTAATTCTTCTTATCTTTGTTGTTTGGATACAAAAGTGAGGAATGAGAGTGCTTGGTCACTCCTTCTCATACCCAATCCATTCTATATACAAATAACATATATACACATATTATAAATATCTTTGATTGAATAAAATAATAAACTTTTTTGTGAAAAGTGTCATTAGTCTTTTTTCTTGAAAGATTTTATCTTGAGTAAACAACTTTAACAAACATCTTTTCTTGATTTATCTCCTTTGTGAGTGGCATCTTAGTTGACTTATTTTCTTGTCAATGATCTCTAATTCCTTCAAAAATCATGAATGTGATATAGTAAAACAAATAACCAAATTAAAATGACTAAAAATCTAGTCAAACCTTGTCATATCAACACATCATAGCTTACGACAGTCATGATTTAGAGTTACTAATTCTTCACCATGATTCCAACCACCATATTGACATCATTACCAAGATATAGATGGAGTCTAATCACCAAGGATTCATATGTAAAATAGAATATAAAAAAAATAGGATTAATTGGTGTTTAAGAATTTTTCTCAAAAGATTAATAAACCTTTGAAATTTTTTCTTGAATAAACTAATTTAGAAGATTTGATTTTAGAAACAGTATAAAAAAAATACTTTAATAATGTAAAATAAGAAATAAGGATAAAAAGTATGGGTCTAGAAATTTTGTATTGTTTCCACTCTTTTCAATTCTCCATATAGTTACAGTCACCTCCACATATTGGTTCAACTTATTTTGTTATAAAATTTTATTACAACACACTTTGCATTTGAAATATGGATGAGTTTGATGAAAAATTTATTAAATCTAGTGAAATTCACGACTCATACATGAAAGCAACATATAATACATTTGAATCGAACAAGCCTTTTATTTGGTAGGTAATATCGATGAAGCTACTGCGAAGGCTACGAACATAGAAATGGAGAGTAATTTGAAGAAATGACTTTAAATCTTTGTGTACTGACCCCCAATCGAATTGTTTGGGATTCAGAAGTGAAGGAAATAATTTTACCTACTAATAGCGGACAAATTGGAGTATTACCTAATCATGCGCCTATTGCCTCAGCTGTCGATATAGGTATTTTGAGAATACGTCTTAAAGACCAATGGTTAACAATGGCTTCGAATGAGACTTCATATCCGAAACGCAGGAACGATCTCACTAGAAAGTCATTCAAAACTTGATCGAAGAACCAACGTTTATTGAAGAAGCTATAGAGTCGATTACAAAAAGTACTTGTTTGAAAGGCTCATTGGAATTGATCCGCTACGGGATTTACATTATACGCAACAGAAGCACTTGAAGTACTAAACAGAATAGGTATTAGAAGAATAGATGGGGTGGCCTCACCGGAAGGTTACATTCGATTCTGACAACGGGTAAAGCTGATCTAACTACAACAATTAAACAAAGGAATCTTCAAACAAAATTCTCTTTATTAATGGATCACATCGAAAAACTTCCACAAACTCAACCTAGCTCATCCTTATGTTTAACAAAGCTTTTCTGAACCTTTATCTCACATTCTACCTTCAAGAACTCATCCAATAACTCACTAAAACGTTTTGACCAGATCCAAATCAATCCATACACTTTTAAGAACTCAATCTCTATCTTTGAACTACCAGTTACACCTTCAAAAACCAACCAAAAACCCTTTTAGTGTGTGTTCTTCAACTAAGGAGATGTCTTGTGGCTTGAATTTTGAGTAGAATATCCTTTCATCCAAGTAAGCCTAGCTTCGTAAAAATGAATTTAAAAATATTTATTTTTCTTATTTTAACTTAGCTTGAGTAGTTTGGAAAGAGTAATAAACTAGTTTTTTAAGCAAAAAATAATTAAAATAAATAAGAATCTTTACATCACCAATTCTTTACATGTTCTCCATTAACTATTCTAGTCTTTTTCACCATAAATAAACTAGTTATCTTTTATTTATTATATGCTTTATTTGGATGTATAGGATTAAGGAAGAGAAGTGTTTGGCTAAATCTCTTCCCACCATACTTTTTATATAAGAAGAGTTTCACCATAAATAAATTAGTTATCCTTATTTATTTTATGCTTTATTTGGATATGTAGGATTAAGGAAGATAAGTGTTTTTTCTATAAGAAGAGTTCACGTAGTTAATTCTATAAATTTGATGATAATAAAACTTGTTCACATTGAAAAAAACTTTGGAAAATTCTTATATTAAATGAGTCTTGTCCTAAGTGAAAACTAACCATTCTACATTGGCTAACGTCTAGTAATTAACTTTCTCATCCAAATATCACCAAACCATACGAAGTACAAACCATTGCTCAATCTTATTAAGGAGACAAACCAAGAAAACTGAAGATAAAAGCATTCCAGATAACACTGAATTGATTAACTTCACTCTCCCATGAATAGAAGCTTGTATTTCCATGCTGATAACTTCAATGCTGCGAAAATAACGTGTTCCACAAATAACTTTGAATAAAGGCACCCCTATTAACTGATAGGATATCAACTCTCTCAAACCCTAGAACTTTTTTTTATCATCTTTATTAAAATATTTAAGATTTTCTATTATAATGTATATCCGTTATAAAATAAATATACATCAGATAATTCATCATATACTTAATTCTATATATATAATATCTAAAGCTATATAAAACTAGGTTAAATTTCTATCTGATAAATTTACTGTTTATTGATGCTAAATTTTTTTTTTTAAAATCTCTTTCCTTTAATATTTGGAATTTTTTCTCTTTATTATTTGTCGCTGCCACTTGTTGTTGCCACTTGCCGTCGCCCCCTCCCGCCTACTATAAAAATATATTTTAAAGATTAAATACAAAAGTCACTAATTTTACTATAGTGAAAAGATATTTAATTCATACTTTTTAATATTGCTTTTCTCTATTAAAATCTCTCCTCTCTTCTCTTTTGAATCAGCCAGTACCCTTAAAATATGCATTTTAAATATTTATTATTTTAATAGTGTGCAAGACAAGTCTTGCATTTATAGTAGAAAAATTCGTCATGTGACAAACACAATTCATTTTATCTCAATTATCCATATCAGTGCTCAGTTATGCTGTATTCTAAATCACATCACACAATAAAAAATGTTCAAATTATTCAGTTGTTCCTCAAATTCTTTCGGATTTTTCATACTGCTATTAGATTTCTAATCATAAAAAAAGTCCTTTGAGGTAGTTTATGGTAATTTGAAATTTTAGAAAATAATAATTTATAGTTGTTTTAAAAACTTTAAAGGCTCAATTAAAAATATGTGCACGATAAAAATATAATTAAAAATTATTTTATAAATAAAGAATTCAAAAAATTAGGAATTTAACATAAAAAAAACTCTTCTTTTCCTATTTTAGTGGTCACCAAACATTATCTCCTTTTTAAGTAATGCTATTATTCAAATTTAAAACTTTAATAATCAGATACCTTGCTTTTAAAGTGTTTCTGTTTATTTATTGGTTACAACAGCATATTAATCAATACCTTGATGTTGAATCCATGCTTAAGAATAATATAAAAACCCTACGGTTACTTTGAACATAACCGAAACAGAAAGTCAATATAAAACATGACTGGCAGATCATGTTTCTTCAATTCAATAGTTAATTGCAGTTAATCCTGAAAGGATAAGCTATAACACTTAAAAAATTTATAGTCACAACTGTACCAAGTTTACCTAATTTTTTTACTCTAATGAAATTAAGTATATCGACACATGATTGATTCTAATTGAATTGAATTCATGATTAGGTTTTATGAAAGAAAAAACATAATTAAAAGAAGAAATTGTGCATAAAAAGTTAGGTTTTTCAACTAAGATTAATCATAAACAAAACAAATTATGGATTAAATAACTCATGATAGGGTTTCAAATTAAATGGAGAGAGAGAGAGATTTGAAAGTAAGAAAAGATGGATGTGGGGACCAATTCCTCTGCTTTAAGAGACAAAAACATGCACATAATTGTGTACACAACCCAGAAAGTTTCCAAGAAAAGTTGAGGCATGAATTAAAAAAGAATGGATAATGGATATGTATGGCTTTGGTATTTGATGATTGCATCGAAGCTTTAGTCCTTGTTAGTGGTACCTTTGTAGGTCACTAGTTGGCAATTTGAATTGCACCAGATTGTACTTCATCCTGCACTTCCCAACCCTTCAGTTTTTCCTTGGACCCTTTCTATTTCCTCCTCTTCAAATGGGGTTAGTTAAGGCCATCTTTGTGTCCACATCCACCTCCCCACCCATGTCCTAGCTCATATCTACCACAAACCACCAACCACTCTCAGCTTAATTAAGGATAAGAAAGGGTCACAAAGTGAAGCATCCCCATAAACCCTAAACACTACAATTACATATATTCATTCATTTTCAACAATCCAACCAATCTAAGAATTAAAATCCATCCATTTAAATTTATACCAAATTTAATAACTATTAATTCGGATATCAAATTTTTAATTTATAAATCTAATGAATGTGAACCATGTTATACTTTTTTGTTATTAATTATTATATTAATTTTTATGATATACTTATATAGATATTTTTTGGAAAAATTTCTTAGATTTAATTGACATAAGTCCATCGTAATATAAAATTGCTATTTTTAATGAAGAAATTTGGGGATAAAATTATGTATTTTTTAAAAACCCTACGTTCATGTATTTGTATGTAATTGAACTTATAATTAATCCAAATTAAACTAATCCTTTCTTCACCATATCAGTTTGATGAAAATTTAAATTTTTTTCCTTAAATTTCATCCAAACCGAGACATAAATACTCTTAGCTACAACTAAGAGAAACAAACTGATATATAGGTCACAATAGAGATGAAAATCAAGAGCTAAGCTTTCGAGATATTGGAATTTGTTTAAAAAAATGTTTTTTTAACATGTTTTTAAATAATCCGGAAAGTAACCTTTTTACATTGCTATTATAGTAAGTGACATACTTAAATAATTAAATAATATTTAAGGTTGTTTATCAATCATATCAAACAAGGTTAATAAAAGAAAAAAAAAAAAGGAAAGTTAGCACACATACTTTCGAAGCGTAATTAATTTTTCTTTGATAGAATTTTTGTTGAAGACAAATTGGTATTTTCTTATAGGTTGAGATTCTTTTACTGGTTTGGCAATTAGATGTATGAAATAGAAAGTAAAACCCATATATATTTTGAAGAACTCAAAAAACGAGTTTAACATAGAGAATGGAAAAGAAAATGCTAATTAATTAGTATGTTTTTATAGCAATTATTAACAAATTTTCCTAGATTAATTGCTCACCCTAATTGTGATTGTTTTTCCAGTTTTTGATGAAATTACAAAAACGGGGTTTAAAATATCTCTTGCGTGATGCTGAACAGAATATTTAATACTGTGCCAGAGAACCAATGGATATTCTTGTTGATGATGGATGAAGATAAAGAAAGAAACATGAGAGATTTAAAAATGAAGGGAAAAAATAGAATAGAAAAGAAGAAGGAACATTAAAGAGGAAAAGCAGAGACCGACCATCCATTGAATTGGCAAACATGCAGTCTGTGTACATGTGAAAACCACCCATCAATCATCTCAATTCGCTGTTAAACAAATCCATTATTTTCATTTATAAAACAATAATCATAGCAGCAATAATTATGACTGTTGTAGTTGTCAGTCACATTGCATGTGAAAGCAAATAAACAATAAAGCTAAGTACTTAATTCAAAATGCCAATAACAAGAATGACTGGTAGGGCTGCATCGTTGGTTTCTCTGCATTATGACAATTTATATCAAATGATGTTACTTCTAACAAAGAATGCACCATCTCAGACACTTGTACGAGCTTTGTTCCAAATTGGATGCACGTAACATATAAAAACGACTTACCCTATTTTGGATATTCTACCACATAAGATGCCATTGTTTATGTGGTCTCAGTACTACTCCCAAGGTAATATAATACATATATATATACACGTATATGGACTTTCAGTTTGGTTCTGTACGTTCAAAGTAATACCCATGGTGTTTATTATAATTATTTCTCAGTTAAGATATTCATTCATGCTGTTGTAACCAATGAAGAGAGACTTTAATTAAAAAGGAAGGGATGCATTGGGAGAACTTAATTAAATGAAACTGCATTGGGAACCTAACACTATATAGCATTAAGTAAATGGAGATAATATGTTTATTTTAGTGTCCAATAAATCACGAATCAATAGTTTTCTTTACTATTTTTTTATGTATTTTTAATATACGTGTTAAATTATTATTTAAATATCATAATTATATTAATAGTTAGTTTCTGCATTTGTTATTATGGATGAGAACTGGTTTGAAAGAAATAAGTTTCATCTTTTTACTCTTACTTTTATAATAAAATTTCATTTTCATCTTTTTCTCACATTTGATTAGTATAAAATTTTCATCTCATCAAATATAGTATATTTCTATTAAATAATAAGTACTTTTTCATTATTATTTTAACTATAAATTAAATAGTTTTTATAAAAAATAAAAATTATAATAAATAAAATATAATATTATAAAGAATTTAATCTTAAAATGATACAAATATTTTTTATTAATGACAAATATCATTGAAAAAATTATAATTATATAAATCTTAAAAGAAAAAAAATTATATATCACTTAAAGTTATCACACTCACAATATAATATTTTAAATTTAAATTTAAATAATTAATTATATTATTAAAAAATAATACACAAAAACTTTAAAGTCATATAGGTGTTAGTCAAACTTAAATGTTTAAATTTTATTTTCTAATATCAAATTAAAGTATTATTAAATAATAATTAAATAAAAACAAAATAATTATAAAAGAAAAGTAAAAAATATCAAATGTAATTCTAAAAATAAATTACAATATTAAAAACCAAATAAATATTAATATAAATTTTTTAAATTATTTAATAAATTAAATATATTTTAATAATTTAAAAAAAGATATTGAGACATGTATATTATGTAGCACCTACTCAATTTAAAAAATTAAATATTATTCATAAGTATTCTTATAAACCAATTCAAATAATTATCATTGAGACGGGTTGATGTATCATCTAAATACTATTTTTTTACAATGGATAGTATTTTTTTTACAATGGATAGCATCTTATAGTAGACCATACATTACATTTTTCCTTAATTTCCTGGCTTGCTAATAAAAGCTGGTTTGCTTGTAACATCAATAGTGACACTAAATGTCTCTTTCATTGCTAGTTTGGTTGAGAAGGATAAAATTAATGTTGAGGAGAAATGATTTTAAAATAGTAGGATATATTTTTTATTTTTTATTTATTTTTACTTATATAACCTTTTCTATGTTTATTTTAATCAATTATATTTAATTTTCACTTTACTTTTTATGTACTTTCCTCATTTTTTTCATATTTTCATTCCTTTTTTTTCTCCTCTATACCAAACTGAACATTACTTTATCAAGAAAAATTATACTGAGTATCTTGTTAAACCTGGTTCAATGTTTTACATCTTCTTTGTCGAAGAACACACCCTCTGTTTTTTCTATCACCGAGTCTATGCGAGGTTCTACAATGTACATACTTTATTAATTGTTCTAATATCTCTACAGACCATCTTTATATCCTGTCCTAATCTATGACAAGACCATTTAACTCTTTTTTTCTATTGCATATCCTTCAGTATTTCCATGTGTAAAAAAGCTAAAACAAAAGTATTTAGGTTTAGCTACCACTTCTAACCCTTAAAAATATATGCACTAATAACTGCAATGTTGAATCTTTATTAGTCATTGAAAAATATTATATATTTGTTAAATATTAATTTAAAGAAAGACATCAACATAATTAGTATTTTCAATTATGATTAACTCATTTTTCATCCATGTCGTTTCATTTAGATTCTTGTTATCTATTAGTGATACTAGTTGTAATGGAGATAGACTGGTGAGAATGTAGAAAGAAAATCCCTTATCCTACCCTAGTCTCTTCTAACCTAGTTCTCTCTTTAGGATAAAAAATACTCTAATGTTTTTTTACCTTTTTCACGACAACATCAAACCTATTAAACCAGAACTATACACATTTTCAACTTTCATAATTCAAATTTATTAATTTTAATAAACTTCTAACCTCATACTTTTCATAATTCGTGACAATTGAAACTTTCATGTTCACTACTGTGAAAATTGTTAAATCAATTCACGAATTTCTACTATAATTTCATGAAAGTTCTTGGTGATGTGAAATTGGTGATTGACATTTGTACTGTTTTTTTTAAATATTTAGTTCATTTTTTTACGTACATATATTTTCTATATTATATATTTTTGAATAGTTTTAGCAATATTATATATATATATATATATATATATCATTAAAAGAAAATATAGATTTAGTATTGGTAAAAAAGGGAAGTTAATTGGTCAATAGTACCGAATTTTTATCGAGTAATGAATTATAAAATCATAGATACTAATTTATTAGTGTTGACTTTTGAAGCCTAACTTAAACCAACATCTCTGAAACTAACTTTAAGTAGTGTTGGACAAATCCACACTAATACTTTTTTATTTTAAGATTTATTTAATTTAGCATCGGTTAAGTCAACACTAGTGATAATAACTTCAAAAAAAAATCTCGTACAATGCTTTCATTCTCATATTAGAAAATAAAATTTAAATAACAAAAAAACTCATGAATTTAATTGAATGAAAGAGATGGCTGAGAGAAAATAAGTGTGGATGAAGAAGATGAATGTAGATCAAGGAGATGAGTTTGAGGAATAAGTATGGATGAAGGAGATAAATGTGAGAAGATGAGTGTGAGGAATAAGTGTGGACGAAAGAGATGACTGTAAATGATGGAAATGAATATGAGGAGATGAGTGTGAATGAATGAGATAAGTGTGAGAAGATTTATATAGAAAAGTGATAGAGAAATTTTTTATTATTTGATTGATTAAATATGGACCTTTGGATTAAAAATAATTTATGGTTTATATATTATCTTACAAAGACATACAAATTCATATAAATAAAATTATGGTAACGCTAACTTTTATGATAATTTTGTGTTTTGATTGATAAAAATTGAGCTTTTAGATTAAAGATAATCGATAGTTCATATTCTATCTTAGAAAGATACATGAATTCATAAGATATAAATAACACAAATGGTAACCTAAATAAAATAAATATTAAAAATATATTGTATTAGTGTCGGTTATGTTGATGTTAACTTAAAATAAATATAAAATATTAAAAATAAATAAGATTACTAACTAAGTTGACTTTAATTAGACACTAATTCGAACATTTATTTATTAAAAATAGTTAGTGTCGCCTTAGAGTTGGTTAAACCCAGGGGTGTTCAAAACCAATTTAATCTAAAGAAAAAATTGAAATACGATCAAAACCAAATTGAACCACAAAAAATCCAAAAGCTTTTTGGATTGGTTTGTATTTTGTTTTATAAGAATCCTGTAGTTCAGCTCCATTTACAGTTTGAATTTTCAAAACTGATCCAAACCGAACTCTAATATGTATTCAATATATATTATTTATTATGAGTTAAATATGTTTTTAGTCCTTAAACTATTTGTCAAAATTGTGTGTTGTCCTTAAGACAAACTTTGGAAACATATTTAAAGAGAGGAAAATGAAAGGAAAGAGAATGAAAAGGAGTGAAAGAAACTTAGGAGACCAATGATAGTGAAGTACGAAACTATGAAGAGAGAAAATAAAAAGATAAAAAAGAATTCTGACAAATCATCAATGATCATTTACACGAGTTTATAAAGTATAAGATCGAAATATGTCCAAAATTTGTCTTAGGGACGAAACACAATTTTAACAAATAATTCAAGGACTAAAAACATATTTAACCCATTTATTATTAATAATATAATAAGAGTTATAACAACAATAATATTAAGTTATACATTTTAACTTAAATTTCCTTACAAAGTTGTTTGGTCTGGTTCACAAATTTGATTTGTGAGTTTCTTAATTCCTCTTCATCGTTAATAACATTGTCAACTCCTCTTGAAGGTAATTTCATCAACTTCACTCTCTCGCTTGACTTAGTCATTATGTCCACTCTCGCTCACTCTATCATTGACATTGATTTTAACATACTAGAAACTCTTAGAGTAAGAGTGCTTGCATTTATGAGAAGAGGAGAGAATATTTGATAGAGAATAAATAAAAATTAGATAAAGCTTAGTTGCAACATAGTCAACTACATATAAAAGTGGATTGATTAGTAAAAACAGGGAGAAAAACTAAATAATTGATTTTGATTGGTTTATAGATTTAAATAAATGTTGTATGGATAAAATAGTTAGAAAAAAATCTACAGTAAGATACATTTGTATCTTTTCCTTTTTCACTTAAGAATGAATTTATACTTTTGTAATTATTATTACTCAATATATTTATATTTTGAATAACATATTTTATATTATTATATTTTAATTTAAAAGATAAAAAGAATCAAGAAATAATTAATTAAAAATGTAAAATTTTTTTATCATTATATTTTAATTTAAAAATAAAAAGAATGATGAAATAATTAATTAAAAAATTAAAAATTAAAAGTTATATAAATCAATTCAAACCAAACCAAACAAATTGTTTTGATTTATTTGAATTTTCTTTTGTTTCAAACTAAATCAAACGTAAACCGTGTATATTTTTTTATGTTTAGCTCAAATATATTTTTAATCAAAAATTAAAATAAACTAAACTACAAATACTTCTAGTTAAATTGACGCTAAATTATTTAAAAAATAATTTATGTTTCTTTTATTTTTTTTTAAATTAATTTTTTTCATCATACACATTTTAACCTACACTATTATTTAAAACTTAATTTAATAGTATATATATAATATGTTTATATAGTTATTAAATAATAAAATTTATAAAGTTAATACATAACTCTGCACCTGTCTAGGTTTCGGAATAAAATTTAAATTAATTTTTCATTCAGATATATTATTTAAGGTAGTATTAACTGTATTCATTCGAATAAATAAATTTTAACATTTAGTTTTGAAAATTTTTAGGTAATATTATATAGAATGATTGTAGTGAGATTTTTTTTTTCCTTAAAAATACATCTAAACCTATGAAAGGTCCGATTTGTTTGTTTTGAAAAAAAAAATCAAATAAAATTAATTTTTATTATTTAATTTGAATCACTTTTGTAAATTTATTATATAATTTTTTATTAGTGAATATATTTGATTTATTTTGTTACAAGATAGTGTAATGTGATATTTATTATCTTTAACATTATATATAATATTAAATAATTTCTTTACATATTAATTACTTTTTTTATTAATAAATAAATTAAAATATATATATATAAGTACAATATGTATATACGCTTTTACAATAAAAGAAAACATTAGCAAATCATCTATAACACTTTTACAAAATTAATTTGTTTGTATTATTTTTTTAAATAATTTTTTATTTTAATTTATCACTTTGTCTCAAAATATAATAACATAACATTCACATTATTAAAACAACTCTTCTTTCAATTTATTTATACATTAAATATATTTGTTATTCTTTTTCAAAAATTTATAATAATAAACACTAGAAAAAAAATTACATTTTGTAAATTTTTTAAACTTTTCTACGTTAGGTCATCTGAGATCATACGTAAAATTCAAAATTTACGTTATACTAAAAATTTGTTATATGTAAAATTCTATATTTATGTCAAATGAATAATACAAGTATTGAACGTAAATATTTTCTTTCTACCACTTTAAATCTTCATTTCTCTCTCAACCCTTTTCGCAATCAATTCTCTTTCTCTCTTTCTCTAAACGGAAAATCTAACTCGTTTTCTTTTTTCTCGATAGCTCCATTGCCACAACCTCATCTATTTTCGTTGTTGCAAGAATCTCCTTGTCCTCCGCTTCATTCGCTACGTCTACGTTAACCATCATTTAACCTTGTTTTTTTTTTCCTCTGACCTCATCTTTTGGTGGTTAAAGAAGCCATTACATTACTAAAGAGAATTTGGTGGCAAAAGAGAGTACAAAACATGATGTAGTGGTACCATAAGGATAAGTTCTTGTCAATATGAGTGATTTGTGCTTGAACCATAGTAACTATGATATGGGTTTTGGAGACCCCATGTTTTTTGTCTGGTTAGATATGAGTTTTGGCCATAATTGTTAGTTTTTGTTTTGGTGTCACTCTAGCCTTGCAACTCAATCTGAGTTTGGTTGTAGCATTGAAGTTGATTATGGTTTTCATGATGGGCATGATGCCCTTTGAAAGCCTGCTTGTTTTCTCATAATTTTTGGGTTGGCAAACTTTAATTTTGATTCAATTTGTGTGGGCATTTCAATTGACTAACTTCACTTTCAACCAGGATCTTAGAGTTGAAGGCTGATACTTCAACCATTAAGTTACAACAATTTTTATTTAAGATTTTATAAATATACATAAATACATACATACATATATTCATACATACATATATATAAATATATAAATATATTAATGTATAAATGTATAAATATATAAATATATCAATTTATAAATATTGAAATAAATAAATATATAAATATATTGTTATATATTATTTTAATTTATTGATGAATTTATCAACAAATTATTTTACATATAGATTTTCTGATAGATTCTATTTCGTACAATATGACACCAATTTTATTGATGAATTTTTACCGACCGATGGTAACGTTGATAATTATAAATTAGCAATGAAATTTTTTTTATCAATACTATTTTATCAGTAATACGTGATTTTTTTTAGTAATTTTTATACATTTAATTTGATAAAATGTTGAAATAAGGAGAATCACACTAATACAATCGATTTTGAGAATATTTGTGATTTACATTAGATCACATTAAAATTGACAGAAAAATTTGAAATTAAATTTTTATATTTATTAAATATTGTAACATAAATTTACAAGTTTAGTCGATCCAAAATATTGAACATAAAATATTAAAAAATATCATACTAGTAACAAACTATTTTTAATACATTTACAATGTATAAGTTAAACATATTAAATCTTTTTCTTAGATATACGCCTTTAATATATATGAGATAAAATAAAAATAATATTATAATATTTAAATAACTAATTTTGTGAAGTGTGATTTGAATTCATTTCAAAATATCAAATCGCAAAACAAAACAGAAAATTTAATTAAAATTATATATTTAAATCAATTTTAAGATTTTAATATTTAATAGTTATTAAGACCCTAACCTGCTGAATATTTTTTTGGTCAAATGATAATGTTATTTTAATGACATTTTTTTAGCATAAATGGTTCCTTAAATGTAAGTAAATGTCATGTCAACCCATAATTTGAATCCACCCACCATTCCACTTTTCTGTTCCCATTTTGATTATTCATTCATATGTGAATATATCTATACCTAGACCATACAATTCCAAAGTTAAATTATGGGCATATTTTTTACGTCAAAGTTGGGGTACTAGATTGATGGGTTTGAAAACGAAGGTCTTACTTATTATTAGAGACCCCCACAACACAGGGGTTGGTTTTTGTTTTGGATGCCTTGAGTTCAGTCTTCCATGTTCCCATTCCCCCACTAAAGCATGTGGGCATCACATGCCATGAAATGGGGAACTAATCCTTCTCCAATCACCACAAATGCCTCAGAGTTTTCAGATCACCATTGGGGTTCCTCCCTTCAAAGAATCACCATACCATTATTGTTGACCCCTAGGAGATATAAAACAACCATGAAAGACCACCCAAGACCCCAAACACCTTTCGGTTTATCTACTTCTCACCTTGCACCACCCCGGATTCATAAATAATACCCCATTTTCTTAGCCCACAGAAAGAAACAACTATACATAAACATATCATACGTGGTGTTGGAAGGTCTAAAAGGGGTAAGTGAACATGAAATTGTGCACCCAATGTGTATGACTTATTTCCAAAGAGAAACTAGGGAAACAAAAATTTGTTGCAAAAAGGCAACGGGGGACCTTCCACGAAAATCCAGAACCAAGGAAGAATACCCTTTGCCTCCTCTCTTTTAATAATAAGAACAATAATGATAGAATCCACAATTAAGCATGTGAATCTATTGACATTAGATTGCTTAATCAATTGTTTCAAATTATCTAATTATGTTGTTTGTTATGTTAAATACTCAAACAAACAAAAAGTGACCCTTTTTTACCCATAACTGTTATAATATCAAATTAACTTTTAAACACTATAAATCAGTCATTAAATATCAAAACAAACTAAGGAAAACATAATTGTAACATCTTCGTTCTTTTGTACATTAAGTCAACATCTTCGTTCTTTCATACTTAAATTTACTCTGATTTATGGTTTATAAGCTAAAAGCAATCATTCATTCAACTTTAATGTTGCTATAGTAGTTCTATTTAGCTTATACAATAGAAAGTATTTGTGGCATGAAAAAGAAAATAGAAAAAAGAAATAATAGAATCCAGTGGAAAAGAATTCACGTGTAAGTAAGGTGTGTGAGGAAGCGTGCAGCATGTGCTTGGTTACAGTCGGCGACCTTTTGTTTGATGAGATAAGAGAATTCAATAAAAAGAGTGATTTTCCTTCCATCTATACCCTCATCTCACGGATCTTGTTCCTATTTCTCTCTCTTTCTCTTTGTGTGTCTCTTACAATTTCTTATTCTATAATATTCTCCCACATACACACTACTATATAAGGCCAAGAGATTAGACCAACCCAATAGTCCAATACCAATTCACCTCCCACCAAATTCAAAGCCTAAATTCACTTGCATACCAGGAACATGGCCTCATGGAAGAAAACCATTGCCACCCCTTTCAAAAAGGCTTGCACTTTCTTCAACCAGCAACCCCCCAGGGACCATAAGAAGTCTCAAACAGGTTTGTGTCTGTGTGTATTTGACATAACATAAGATAACATAGTATAATACATGAACCCTTTCTCCCACATCACTGTCTTGTCTTAAAATCTGGTGGGTCTATGTTGTTTTTGCAATGGTTTATTGATTATTGGCTTGTGTGATTCTGCAGAGCAAGAGAACCGGATTATGGATCTCCATGGTGAAGTCATGGCATGTGGCTATGAAGATGTTCAAGTTATGTGGTCGATTCTTGACAAGTCAAAATCTTCAACCTGCAATTTAACTTCATCATGACACGTGTGTGATATTCCTTCTCCTCTTCCTTCATCTACCAATGGAAAAAAGGGATTCTTGTTAAGCAATTAGCATATGTTTTTTGTATGCTGGTTTTCTGAGTCAAGATTGCATCATACTACTGGTGGTAGCTTTTGAATCTGGTGGATGGTGTGAATGTAAAGAGTGATGTGTAGCTGTTTGATAGGTTTGGATCAGTGCCCCCTTCTTGATGGTGGCGATTTCACTTTGTAATTCTTGCAAGTCAAGGAGTTATTAACAGGGAATCCCCATGATTGATTAGAGCAAATCATGGAGAGATTTTTATTTTTATTTTTATTTATGAAATGTACATTGATTTTTGTCTATTCTCTGTTTTTCTCCTCTGTTTTATCACTGTTAAAGATGGTGATTTTCACTGGGACAGGAGATTAAATCGTTTACATGATCGTGTTATCAGAAAAAGTTTTTTCTTTTTTAAAATTTTATATAAGAAGACTTCATCATACTAATACTAATATACTAGATTTAAAAATGCTGCAGAATGTTTTGGTAAGAAACATAGTACACCTGAAAAGGTTCAAGGGAAAATTTGATGGAAAAGTGATATATTGATTTTAGAAAGATTGATTATGTAGAAATGCTTAGATCAATTTTATTTGATATATAGGTAGATCGATTAAGTATATATGATTTCTTAAGAAAGATAAAATAGTTTTATTAAGCAATAAGATCATTGATGGATCTTCAAAGCAAAAGGAGCCATGGTACCAAAAGGTTTTTTAATTTTCTTTTATATACAAGTTTTTTTGTATGTAAAATAAAATTGAGTAAAAGATATATAAAAGTAATTCTACCAACTAACTTATCAATACTTTTAAGTTTGGAACGATCACTACAGTACCTCCAAATATTTTAATAATATAAAACTGTGATGTTTTAATTTTAAAATTATTAAAAAAATTAATCATGTTTTAATGTTTTTGCTATTTTGTCTTTATAGTTAGTATAATGTCATTGTATTATATGTTAACCAAAAATCATTAAAGTATTTTTGCAATGAAGTTAGGTTCGGAAAATGAAAAAAAAAGACAGAACACTCTCAAGTATACTTAGTGCAAATGCAATGGGAAGGTTATGATTGGAAAATGTTAATTTCCATTGAATGTTAATTTGTATTGAATGGATAAGCATATTAGCCACAGTTGTCTTGTATGTTATGGATAGAAAATATTTTAAATCATTACCTAATCGTTTTGAAATATACAAGAGTATGATTGGTGACTCAAACTTTTTAGATCTTTACCTTGTTGGCTAAAAGATAAGAATTTTAGATATTTAGATTGTTAGTTACAAGATAAGAACTTTATATATTTAGATTATTAGCCATAAGATAAGAACTTTTAAAAGTAATGTTAAGAACTCATAAGAGAACTTAAATACACAAAGAAAAGGATTGTGTTATTATAAAAATAAATTAAAAAGAGCTAAATAATTTCTCAAATGGTGTAATATTAGTAAGTTTGAAAATATAAAGGACAATTAAAGAAGAAAACCGTTAGTTTTAGTGAGAAGAAAATTATAAGAAAAAATTTGGAGATTGATTATTTATAATGTGTAGTTGTCAAGACAAATATGAAGATTTATATGGTTATAAGAGAGGTAGACTAGAACTCAAGATTTTTTCATGCAACAATTAATTGAAAAAAAAATCTTAAAAGGAATAATAGTCGATGCAACAATCAATTGGAAAAAAAAAGAAAAATATTGACAAAAGTAATGGTTAATGATAAAATAGTAGAAAGTTCACCTTAGATAAAAACTTACCTAAAAGTATTTTAAGAGAAGGTTTAATAAGGAACCTTGAAATAAGTCGAATTTTCTAAATTTTTTAACTAATTTTCATGAAATTGATATTCCTAAGGCTGAAAACATGGATATCTTGGGGGAATACAAAACAATATTTATGATTGAGTGTGTCTATAAAATATTAGCAAAGTTGTTGACTAATAGGAAACAAAATTCTTTTCTAATGTCATAAACAAGGGCCTTTAAAAGATAGAAATATTTTACATAGTGTGCTAGTTGCAAATGAATTAGATGAGATAAAACAAGAGAGAAAAGGTTGCATAATCTTTAAAGTAAGTTTTAAAAAGCAAATGATATATTGGTATTGGTCATTGTTCCTATTTAAAAAGCAAATGATATATCCTAATGTGATTATTAACTAATTGATTTCTATACAAGTAACTTTTTGAGGGATGGAAAAGAAGGCAAAAGGAAGGTACCTTGTTAGTTGGAAAAAGGTGTGTCTCCTAAAAGGAATATTGGTTTTGGCATTAAGGAGATTAAAGGATTTAATGAAATATTTCATGAAAAAATGAAGATGAAATTTCTATAATGATGACGGGATATGATGGTATAAAGTGTTTGTTAAATAATTGACTATTGCATGCAAGTCTACGTCTAAATGATTGAAATCAAGTCATTCAATATTTTTATATAATAAATAATACTAAGTTTTGATTTATCTAATGAGTTTTGTAAATGTGAATCAAATTATATGATTGATGCTATTTATGACTCATTGTCAAAATACATTGTTAAAGTGTAGACAAGGAATATGGAAGAGAGGAAATCAATCATGTGAATTCAGATTATTAATGTGGGATAATAGATTTACATTAGCATATTGAAAAATGGTAATTAAAATTGGGGAGTAGCTTATGGTAAGAAAGGTAAATATATGTGATATTTGTATAATTGTAATTTGTGTGACTATGAGTGGTGGTTATCTTATATATACATGCTAAACACATAAATACTATATAATCATGATGTGTCTTTCTTTTATATTTTCTTAATCTAGTATAAATACTATATAATCATGGTGTGTCTTTCTTTTATATTTTCTTAATCTTTGAAAATTTGCTTATGTTTTTTATACCATTATATCATTTATATATCTTGTCTAATATTGTTGATAAAGAAAACAACTACCAAATGAAAAGAGAGAGGGGGAATGGGTAATCTTCTTAAACTAATTAAGAGAGGTATTAACAACAATTCCTTCTCTAGAATTATTCCATAACACAAAGTTTAAATTTTATAATCAGTTATTTTAAATAGTTTGTTCCATAACTTCTTCTTTTTATAGCAAAGATACATATATATTGTATGAGAAATACTTAAAGTACTTCAACCTATATACACAAACATGTTTACAATTACATAAAATTATATAAAAATTTACATATACATAGGATATGAAATGATTCACATACATTTTTATCCACCTCCAAAACAACCTAAACCCGAGACTCATTTAGATATTTTTCCTGTACAAAAATATACCATTTTTAATCATTTCAAGTGGTGATATTTTCTATTTTAGCTTTAAGTCTCAAGGAATGTCCAAGTCTATCCTTATGTTGTTTAAGCGTGATAACATCATCTTCTCCATCTCTAACATCCCTTTAGTGAATGACAATTAATTGGTGGTGTTGGCTAACAAATATACTCAGATGATTATCCTTTATTAACTTTATTTTTGAGTGAGAGGTTGAGAACCTACAAATATCTTGTCTCATCAGTGTTAAATTTTTCCTTATAAATTTTTTCCTTATAAAATTCTTCAACAAGTAGAGTCAAGTTAGTCTTGGTGACCGACTCAAACGAGAGCAAATATGTCCTGTTATGTTAAAACCTAACAGTAGTTAAGGTAGTGGTTGAGAAATGTTTCCCTTTCGTTCATCGATAAGAAAAAGTCGGGATTCGATCCCATGAAAGGCTAAAGGAACATAAAAAAAGTGAATCATCTTTCTTTCTGTACCACCCAATTAAGAACAAACTCCAAAGCAGTCAAAAAAGAAAGGATTTGCCTCTGTTCAAAAAATAGACCAACAAAGATATCTTGCAATCCTATAAGATTTCAACTTGTGAGTATAGATGCCCACCAATGACTGAGAAAGTTAAGCCTTTTGGCAATACATAATACTCCCCAAAACGTTTCTTGAATAGGGTTTCAAGTCGAATAATCATTTCTGAATGCAAAGCATAAAAGGCAAAAGTGAGATCGAGACCCAACATATAGTACCAATATGGAAGGATATTGAAGGAATCGTTATGGTAAATTTAACCGCAGTTGGGATAATCTTACACTGGTTTGATAGAAAGACTATTAAAATTAGAAGTATGAGTAAAGTTTCACATTAAATAAAAATAAAAAAGTGAAGCTCTTTATAAAAAAATAAAACTCATAAATATTGAGTCTCAATATTTTATATTAGATGTGGTATTAAATCTCTTATAAGAATTTTTCTTCTCTCATCAATATTAAATTTGTCAACAAAACATCTACTTAAATAGTTCACGTCAATAAATAATATATAATCTTGTGTCAATCTAAATACATGGAATATAAGATATATTTACCATTTTAATTGATATTTTATGAAAGGTGACAATTTTTTGTTTTTATGAAATTAGACTAAATTGTACTACGTAATACAAGTTTAATGAATAATTCGTATTAGGATAGCACGAGTTTAGTGCATGAATTTTTTTTTGTCATAATCTAAACTTGTAATAGGATTGCATGAGTTTAGGTATTTTAATTATTTTTAAATTAAACTCATACTAGGATAAGATGAGTTTAAAAGATTTGATTTTTTAAAATTTAACTTGTAAACTGATAACACCAGTTAAGAATTTTTAGTTTTTTTAAAATAAACTCATACTAAAATAATACGAGTTTAAACTTTTAATTCTTTCAAATTAAACTCGTAATAATATAACAGGAGTTTAGACTTTTTAATTTTGTGTAATAAATTGGTATTAGGTAACACAATTTATCATGCTTGCACGAATACGTAGCCGAAGAATTGTGATTTCAAGTTGATTACGCAGCTATTGTTTCGATCTTGGGAGGGTGAGCAAATATAATTTAATTCCTTTTTCATAAATGGGAACTGCTATATATGCCAAACATTGTCCCAGGTCTTATCTTCATCATGGTTTCTGGGTAATCTTATTTAGGTAAAGATTAATAAAAAAAAAGATTTAGCCTTGATGATGGATGATAATGATTTTTAGGTTTTACGCTCTTTCCTTTTCCTTTGTAAAGTTGTTGAGAAATATAGGATTCCATGGGATCCACCTTCTTTTCATGACTATATTAAACTCAACACTTTTCTCTTTGTTGGCGAGCAAGTGCGCCTCATAAGTTTGAACCAAACTTGGTCAAATATGGCACAAACTAAATAAATCATACAAACGCGTAAGCCATTCCAAACGTGGTGAAAATTATATGCTTCAACTTACTATTTTCAGATTTGCCCTAAATACATCGGTTACTTCTAATGGAACAGATCCATCCTTTCATATATGCTATATTTTTTTATAAAAATAGTTTTCATTTATCTTCATCGTTTCACAATTTCCACAAAACTACTTCTGTAAATTCTTATTTATCTTTCTCGTTTCATAACAAATTCACTTAAAATATTTACAAACTATTTTGCCCAACTTAGAAATTGAAAAACACAATTGCACAATGTATTACCTATGGATATTTGTTGTGTAAAATAAAAGGTTAAAAGGTGATGAGTTACTCTAAGTATCTATCTATTTAAACACAGTTATATAGTTATCACATAAATGATTAGTTAGGCATATCATTAGTTACTTAAATTTATATTATACAAACGTATCTGCTCGTTTAAATTTATATTTTCATAAATTCTTACTATAAAGATTATATTTATTTATTCTGTATTATAAATCATTTTTTTTATAAATTATATTTATCTTATAAAATTCACGAGTTAGATGTATAAGTCTGTATTTATAAATATTTAAAATTTTTTAATATTTATAACAATAATTTATTAAATTCATTAACCAATAAAATAAATAAATAAATTTGGATTTAAATTGAGTTTAGTAATTAATAACCAATAAAAATAAAAAGAATATTAAATTTTATTGAATTATACTTAATAATAACTTATAGATGTAATAAGTATTAGATTTAGAGTTGAATTTTATTTGGTGTTGTAGGTGGCATGTAGTCCCAAAATACCACAAATAAAAATTCATTAACTCAGGAGTAGTACAGAATGAGTATGAAAAGACCTATACTAAAAATTTACCAAAAAAATAAAAATTCGTACCCACACAAATAGTAAATAATATAGATGGTCCACGTACTTTTATCCACATACTTAATTCTACTTAAATCTAATTTATTCTTTAATTAATTATTCTTAAAAAAAATTGATAAACTCCTTATTTATCACCAAACAACACTTTCAATTTATTTTTTAATTTTTGTACTTTCAATCATTTTAAATTATACTATAAAAAAAAATTCTGTAATAAAATAAGTATTGGATAAGGATATATAGTTTTAAGTGTTATGTCTATCATCACTCATTATTTTTTATGATTTTTTGACTCCTTTATATTAATTGGTACTTAACCATTTAAAGTTGTTAGTCTTAGTGGGAAAAAAAACCACATACTTATTACATTGCTTACATTTCACATAAAGGGAAACATCATTTAATTAATCATGTCAAATATAGTTAGTTTTTTTTTTTCGATAAGAAAATGCAACTTTAGAATTCTGAGTAACATGTTTTTTAGAAGAGAAATTTTTAGTTTCTTCAAACTTTAAAGATAGAAAAATATGTTTACTATTTTAAAGAAAATAACATTTGCAAGTAACAAGTTTTCCCAAAATAGTTTTTAATCAAATTTTCTTAAAAAGATTAGAAGAATATTAACTTTCCCGAATAAAAATAAAACTTTTAGTGAAAAGGATACTACAATATTTTTATTAAATAATTTAATGTGATAAAAAAGTATAGAAACGATTCATTATCATTTTATTTGGAAAAATATATAAGTGTTTTTCACCAACTAAATAAAATTTAGTAATTCCTAGAAATTATAATTCTTAGGATTCTTAACGTTCATGCACGATTCCCATATATGAAAGATAATTGTTTGATGTTATCATGTTTAGTTAAATGGAAAAAAATTAATTTTGATGAAAAGAAAAATAATTCTGAAGGGTGGTGAGACTTATTGTATTTTTTTTTCTTATTTCAATTCATATTTGTATTTTTTTTATTAAATCAATCAAATTATACATCTTTTAAAATCATTTATCTTTATTTCTCACACATTTCTGCTCTACCAAACAAATTTAACTTAATTTTATTTTCTCAATTTTATTTATTTTCTATTTCTTCTATTTCTCCATTGAAAACCAAACAAGGTATAGAAGTATGGTCTCCCCCACACCAGAACAACTGAATTTTACACATCCAAATCTATCCCTTGGCAACAAAGAAGGGGACTATATGAATCTTCGCACACAAAATCTCTGAATTAAGAACTGTTCTCAAAGAATTAGTCTTATTTTTTAATGAAACTAACTTTTTCAGAAAGTCTTAAACATATTATAAAATACTTTTTTAAATAAAAAATTATTTTAAAAATACAACCAAATTTACAAAACATTTATACTGGATAAACAATTTTAAGAAACTATAAAAAATTATTAAATATAAACTAATTTTAAAAAAATTATTATTATAATAATTAAATTAAAAATTATTAATATTTAAAATAATTTTTATTATAGTATAAATTATATTTTTCTATAACTATTGATAAAATTATGATATTAGTTTCTATGGTGGTTAAATTGGTTTTAAAATTAGTATTTAATTTTTTTTTTAATGTTTGTTACAAAAATTTTAGTTTAATTAATAATCAAATTTATTATTTTATAAGTCAATAATATAATTAGTAAAAATAATTTTTTAATAAAAAAATAATCCAATTAAGTCTATTCTAAATATTACTAATTATATAATATGATATAAAAGTTAAATTCTCGAAATTATTAAACAAATCAAAATGAGAAAACACAATAAAAATAAATGCTGAAAAATTACTAAATTCTATTCTAAAAGTACAAAAGAAAAAACATTTAATCTACTAATATAGATTTTTGTGATACATTGATTCATCATTCCAAATCCTTTTGGAAATAGGTTAGTGAGTTATGATAAACTTTAACCATTAAAATATCTATACATTAATTTAACATTACTTACATTCAACATTTTCTCTTATTATTTGTCTCCTCCAACAAGTAACACTACACACTTTAACAAAAACATGTTTGGTATCCTCCAAAAATATTATTATTATCAGAATTTAATTACATTAAATAATAAAATTAAATGAATATTACAGTAAAAAGTGCATAATTTATTTTATCCAAAGGAATAAATAAAATTTCACTGAATAATATTTGTAAATATTTTAACAAAAAACTATATGTTTTAGTGTTTTCCAACCTCCTCTGCACCGCCACCTCCGCGTATAACACTTTTTCCTGGGCAGTTAGTGACACTAACAAACAAGTGTCACCTATGCTTTGGATTCCAATACTTTGCTCTGTATCCGACAAGTTTGGAATACAATGATTACAGGTTATTCACAATCTGGACTCACACAACTGTTCACAAAGTTGTCACACGATTCATCATCCTTCACAAATTCTAAGCAGCAGATCATCAACAATATTCACAGAAACGCAAAACTTCCGTCAGTTAATTCAGTTTTCATATTCCACTGTACTAATTGAATATGTAAAATTCATTTCAAATTACAATTAAACTTAAACTATGGTCTTTAATTTTGTCAATAATTATGCAGAATGCTTATAGGAAGAAACCAGAAAGTTTTCAATTGATAGCAGACATTTCTTACTTAAAAACAGAATGCTTTTTCATCCGCATTTAACTTTAAAAGAGGCAAAATATTAATATAAAATGGTGTCACGAATGTAAGAGAACATGAAAAAGACTAACTCATAAGTTCTTCCATGAATACATTAAGGAAAAGTAAGATTGTGAAAGGCTTAAGAAATCAGAATCTAAGTTTGGTGAAGAACCACCTATTTTTGCCGCTCTTGAACCTCTCTTCAAGGCGCTTTTTGGTCTCCTTTAGAGCTGTGACCTTCTTTTCCTTGGAGGAGAGAACGTCAGGATTCACGGCGTCCTTCATATCTACGTCCAGCGTGTAGCGCGTGGGCATCACGTGCTGATAGTTCACCACCTTTACGAAGGCCTTCACCCTCGATTTCTTCGCCGTTTTCTTCGCTGAGTCCTTCTTTATTACCTTGCTAGGGTACTTCTTGATTCCGGCAACCAGACAGTGTCCGTAGGGGCGCTCCCTGGTTCCGTCGTCGAATGTCCTCATGATCACCGCCTTCCGCCCGGCGTAGCGGCCCTGCAGGATGATCACCGCCTTGTTTGGTTTCAGGAACTTCACCATCTTCCTCCGCTCTAGGGTTTCGCTTTCCTCTTCTCTGGCGCGATTTCTCTTCACACGCGATTCCTCTAGGGTTTAGGCCCGTTATAATTTGGCCCTCCGACTACTTTGTTGATGATGGGTTTTTTTTCAAAAAAACAAAAATGTGATATCCACTGCACTTCTCAACTTTGGAGGTGTTTTGTTATTAGGTTTACTTAATTTTTTTTATCGAAAAGTCACCCACACTAAAAATAAAAAATCAAATATAATTCAACACCCAAACTAAGACAATTTTAATTTTACTTTTGAGGTGCACATTTCTTTCATTTTGTCTATAATTTTATCATGTCATTCTTATTTTCAATAACTAATTTGCTTTTTCTATAACCTGTAAAACTATTCATAAATATTATTTTATTTTATTTTTTATTTTGATTAATTATTAATTATATTTATTTTTTTTAATTATCATAAAAATGTAACATTTGTTTTCACTGATTACAAGAAAAATAATTTTGGAATAAGTATATAATATTTATATTTACAAACGAAATAACTGGTCGTGGTATATATTAAAAAGTTATATTACAAACAATAAAAAATAATGAATGGGAAAATATGGATTTTAAATTTATTAGATTACACATTTTAACTAAATTATTCAAAAAAACTGAATTTGAAAAATAATATTTAATTTGAAACTTAAATAAACTAAATTACAAACATTCACACTTTTTTTTTAGAAAATGTGAATTTAAATTTGGATAATACATATAGATCCACAAATACTAAATATGGATGATCAAATTGTATAGAAAATTATATCTTTTAAATTAAATTTATAAAAAATAATATATTTCAATTTTATAAAAAATAATACATTCTTATTATAGAATTAGTAAACTATTATTATTCAATTTTATAAAGTAAAATAATTACACTATATTTTAATTATATTTTTATTAATTCAAACATATGTAATAAGTATATAATAGTTTTTAAAAATGAGTTGTATGGGTAAAAATGCTAGTTTAAAACCCGTGTTAATGTCGATTGAAAAAATTTATTGAGTCAATAATAACACCTTTACTTTAAGTAAGCCGATAATGTTTCAATCAAAATCAAACTAAAATATTTTAAATGAAAAAAATAAGTAAATAGAAATGACGTAAACTTGAAAGAGTAAGAAAAAATTTACCTTGAGGATAAAATTTAAAATTTTATAACTTTAAATAATTAAATCACTTTTGTAAATGTTTTAATTTTTTAAACTTTTTATTGTATACTATGATGATTACATGTAAACATCATTAATTCAAAAATATTCCTATCAAATTAATATATGTATGAAATGTTAAGTATTAAAAACACCTAAAAAATGTTTAAATTTATCACTTTAAAACAAGTCATTTTTTATTGTAAGAAAACTTATTTAATAATCTTTTAAAATTATACATAAACCTTCTCTTTATTTTAAAATATTATATTTTTTTTCTATCAACAATTATACCTAAGATTTCAATTAAAAACAAAGCTCAAATTCTAAGAATCAACTAGGAAATATATTTCAAAAACCTGATAAAAAAATTAAATAATTAAAAAATCTACAATCAAAGTGGATGCTTGAAAAGGAAACTGAGGAGTGAGTGTGGTAGAAGGATAAGGTGACGATAAACCGGAGAAACGGTGGTGTGCGTGTCATTACTGTGAAGTTGGAAACAATGTTAGCTTCTTCTCTCTCCTTCCTCCATTCCTGCGCATTCCCTTCTTCTTCATCCTCTTCCTTATCCACAATTTCACAACCAAACCCCAAAACTTTCATGGTTGAAGCCAAAGTCAGGACCCGCAGGGAAGACAGAACCGCACGCCACACTCGCATCAGAAAGAAGGTTCATTCACTTACTCACTCACTTTTCCCAATTTCGATTTTCATTCTCTAAAGTTGAAACCTTTTCTTTGTGCTTTTTTTCCCTTTGTCAGGTTGAAGGGACACCCGAGAGGCCGAGGTTGTCAGTGTTCCGATCCAACAAGCACCTCTCTGTGCAGGTGATTGATGACACCTCGATGCGCACGCTTGCTTCGGCTTCCACAATGCAGAAGACCATTGCTGAAGAGTTTAATTACTCCGCTGGCCCCACAGTTGTGAGTTCTTTAGATTGTGTTCTGTGTTGTGTGTTACATGCTGTTGTAATTTTGTTGCTGCCTAATTGATTATGTATGATCATGATAATAATAATTATCATGATACTGAAATTAAATTTCCTGTGTTCAGCATTTTAAGGGAATTAATAAATTTCCCATTTTCTGATTGAAAGACTATGCTTTCAATACCTCCGAAGCGATTACTCTATCATGTCCAATGGACTTGAACATTGACCTTTTAGGTAAGGGGTCTAGTTCTCTCTTGCCCCTTAGCCTCGGGAGAGGATTGTTTCAGTACTCCCAAAAATCCTACATGAGAGTAGTTTATATACATCATTTTCTCTTAATCTACTTAGACGTCTGAGTCACCTAGCTTTAGAGACAACAATAGCTCGAATACAGTGACCCAAATGGTGTCCAAATTGCTAATTTTTGTGTTTGCCCTTGACTTTGAAAACCCCATTTTTGTCTCTGCATTTTACCCGAACTTTTATCCCTTAGTCTAGCTATGATATGTTGCTGTACAGTTACTTGGTGATATGTCTAACTGGGGGAGGGGAGTAAAGTCCGTTTGTTCCATGGCTAGGATGCTTGCTAGAATGATCGCAAATTAACTGTCTAGTAACTTACCGGGGTTAGACTGAGTGATGAAAGTTTTGGTATTAAGAAAATGCAAGAATGAAAAGTGGGGATTTTAAATGTTAGAGGCAAAAGCCAACTATTGTGGTACTAAACAGTTACTTGATGATATGTCTAACAGGGGGAGGGGTCAAAATTCGTGTGTTCCATGATTAGTATGTTGTTAGAAATATTACAAAGTAACTGTCTATTAACTTAAAGTTGAGCGATGAAAATTTGGGTATTTACAAAATGCAAGAATGAAGAGTGGGTGTTTCAAAATTAGAAGCAAAAACCAACAATTGACTATTTTATAGGGAGGATAAACACAATTAATCATGAAATTAAACACTGATCTGTGGAAAAGAAAATTGTTATTAGCAACTCTAGTCAAAAGAAGAAACGATATGCAGTTTGAAAGATGTTGTTCACTGCCCTCTCATTCACCTGGCAATGGCTAGTATGTCAAATAATGATGTATTACAATTGACTTGTTGTCATAAGCCATTGCAATTGTTTTCATTTTTCTTTCTCTGTTTATCAATAAACTGGATAGAATGCCTTTTAATGTTGGCTACAAGATCTTTTCTTGGATATAAATTTCAAATCTCACATTGTAGAAACTGTACCTTTAAAAAATACCATGGGAGGGGGCCAACATCAGTGTGTGACCATATTCCAGAAGATTTTCCTCTTACCAATTTATTAGGGGATACTAAGGGAAACAAAAATAACATGAAGAAGAAGGAATCTTTGGGTTCTTGATTATAAGCATGCTTGTGTTTTTGTAATAATCATTTTAAGTCAGCTACATCAGTTGCAGCTGAAGGTTGTATTGCCAATCTTTGCGTTAGTGGGGTACGAGTTTCTTGGCAAGGCTTCTTGCTTAAGTTACCTCTGAATCTCTGATGACAATGTACTTTCACCATGCCATTTTAATTGTTTTGTTTTTATTTGGTTTACAACACTCTATATAACTACTATAGAAGAAAGAAACCATATACGTCTTTAACAGTTTCGTGGTAATAACTAATACATTATTTTTAACTCACCATGATAGGTTCATATAGTTTCATTATTTTCCTCAGATGTTTTAATGTATACTAAAAGCAGGATGCAAAAAGTCAAACCAAAGTGGTTACCCAACAGTGGATTTTACATGGTTTCGTCTGAAGAAGAATACTCCAGTAACTCACTCCATAATCTGCTAAAATTTTCAATTAAGCTAATAATCTTCAAAACGCAATTGATATCTGCACCAAACCAGTTGTACCATTCCTTAGTTTTAGAAATGTCAAACTCTATCATATAAAGACATTGTTTTCAATGGTTGTAATCAATGCCTTCGTCACCTTTGGTTAAAAAGTTTTCTTGTCATATCCTTTTTCTCTCTCCTTTGCTTAAAAGGTTTTATTGCCAAATCTTTTTTTTCCTGTATATACTGGATGATGGTCCTCATTCTTTGAATTTGTTTGGTTTCAGGAAGTTGCAAAGAGGATGGGTGAGATCATTGCAAAGTCCTGTTTGGAGAAGGGAATCACAAAGGTGGCCTTTGATCGAGGGGGATACCCATACCATGGTCGTGTTCAAGCACTTGCTGAAGCAGCTCGTGAACATGGCCTAGATTTCTAAATTATGTAGTCTCTTCCTTTGTATTTCATGTTTCAAATTGTAACCCGAGGTTTCAACAATTCTTTATAATGACATTTTCCCTATTCCCTGCCACTTCCATATGATCCAATGGCTCTTATTCATTCATCATTTTCTTTTTAGTTGAAGACTGTTACCTGTAGTCACCCTAGAAATGTTGACAATGATTCTACGGAGTTCAACTCTTACAAGCATTAAAGTTTTGGACCAACATGTGATATTTAGAAGCTAATACGAAGCAGCAATGTATTTATAAAAGGCCAAAGCAGGAAACTGGAAAGAGACTCAATCATTTCGAGCTACAAGTATACTGTTAAAGAAGACATGTAATCTGAATTTCTGGAGATAACTAGGCTTAGCCAGTGTTATATGAAATCCCAGCACCCATTTTTTCAATTTCTGCTTAAATTGCCTTGGTTTATTACTTGCCCTTCACATCCAATATCACACTGCATGCTGCATCTTCCAGAGGAATAATCATCAAAATAGTCGAGCTCAACACCTCCAACCATATTCAACCCCATCTGTTATACTTCCCTTGACAAGATCATCAATCTAGGATTGGCAACATAAGGTCACGTTATCACCATATCCTGTTTTATAGCTGCTATGATGTTTCACAAGACTCGGTCTGTGGCTTTGCTGTATGTAACTTGTAATTAGGCTGTCAGCCAGGGCATATTAATTAGATTATGAGAGATGACTCAAAATGCATTATTTAATTATATATATGTAATGTAACTCATAACTTTAGAAGGTGACTAAACTTGGTAAAAACTATTTTATCTTTAGCATAATCATGGAAACAGGTAATTGCAGACAAAATAAAATAAAAATACACTGTAACGGATTCCTCAATTCAATGCAGTGATCCATATATAAGGCACTGACAGTGACTGGATCCACCTTGTTCAAATGAAACAGTAGTTATTTTGTATGTTAAAAATTATGCTTCCTGTAATTAGACAATCTTCAAAACCCTAAACCAATCTTAGAATTCATGTGAACTTGCACACTGAACCACTTAAATTTCAGCAAAATTGTATAAATTATACTCCATTTTTTTTCATCTGTCACAATTTTTTACAAAAAGTTGTTCCTTTTGATACCAATTATATCTTTGCATTGACTTTAACTTTTAATTATTAATGTGTTTATTAAAAACTCTTTCACCCAAATTCACACTGATAAATGAATTTGTTTTACTTCAAAAGTAAATATTTATGACACGAAGCTTTTATATTTGAGTTTTTTTTTTCATTTTGCAATTACTAATAGAGTAGCGAATTCATTTTTTAAACATGTTGTGATAAGAGAAAAAAATTCTATGAAACTTGAAATAGAGGATGATAATGCTTCAAAGATAGCAGAAACTATACTGGAAGTAGTTGAAGACTGCCTGAATAGGGTAGAGGATGCTGGCTATACATGCTCCCAAAAAGATTATGCTTAAGTTGCTCAAAGTTTCAACTCCAGTGCTTGATGAACATAAAGAAGATATGGATTTTGACTTAAATATTCCTGGTGACCCTGCATTTGATTTGAATAAGTTTTTCAAGAGAGAAGGAGCTCATCAAGTGCTTCACAGAATGTTGAAAAATTATCTTCCTAAATTTTGTTAAGAGTATAATACAATGTTGTTGTAACACCTCGATTTTTAGATATAAACTTAATCAATTTATATATATATATATATATATATATATTAAGAGAGGAAACTTTATCAAGTGATATATATATATATATATATATATATATATATATATATATATTTATATATATATTTATATTTTAAGAGAGGAAACTTTATCAAGTGCTCTATAGAATCTTGAAAAATTATTTTCCTAAATTTTACTTTTGAATGGAGATAAGACTGGAAAAGGAAAGAAATGAGAAAAAAGAAAGAAAAAAATAAGATTGTTTAAATTAAGGAAAAATGAATATTGAGTAAATTTGAGTAGAAAGTTTGTAGGATGATTTATGTGATGGAAAAAATTAAAATAGTTATATTATATAATAAATTATTAAAATATCTATTATTGTAATTATTTATTTAAATACATATACATATATATGAATAATAAATTGAAAATAAAGTTCAATTTTTTTTCATATGAAAATAAAAGATAAAAATAACTAAACAAATTAATTATCAAGTTTTATTTTATAAAATTTTAAATAATAGTAAAGGAATATTTAAAAATTAAATTTAATATATTTAAATAATTAATTGAAAATGATATAGAAAAATGCTACCAAATTTTATAAAATTTTATATTGCTAATTATCTTTTATAGTTTTAATAGTTAATAATTATGAAAGAATAAATTATTTGTAAATTATTATTCATCTAATTGATACTGGTCCTTTTCAGCCCAACCAAAGTTTCCATTGTGTTCTCTCCCTCTAATTGATACTTTTACATATTTATAGATTCTCAAGAATGTATATGCTCATCAGTATCAACCCATATTATCATATATATATATATATATATATATATATATATATATAATATTAATTTATAATACTATTGGTTACTATATTTTTCAGCTCAACAGTATGCACCTAACACTCAAATTATAATTAACTGTTGGTTTTCCTTATCTGAATTAAAGCATTGCAATTTCTAACTTGCAATGCATTCAACTCAATTTTAAATAACTTTAAACTATACTTTAAAGTTAAAAATCATCTGTTAAAAATTTAATTCTGTAGTAAAAAATGTAAATAAAAAAAAGAAATTTAACAAATTTTAGAATAAATAAAGAATAAACATTCAATTCTTTTATATAGATTATGTTAATTATTCACTTTAAATTTATTAAAATAATTAACTTTTTAGATTTTAAATTTTTAGATGAATGAAAGTTCAATTTTTTTTCCATTCAATTCTTTTTTCTACATTTCACTCATTTCTCCTATTTACTTTTATGTTAATATTTTCAGTTATCATAATTCAAATTTTTTTCTTGAAAGAACAATTCGTATTTTAAACTAATTCGTTTATAAGTTGAAGAAAATTTTAAATTAAATATTAAGAATAACACATCATTTGACTTCTCCTTTGTTTTTTTTTTAAAATATTTATCATTTGAAAAAAGTATTTTATTTGTTCATATTTTGTAATAATATTTTAAGTTTCTGATTATATTTAGGAAACTTAGACATGTCTTTTCAATAATGTGTTTATATATATAATACTATCATATATTAATACTCATAGGACATATATTTATGATATGTCTAATTTTAATAATTTTTTTAATCTTTAATACAATTTTAATAAATTTCAAATATAACTTCAACATAATATTAATGATTATAAATAACATAAATTCGGTTAAAAATCATAAATTCGTAAAGTTATTCTATAAATTTTTACTATAATTATAAAAAAATATCTTATATAATAAAAAATATCTAAATTATATAGGTATAATTAAGAACATTTTTATTATAAAAATTTTAGAAGTTATTAATTTTAATTTTAAATAAATTGAGTTAAAAAAAAATCAATATTGATAATTAAAAAATAATGCACATATATCTGTATTTTCACGTCATATATTTTAAAAATTATAAGTATCGTAATATCCGTATTCATATCCGTATGTGTTAATGTGTATAAGCGATATATATATATATATTTGTTTAAAAGTTTTGTTGTTTTTTCTAATCTTGTCTTCTTAGAAAATCTTACACTTATTAAAACTTTTATTTTTCATAATCTCATTCATGCTTATAATCATAGTCATGCATAATTGTAACGTAAAAATTATGCTATCTGGCTTCATTAGAGAAATTTTCAAATGTCTTCACAACTGCATTAATAATTTCATCTATAGTTTTAACTGCTTCCCTGTGTTGCAACAATTGTATGACATTAAAAAAAATCACGATATAACATTCAAATTGAGAGAAATTTTCCATAATCATTGTTACTACATGTTCTTGCATTGTCTTGGAATGATTTGACAAACTACATTAAAAGATTTGACAAAACTACTCAGGAATGATTTAAATTCTCTTGTACCCACGATTTATATTGTCTTGGTCTTAGATACATCATGTAAGATACTTTGTTTTGATCTTTCCCCAAAAGAAGATATTTCTATATATAGAAACCACAAAGTTTTTTACAACTATTGATACTAAATAACTAATGAAACCAATATATAATTATACATCATCTTAATATATGAAAATATTGGCTTGGTATGTTAAAGTGATTCTAACAAAATATGAAGGGAAAAGAAAGAAATTAGAAGTATAAAATACTATTTTCTGTCTTGACATTTAAAATACTCAAGAATCTTACATTATTATTCTGATTCAATTAGTCCACCCACCAACCTTTTCCACTGAAGTACAAATTCTTTTCCACACGGAACAAACAGGAAGGATTAAAAGCTAAGAGATGTCATAGAAATAGAAGTGGGAACATCAACATAATAGATAATCAGTTGTCCACATAATCAGGTACAGGAAAAACAGTTTAATATAATAGGGTGATCAGAAGTTCATAACACACAGCATACTTCCTAAACATGCACAGATACATGCAACTTTCAAGTAACACTGTTACAGACCATTTCAGGTTCAATAGCTATGTTACATATAAAACACATTTATAGACGTCAGAACCTAACAATATAATTATATTGGTTTGTGTGATTCTACATGCAAATGCATGATCTTCCACACTATCACACCATATAACAGAACAAACACTAGTTATGCTCAAGAGGCAGAGAAGGTTGGATGAATTTCCTCCTCTGCTCGATTCAAGGAAATCAGTTCTGGTGCATTGTCAGCACAAAAGTTGTTCTCTATGTTATCAGCCACTTTAGTGGTTGACGAGGAAGGATAAGGAGCTTTGCTACCCAGCCTTTAACAAAAAAAATTATACAAATAAGACCATAAACAAAATAGGAGGCCCTAAACTGAATAAATATTAGATAACCCCATTAAACATGGCAGGTAGATAGTACCTATCTCGCCGCTTCTCAAGAAACCTTTGAAGTGAATGCCTGCGTGCTATTGGAAATTCTAAAGAAAGATTACGTAAAAAGCCACAATAGATTCAAATGTTTGTCAGATTAAAATAGAAGACAATGCAACTGCAATATGGTAAATTATAAAAAGACAATTATTTAAGACTACCAGCTCTAAATCTAGCATGAAAATGGGAAAATTATCACCTTGCAGCCTGCAGATGGAATTCTTCTGTGAGGAAGCAATATTATTAGTGATTCCATGTGGAGAAGAAGGCCTTGTGGGAACAGGTGAAATGAGGGTAGATTGGGTCTCAATCTTTTTCATTTCAGTAGACTTGGCAGCAGCAGCAGCAATAAGCATTATTTCATGCACCTGTTAGCATATAGAAGGATGATTTAGGATTGCATCATACCACGTAAAGTTAGAGACTCAAGGCACAGCAGCTACAAAATTCGTTTGTGATGTAAAAGTGCAGCAAGGGTATACCTTTTCTGCAGGGATTCCATCATAGACACAAACACTCCCATTGTAGAAGATGGTAAGCTGGTTTGTACTAGGAATCACTGCATTAAGTCCAGATGCAGGCACTGACCTAAAAGAGAAATAATAAAAAATAAACATACAAACAAACACAAACATAAGCACAAATGTATGTAAACCCATCGGTTAGAATGAACTTGAAGGAAATTGTAAATTGGACTTTCCAGAATCATCGATCCATTAATCCTAATTTTTTTTCATATGCTTTGTAAACTTTTAGGTGATAAGCTTTGTGTATTATTAAGAGATGTGCCGAGAATTAATTTTTAATTGAACTCCAAACAGATTAGTATAAGTGCATGCTTGTTTTAGTTTTTTCAACGGAAATGGTCGTTTTCTAAAAGCTCCTTCAAGAAGCTACGAAAACAAAAAAAGTCTCTTTCTCACAAAAGTAAGCTTATCCAAATACTAACTTAAATAGGTGTCTTAATAATCGTTGCTAAACAACATTGCAGGCAGCTAGGAAGCCCTTGACTTTGGATTCAATTGCCAAGCCATAATAGTTAATACGCACATCAATAGGCCTTAATACCACCCCTGTTAAAACAGTGTGATGCACATCCCTTGCAATTGCACCCAAACAGAACGAAAGAGTGCACATGAATTTCATCGATTAAAGCATCAAAAGTTTTCCTGTACTTTAAGTCTATCCAAACCAAAAGGGTATTTTGCTGGGAGACAATGTGTAACTAAAACACAAGAAGAAACAGGAGATGATTTGAGGCACATATCTTAAGATAATCTGATAACAGAGGTTAAATCCCAATTGCTTCCTCGGACTTTTTTATATTTAAACAATTGAAGTTTGTTATATTTTTTGGTGAATGTAGAATACGGATTTTCTACTTAGTATTCAAATTGACAGGGAAGGTGATTTATCATATTTGTCATGAAAAGACCCTCAGATAGTAAATTGAAAAGGCATTAAGTAAAAAATGTAGATTAAGAAAAATTCTGCATTTAATTTCATCTTAAGTATAATTCTCTCTTTCCAAATGAATCCACCCATTATCCATGTGAGAACATAAGTGCTTTTAATCTAGAATAAACCAAAGGCATTGACTTAAAAAATGAGTCCCTGGCGAACAATAAAATAGCCCCAACTCATTTCCTTTGAAATAAGAAGACATTTGGTTAATGTTTTTCCAGGATCGTGAGTGTGTTTTTAGGATATATTTTAGGATACTTTAAAATACAGCATAACTTTTACGTTCATTCCAATTAGAGGGGAAATGCCACAAGAAGATGCTGAGAAATTTTATACTTGAGAGAAGATGAGAAAGAGGAAATTTTATACTTAAGATGCAAAGATGCTGTGAAATCAAAGGGTTAGCAATTAAACACGAGTAAGACAAGAGTGGGCCAAATTGGGATGCAAGTTCAATAATACATGGGTGGGTTGTTCTACGGAGAAAATTGAAGATCATAAATCATATAATACAAGAAGTTCCATAATTAGGTATTTTGGGTCTAGTTTCAAAGTGATTGGGTGATTGATTGAGACATCATGAATATAAGCCAGATGGATTAAATGAAGAAATGTTTCAGGTATGATTCATGATAATAAAGTACCCATCAAAGTCAAAGCAAAACTTCTACAAGACAGTTGAAGAAAACAACAATACTCTACAGTGCGAGTGTTAGTCAAAAGTTTCCTCCTAGAGAACAAAAATAGATGAAACACGCGCAGCGAATATAACATTAAGCTAACTGAGTGAATAAACAAAAAAAGATAAGACTAGGATTCTAGCAATGAATACATCTGACAGAAAACTCTAACAGGGAGAAGAAGACAGAAACTTGCTTCAGGTGGGTGGTTTGATTATGCGAGACAGAGGATGAACAGAGGTTCCAGTAACTAAAGTGGATCAAACAAAACTTGAAGAGAAAACATTAAACATGATCAAATATCAAATTATTTTATGAAAAATTAGTTTTTGATAGAGTCATACGGTACAAATTGATCTACTTAGCAGATTCCACCTAATTGACTAAGGTTAGGTCGTTATCCCGACAAAATATTCCCTTTTCCACTTCCCAGAATTTCATTCTTGCAAAGGAAAAAATTAATTACCCAAATCAAATCCCCAAAGCTTTCTTAGCCCACATAACTCACACAATCCAAAAGACGGGTCCAACTAAAAAGTTCTCTCGATTCATCAGAAAACTTAAGGTAGGGTTACAACCTACAAGTACAATCGAAACGCCCCTATTCTTTTTCCAATCATACATATCTACAGCACCAAACAATACCCCTTTTCAGTCAACACACAAAATACTCCAATTTATTTTTTAATTTTCATCTATCAAACGTCAACACAGAACCCAAAAGCACATGGGTCCTCCTCTATCTCACCTCACACATACGGAAACCATTGAACTAACACAAACAAAACCACTCTTTTATTCTTCATCCATGGCATATCATCATCCACAAAAACTAGCCAAGATCAAAAGGGTAATTACAAAAATACAATAATTGAAATAAAAATAAAAAAGGAAGGATCTTTGTGTGAAGAGAATGTGAGTTTATCCATAGAAACCGAGACAGAAGAGTTGACGTACTTGTTGGGTGAAGAGTCATGCATATTGGGCTGGACCAGGTGGTGTTCTTCCGTGTTGGAACAAACTCTTTGAGGTTTCTCCACAGGCGGGGGAGAAGATTCTAGAAGGGAAACCTCGGACTTGACAGTGACAGAGCCAACCATTGTTCGGAGAAAACAAGAGAGGGATCAGAAGGTGGGGAGGGAAACAGGGAAGGAGGAAGAGAAGAGATAAGGAAAGGGTGAATATTTGGGGAAGCGTGTCTGGGAATTTTCAAGGCTCCGAGAAAAGCTATGTAGATTCCTGTAACCTGCGGTGTGACCAACCATGAATGTTGCCGACTTTTTTTTAATGAAGCATGTGTTTTTTGTGTTTTTCTTTCTCTTTTTTTTATTTGGTTACTTTATCTGTTTCTTCTCTGCTTTGCGTCTCTCACAAGTTGCCATCACATGGCCTACTGGCCCACTGGAAATTCCTACTCCGACTTCTCAGTTCAACCATGCTCTCATCTTCCTTCATTTAATTTGCTTTTGATTTGATATTCAAAATCTTATATCTCAAGAGGTATTCTTAATTTTTGCTCAAACATGTTTAAAGGACTTGCCTTTCTATGCAATTAAATATTAATTGGTGGATAAATGGGTGGTTATGATTAAATAAAATTATTTGGCTTAAACATGTACAATACAATTATTTATTTTATGTTGAGTTTTTTTTCTCTTGAATTGAGGTGTTGTCTGATTAGATAAATTATTGTTAAAACCTATAACATAATCATTTGTTAGGATTCCAAATTCCAATAACCTCACATAACTATCTCCACAATACATTAGGAGTATTTAATTTTATATTGTAATTTAAATGATTTATTATATTCTAATCACTCAATATTATTCTAGGTTTTGATGATAAAAATGCCTGAGTAATAAATGGATGAAGAAAATGAGTTACAGTATCAAATAATTCTTAGAAACATGTTTAACAAAACTTATGTTTCAAAGTGAATAGGTGAGTGTCCAATCAAAGCTTTTCTTACCACACACTATTTTGAAAAAATGTTGAAGACTTTATAACAGTATGTATAATTTTGTAAAGCTGGCCTTTTATCCAACCTGTGCATGATTCAGGTTTGTAACGTTAATTGATTATGTTATTAAAAAATAGTACATGTAAAATTTTAAAGTGACATAAATATTGGTCAAATCTAAATATGTGTTTATCACCCTCTTTAAATAAATATTAACTCTTATTAAAAAATTTAATATTTTTTAGTTTATCAACTTTTTTATTCGTTTTATTAAACCTGCAATTTGGTAGGTCAAAAATAAATTAGGTAGACTAATTTGTTGACTTTTCTATTTAAGAATTAAAATAAAAATAATTCTTTATTATATTATTTAAAATATGTAAATATAGAAAATATTGTTATTTAAATAATTAATATATATAAGTTAAATTTCGATTATTAATTATAATAAAATAATTTAATATATAAAAATAATTTTTTTTTAATTTATGTAATTAGAACTCTAAATAAATTCTAATTTTAAAATACACATAATATATATATATATATATATATATATATATATATATATGAATGAAACGGTAAGTTAATTTGTCCTATCTCATTTTTTATTTACATGTTAAGTATGGACTAATTTAAAGTAGATTTGACTGACTTATTTCGTTACTTCTAATTTTAAAATGTAAAATATTCATAAATAAAAAATTTATCTTTTCTTCTTATATTATTGTTTATATTTTCTTAATTTTTTATAATAGATTGATATTAAGAGTTTAATTTCAATTTTCTTTGTTTTTTTATTTATAATATATCATTAAATTTTAATATCAATTACTTCATTCATATTGTCTCTTCAACTAGTTCAAAAGGATGGTAAAACAAGATTAAGAAATTTATTGAAAATAATAACTTTTATTAGACCTAGATGGTTTAGTAGTTATAGTTCAATAAGTAATTTGATAAACCCTACTAATATGTGTAGACATAATAAATATATTGTAATAAAAATCTATTAAGTGTTAAAATCTTTAAGATAAAATTTAAAGATACTTGAAGAAATTCATCATTCATATCACCAACTCAAGACCATCTATACCAAATATAAACAAATCTCATAAGACAAGACATGTCTAGTAAAATTATAAAATCCAAGTGCCTAAATGGCCATTTACAAACTATGCAGGTTTATCAACCTAATTTTGAGAAGGAATTTGACAAAGTTTTGAAAAATTGGTCTACTTAATCAATATGAATGATGTTCACGTTGCTTTGAAAATAGCAAGTTCAAGACCAAAAATAAAAAAACTAAACAAAGAATACTCGAGCGTAAACAAAAGTTTAAGTATTCTTTAAAAAGGAAATAATATGAAAATAAAAGTCTTGTTATTGAAAATACAAAGTGTTGAGAAAAGTCTATCCTAGGTAGACCATACTCAAACAATAGACAATCTACTATACAAGAATGAGACATTTAAAAAGATCATATAAATAATTGTCATATAAGTATAAATCAAATTAATTATTTTTTCCAAAATTTGATTTTTTTTTATAATTTTCATATAGCATCATGTAATAAAACATTAGTTCCTTCATTTTGTAATCTTAAAACTTTAAAATTTTGAATTAAATAAAAAAATTAAAATGTAATCCAACAAAAAATTAAAATTTTCATATCTTTTTCTTTAATTTTCTTCAAATTTTGTATATTTATTGTTACTTATTTTTATAAATTGTGTTACGTAGAGTTGATATTGTGAAACTTTTATTTATTGTATAAGATTTTTTCATTAAAAAAGTTAAAAATGATAAGATGTACTTTTTATTTATGTTTAATAGAAGATCAAATCATTCACTTTTATTATATATATATATAATTGTTTGTTTAAATATAGATATTTACAGAGTTTTAGAGATATTTATTTAAAATCATATAAATAAAGTTTTAAAGTTGTTTGTAATTGTTTAAGAATTATTTTTCATATAAAATAAATAATAATAATAATAATAATAATAAAAGAAATTAAATTAGCTACCAGTTAAATTAGATAAAGTTATTTGTAGCTTATAAATTAAAATTACAAATTACTTTAAATTAACTTATTAAAAACTTTTATATTAGTAAAATTAATTTATCCAATGAAATAATTTACTACCCAGCTTATGTGTTCATCATAACCATTCCAGCTTATATGTTCATCTTATATTGGTTTATCACTCAAGAAAATAATAACCATTCTAATTGACTAACAGAGATTGGAAATAAGGTGGAAGAGATAATTATATTATAAAATTATTGTTTCATGTTCTCCTTTTTGTTTTCTACTAATGATTGTTTTGAAGAATTTTTCTCAACCCCTTTATTAATTGCTTAATTCATAATCATGTCCTATAAAATTAATGCCAAGTTTAAACTTTTGAGAAAAGAAATTCATTTTTTTCAAGGATTCTTTTGGTGACTCTGCAATGGAGATATGCATAAATATTTTTTATTTGTTGTCATTAAATAAGGTTGGGCCCAAACAATCTTGGACATCTATTGGGTTTTTTCTTAATTATCTAAATTTGTAAGGATTAATATAAAAATATATTTCTCATTAGCAAACAGGAATAATAACGATATAGACCAAATTTACTCTTTTAAAGTTATAATAAAACATAGTATATAAATGAAAGAACGTTTTTTGTTTTCTAAAATTAATTTTGCAAATTAAAATAAAGTAGAATTGTATTATAAAAATATGATCGTTTTGAAAGAATTAGAAAATATTGGTTTAAGATTATAATCATAAATGTAAGATTCGAGTCTTACAAATGTTTTTATTAAAATATATAAACATGATAATAAAATAAAATTAAAAATATTAACTAAGATCTAGATTTATAAAATGAAATTTACATTATTTATAATTTTTTAATTAAAAATTAGTAAATTAAAATATAAATAATATATTATTAAAGTGATTATATAATCTGCACCCTTGTGACCATTTTCAATTGTTATTACTAATAGTTTCAATAAATGCCCTTCTGTCCATTTTCAACTGCTCCTAATAGTTGCGGTCCCATCTCCTCTCTTTTCCATTATTATAACCTAACAGGCATTAGGTCTCTTTCCCAATAAATTTATATGAATTTATGTTTCAATTTAGGAAAATTTATGAAATTGGGGGCTTTTTTTTAATTTATACTAAAATGTAATGTACAACTTTAATTTTCTTAATTAGAATAAAATCATATTTCTTAATACAACTTAAAAAATAATAAAAATAATAGAAAGTGCGAGTTCAGTACAATTAAAAAAACTAATATGACTTCTCAGTAAATAATATTGTCTAAATTTTTAATAAAACTATAATTAATAAGTAGGCAATATTTTAATTTAAATACACTATCAAAAAAATATAAGTTAAAATAAGTTCCGTAGTGTTTTAGATTAGGTATGCTTGTATAATGAATAAAAGTTAATCAAATTATATCGTTAATAATTCTGTAAGATACAAATTGTAACGAGTAAAAAATTATAAAACAAAATAATAATATTTTATTTTTTGAAAACATTATAAATAAGAAAATAGAGAAATTTATTTATTAAAAAATTATATTTTTAAATTTTTGTTGAAAGTATATTTTGACTTTATGTGAAAAAAAAATAATTAGTGGTAAATTGAAATACTATTTAAGTTTTGATTAAATAAAGGATAGAAAATTATTATCTGGAAAAGTTAGAAAGTTAAAGAAATTTTAAATTAAGAAAATTTTTATTTAAAAACAATAGAAATAAGATTCAAAATATTTTGAATGGTGTAATAGAAATATAATAAATTATATGAATGGATAGAATTGTTAAATGAGTCATATCATTATTTAATTAACTTGTATGATGTTAAATAATAGGTGCAACATATATTTTTGTTGGCTCAGAAGGAAATTTTTTTTTCTTTTTCTTTATGAATTTGTTGTTTTAAAAAAACTCGCAAAAGTGAACCATAAATAATAATTATTTTTGATGTCTAATTTTAATAAAAAAATAATTTTTACTCAAATGAGAGTGATATTTTTTTTAAATAAAAATAATTTTAAAACTGAAGTTGTTATTAATTTTATTTTAATTTAAGCAAATTAGAATTTTGAATTGATTTAATATTATTTATGAAAGTTATAATTTTAGATGTCAATTTTTTAATATCTTTCAAATCAATTAAAAGGAAGATGTAGAGTTTTTTCTAAACTATCAATCATCTGCTTTATTATCAAGAAAACATAAATAAAACGTAAATTGCTAGAAACCATCATATACAACACGTTTAGAATATATACAAAATAATTCATCAAATAATTTATTTAACTATACACATACAATCTTTTTTATTTAGATAATATAGTTTTTTATAAGTTATTTGTTAAAATTATATTTTATTTTTAAAGTAAATTTTAGATTTTTTTTTAAAATTTATATAAATAATTTTTAATGATGTGATAATTTTTTATTTTTATATTTTTTATAATTTTTTTATTATATTATTTTCTATCTTCTGAATTCATTCCATTTTTTTATCCCAAAAAATATTTTTATTTATATTATTTACATCAATTTTCAAAATATAAAAAAGTAGATTTAAATTTTATGTCAAGAACAAAAATACAATTTTTACATTGATAAATTAAAAACATATTTAATAATATGAAAATTTTGAAGTGAAATTCGAAAATCAAACTGAAATCCTTGTAACATATGAACTTGTTATACCAAATAAGATACGAATTTCTTGTTACCCACTTACCACTTTTACACAATTATTTCAGTGACAGTGGAAAATTTTCGTAGACACTTACGTCATCAATCACCTTTTGTCATTGTCAGACAAATTGTGCACCAAAATGAAGCCCAAAAATCCGCACTAAAATCTCCTTATAACCCAATTTTATTTTTATATTTTTTCCTCTGACAACAAAGATTTATATTAATTATGAATTAATTAAATATTATTATTCATTCAAAAGGAACGACCTGTGTCTATATGTGCCGCCTTGATCCCGTATATAATGTTGGGAGAGAAACAAGAGCGGAGTTGAGAATCAAGATCGGAGCAGTTTCTACTATTTTCATTTTTCTTCTTTTGTTTTAATTTAATGCATATTCTGTTTTGAGCTTTGGAGCATCTTCTAGAAATTCTTCTTGTGCTAAGCCATTATTTTCGCAGGTTGCATATAAATTCTGTTTGGTTTTGAAACTGGGATGTGCCAAGTTTTGTTTTTTATTTTCTATAATCTTTCCCATTTTCATGTCTAAATTTTGAAGGTTGCATAAGAGACCCTTTCGTTCTTCGATGCATGGTTAAATTGTTCTATTGATTGGCAAGTCTAAAGGCCTTGGCTTGTTTGCAAGGGAATATTACTCTTTTTACCAAGATTATGGTGTTGCTCTATTTAAATTAAAGAACCTGCGAAGCCTTGTGCGCTTCTTGTTTCAGCAAGCTCTTCCCTTTCTCTGCATTGCTATAATCTTCTTCTTCTCATGGCTCATTTGTTAGGCTATGAACCTTGTTCCCATTTAAGTAGGACCCTTTTCCATTACCCTTCTATTTCTTCCTCTGAGGCTAACAGAAGCGTTGGATTCACTTTTAGAGCTTGTTCTGATGCCAATGCTGGTGATAATGCTAATAGGGTCTTCGTGAAGGAAAAGAAAAAGCTTTATGGTTTTGCATGTCTTCCTCACCCACCCTTGTTAGGTGATTTAGAGAAAGGTATTTCTGTTGAAGATAGGTCTTTGGGTGGAAGCCCCTCCGAACCTTTTTGTTTCCCTGATCAACACTTACTTCAGAAACTTGTTGTCGCTGTTGATGTTGATGAAGGTGTGTCTTTATTATGCTTGTGCTCTCCATCTTTTTGTCATATATGTTATCTTATTTGGCTTGGCTTAGCTATTTTGTCTTACAATTTTCTATGAAGAACCTAGGCTGAATCGTTATCCTGTTCCAGTTTCAATTATTAGTCTGGATCTATACTACATTTACTTTCATTTTATATGTTAGTATGTTTCTTAAACAATATTAAATGACTAAGAAACTATGACAAATATCCCTTCCCTGGGTGCATGAAACTGTCAATTTTTTCTGCAATTCAAATAGAAGCTTGGTGCATGTTACATGTATATATTTATTAATTATTAATTTACATGGTCAATGTTTGAGTTGAAGTTTTTTTCAATTTCTTTCTTTTTCTTAAATGTGAACTTATAACGTTTTTGGCAATTCATATAATGTAAACTTTACTCTATCATTATCCACTTTTGATTTTCCTCTAATGTGTACCTTTTTCATTTTCATTTTTATATAAGCAGTGTTAGGAAACTTTGTGTCAGCTCTGAACGAGTTCATAGCCGATCGATACTCATCAAATCATTCAGTTTCTGAGTATCATGTGTATGAGTTTTTTAAGGTACATCTCATAGCTATTTCAGCAATTCTATTTTTTAATGACAAGTAATTGGAAATTTGGAATTTACGAGTTTTTTATTTACAATATTACATTAATTTGCATGATCTTTCAAAGGGTCGTTTTGCCCCTTGTAACCAATCCTCTATAAAAGAATTGTAACCTTAGATTACGTAAAAAAAAATGAGAACAGATGTAGTATTAGAAGTTATTAACAGTTGCATGGAAACCCAACTTTTATGCAATCAGGCTTATTTGAGATGATTTAATTATCTTCGGCATTGATCTTGCATGACGTAATTTGGTAAATCTACCATTGGTGATTGATAATTATATACCTATAGTTTTAATGGTTTTCTTAGAGATGTGTAAGGTCTCAATCGCACTATCAAGGTATAGGACTTGAGTCTCACATTGAAGTATGGGATTCTGGTGTGGGATTTATAAGGCCTTGGGCATTCCATACACAATGCCTGGTTTTTGTCATGTAGTTCTCGCAAGTTTCTTTTCAGGGTGTGGGAATTTTCAGTGAATTACATGTTCTTACCCGTTCTGCATTCCTCCTTCACAGTACTAGTGTAGAATTCTCCTCTCCTCGACAATAGTGTTTTGAATGCAAGCAGACGTTCTGTTCTGTTCTGCTTTCCTTGGTTCCACACCTTGTAGTACTTAGTTTTAACCTTAGTCTATTCTTGTTTCTTTCTGAAGTACACTGAACATAGAAAAAACCTATTTGATATGTTTGGCTAAGTTCTAGCATGTCTTATGGAATACAAATTGGACTCAATTAACAATTAGGAAGGGAAAAGAACATAAAAGAAAGAAATTTATATAAAGAAGGTGCCACAAACAAGGTTTGATAAGTTTAAGGATGATTGCCACGAGAATTGGTGAATTTTTTATAAGATCACAAGCCATTTACTGCTTTGTTTCAGTCATAGCTGTATTACTGTTTTAGTGTATGGGTTCATGTACAAGATCCAGCCAGGGATAGAGAAATAAATCCGCATTGGCCCTGAATATTGTTTAGATCCACACATTATTTGAGTCTTACATACCTTCATTTTTCTAGTTGACAATTATTTTATTGAATAACTATAGATTATTTATGTGATTTATTTCAAGCTATTTTTCACTGTGTCTTTCAATCTTACAATTTGAGACAATTTATGATTCAAGTTTCAAATATTAGCCCAATGCTTCACAATTTGAATTATGATTAGATATATAACTATAGATAACTGCTTGTATGAATGGAAACATGCATTTCTGTTAACTTAACAGAAAAACATGTTTCCATTTATAGTGTTAACTCTCAATTATGTTCTATCATGGGTTTTTTTGTGTTTGTATAGTTTTGGTCCTTTTTCTTATGAGTACTTTTATCTTGTCTTGCCTTGATCTGCAACTTACTGTACGCATCAGTATATCTGGCTTCAACCACCTTATTTCTATGAATGAAAATTTCACTGATGAAAAGATAATTTATGCTTTTAATTACTCATTTAATCCATTGTATTGAGTTGAATGAGCATGTCTGTATGTGAGTCTGATGCTATTGCTATGAACGAAAATTTAACTGATAAAATGATCATATGTGCTTATGAATAATTTATTCCATTGTATTGCTTTGAATGAGTGTGTTTGTATGCGAGTCTGATGAATCTTTCATTTCTGATACAGATATGGAACTGTTCACGTGACGAAGGTAACTGCATATCTATCAGTCACATCGATGTTGTATTGTTTGAAATTGTGAATTATTCTTCTCTACTCCCACTCCATTTCTTATGAAAATCAGTAGGATAATCAGATTTGAATTATTTTATTTCTTATTTCATTTTCACCTTCATTGATTGAAGGAACTATGTTGTGTTATGAAATTTGACATCTTTCAAGAGAACAGATCTATTGTGAATAAAGTTCTTAAACCAGTTTAATTTGTGGACCATATAGTTGTCAAATTTGAATTGCTTTGCATACCATTCTAATAGAGATCAACCCTAATCATGGAAAAAATTGTGTTTTAATGGCTACAACTAGAGCCTCATCATCTCAGAAAAATATACTGTCAAAATTACTACCTAAAATTACTGAATGCTTTCCTTTGTTCTCCACTCCCAAATGACTCTGTTTCCTCCTCTAACTAGCCAACGTTACACCCACAAGGTAACAACTAATTGTCTCCCTCCCTGCCACCAATCCTTTGCATAGACTTTTCAGACCTTCCCATGGTTTGAGCCCAATAGCTGAAGCCATCTTCTGTTCCATCTCACTTGTTAAATGATGTTTCAATATCCAGGATGTGTATGATACTCGTATTCTTATATGTAAACATTTGATTAGGTGAAGAGTCAAACAATTCAATAACTTTATGAAGTCCATTTATATTCATATTCTTGTGCTTTGTGCTGAGTACCATCATGTTGTGCAGCAAATACTCGTGTTCATGAATTTTTTGAGACATCATACTTCAAGTCAGGGATCCAACCTATCCCAGGAGCTCAGACGGCTGTGCAGAAGTTATCAAGATTTTGTAACCTATCAGTTGTAACGTATGATGTTGGTATTTATTTTACTTCAACCTTTAGCAGAATCTGTTCAGCACGAACTAACAGCCATTGTATATTTTATGATCAGATCTCGGCAAAATGTGATCAAGGATCACACAGTTGAGTGGATTGAGAAGCATTTTTCTGGACTGTTTCAGGAGATTCACTTTGGAAACCACTTTGCTCTTGATGGGGTGTCAAGACCAAAGTCAGAGATTTGTAGGTATGCAACTAAATCCTGTTCACCTTCATTTCTCTGCTTTAGCACAAAACCATTGTTTCATTGCCAACATTTGACCTATTCACTTGATAATCAGATAAAAAAAGCTGCTAGATAAATGGTTACAATGATTTGTTGTTGATAGATTCCTTGTATACTGTTAGGTCTTTACATGCCAATGTTCTCATTGATGATAATCCAAGATATGCCATAGAGTGCGCTGAAGCTGGAATTAGAGTCCTACTCTTTGATTATGAAAATTCATACCCTTGGTCCAAGACTGATTCTGCTGATCAGCATCCCCTGGTAACCAAAGTTGAGAACTGGGAAGAAGTTGAACAACAATTGATGTCATTGATAGCTTTATAGTTACTTGCTTAAATCCTACAACAAGGATTTGTGGAAAGTACTCATTTTTAGATGAAGTAGTGGACTAGTTCTTATGCCTGAAATATCTAATGAACACTTGAAAAAGGTGAAATTAGGAGAGGTAGCTTCTAGAGTTTATTATTGTTTATATGGTTAATAGGGAAAATTTTGTTTATACGCTTAGATGGATGTTTAATGGAAAATCTTATTTATCATGGAGTTCTACCTTCACCAAGTTCATTTTGTAACACTTTTGTTCACTCTTCATTGTGTTCAATACCATTAAGCGTGGTTGGTCTTATGTGAAAAACATCTTTTGATAACAAATAACACCTTCTAGTCAAGAAGCCTTTTTCAATTTCATATACATAGCATAATATTAAAATAAAAATTATTACCATAAATTAAAATTTTAATAATATGCATAATAATTTTATGGGTAAAGTAAAATGAAAATGGCAAATATTTTGAATTTTCTTAAGAAAAAAGTTAAAATATATATTATTAAATATCAAAATGGCATTACCATAAATAGTTAAAAGAGTAATAAAATTTTCTCTTTTAATTGGTTTTTGTTTTAGTTTTTTGAACTAGTTATTTGTGAAGTGTATAGTAATGTTTTTAAAGCAAAGCTTTCAATAAATTCTTAAAAATTGATTATAGAGCAATGCGAACCTTTTTATCCTTTAAAGCCTTCTACTTTGGACGTGGTATCATCCACATTTTACACACTAATTAAAATCATGTTTAGATGCTTTGGCTTCCTTGAGGTATTTTTCAATTAAACTTTGAAGAAGAGTTTACACGACAAAGAACCAAATCGAATATCTGAATTGGAATCTCTTAAGCTTGGTTTCATTATCAATTTTCATATTGGTTTTAGTAAAGACTATAACTCTAAAAATAAATTATGATAAACAATTTACATATAATTGATTTTTTAATATTGCTGTTATATATAATACAAAGGTGTGACATGTGTGCACTTGAGAAGGTCGGTGGTGAACCTAGTTACAAGGTTTTGAGGGAGAAAAAAAATAGTTTTGATATCTTAAGAAAAAATTATTAGTTTCTTGTTTTACCTTTTAGTTCTACCATTTAATTATCCAATTAAATAATTACAATTTTTTACGTGGTATTTGTATATCTAATTTTCCAAAACAATAAAGGACACTCTATTTGTTTTCGATGTTTAAGGTAATACTAATATTTTCTTTTATATTCCTTGTATATTCTTTCACTTTTGAGCTCAAAATGTTAAAAGAGAAACTCATTGAATGTTGTTTGGTTTTGACTATGGTATAATAAAAGAAGCTACCAATAATTTAATAAAGAAGGACACGTGTCTTCAACGGAGAAGAGGCCAAACACATTCTACAAGGAGAGAAAAAAAAGTGAACGTTGAAAAGCTGGTGAAGCCATGCAACAAGGAAGAGAAAAAGAGAGAAGATAATTGGTGTGATGTCAAAGAAAAAAGTTTGGATAAAATATTTTACATTGAAATTTTGTATTGACAATCTGCATAATAAAAGTATATTAATTTTTTCTATAAATTATCAAAATAAAAATGAGTTACGATTTGAAAGGTTCCAAACAAGGAATGGAATTAATATTGTTCCATTTGTTAAAGCCCCACTGCTAATAACATTTTGAGTTTCCATTAAGTGATTTCATGTTAACTTTGTAATATAAATTACCATATATAGAGTTCCCATAAATGTGCATGAAAGGACCAAAACGAAAATCATAAATTCCTTCATTGAAAAGCAAATTGAAAGGTGACAAATTCATCCATTTATTGTTTTCTTGATATATAGATATGAAACATGCACTCTCACATGGTGGATCCATGAATTTACGAACCACATTAATTTCCTCTTAAATGTTTGACATAAGAATTAGTATATTTGTGAAAAGTCAAACAATGTTGGAACTCAATCACCATGGGATCCATTTCTTATACATACTTATATATTTAGAAAGAGACATAAAAAGATTAATATACAACAGAAACAGAAAAATTTGGAGTCATGTAAAAAAAATAGAACTTTCATAAAACAATATAAATATAACTAATAAGTTTATGTTAACATTTGGATTTCCGGATCCATATTACAAATGTGAAAAATATATAATTTGTTTGAATAGTTTTAACATTGGATAATTGTTCTATGTTAACTTAATTTGATGTATGCACTAAATAACTTTTATGGAAAGACAATAAAAGCAAGGACTTAAAAGTGTTGTTTCTACATAGATAAATTGTTAGTTTAAATAATATTATACTAAAAAAGATACATATATAAGTTCAAAATGTAAGAATTTTTTTTAAAAATTTGAAATTAACTATTTAAGGAATGGAAAGTGTGAAAATAAACACCTCTGTTCATAATATTTGTGAAAAATATTGATTGATTCAAAGCTAAGCACGAATTATAATAATTTGTTTCAACCCAATATATAAACAAAAGCCAAGATAATGTCTTTACAAACGAAAGCTTTCTAGAAAAATAGATTAATCGACAAAAAATAGAAAAAATATATATTTTATTATATATATATATATATATATATATATTATTCTACCAAAATTAAAAATCCATTTTTTATTAGCTAGAAATATAATTGATATTTCAAATTTGGAATTTTATTTCAAAAAAATTGTATTATATATTAATCAACTCAAGGCCAAACTAAATTGGGATAGTTTTTTTATATCAATTAGAGAAACTTCATTCAATGTATATGATTTTATAAAAAAAAAATATAATTATGTGTTTTAAAAATAATTTAAAACATTCCTTCAAAATTGGAAACATAGGATAAAAATATTTGTATATAAAGAAAAATTAAATATTTGTTTTCTGAAAATTCAACATTACAAATGCAAGTAATCATTTGCCTCAACTTTCATGAATTTTGTAATAAAGTGGTATATATGTTAACAATATTGTACTATACAGAGAGATTCTAAAATATTAGTATTGAATTGAAATAATATTACTTACAAAAAATATCTTTCAAAAATAGTAGTCAATAATTATTATAAAATTATCTTTTGATATTGAAGAAGAAAATTATGTCATTGGATTAATGTTTTAAAAGTAAATTTTGGTATAACTCCAATATTATATATGACGTTTAGTTTCATTTTTCAAGATTCATGCAATATCTTTGGACTGCTGTACTTAAGAGTAAAAACACAACTAAGCTTCCCAAATAATAACCAAAAGAATACATATAAAATGAGAAAATAAAAAATATATTAAAACAGTAATAAGAGAAAAAAAATCTGATGATGTATCTGAATATTTATTTATAAGTTGTCATGTTTACTTCATCCAAAATCGAATAATACATGTTTTTTTTTTTAATTTTTAAATCAACTCCACAGATGAAAATAAAGAAAATGCTAATAAATAATCTTATTGCAAATACAATTGTTTATAGTTTTTAAAATAAAAATAATAAATTATGAAAAACTATTAAAAATATGCTGAAATATTTTATTTATAAAAAGTATAATCTTTATAAAACAGTTATAAATACACCCAGTAGTTTCATCCTGATTGGACACTATCTTTTAAAAGGTTTCATGTTTATGTTTTTGTTAATTGAAAAAAAAACAACTGAAAAGGAAAATATACTAAGTGACTAGTTATATTTTTCGATAAAAGGTAATAGATATTATATACTAATAATATAATTATTGAAAAAAATTATCTTATACATCAACAACACCCTGTTATATAAAACACTACATACTAACTATTTACTAATTTGTTTACAATTAATTATATCAATAACCATGATTTTCTAAAACAAAATCATAAAATCTTATTACAATAGTCACAAGAAAAATATATGTGCAAACTATCCCACCCTTTAATATAGTAACAGTAACACATAATTTTAAATTTTATCTTATCCCAAACATAATATAAATAAAAATAAACACTTCAAATTTTGGATATGTTAGTCCATTTTGAATTCTTTTATATCCTAATTAGCAATAATATAACTCAATCATCACTTTAATGGATAGCTATCTGCATGTATCTATCCAACAAGTACACACATATAAATAGGAATAGAAAAGGGATGATTTAATTTTGTTGACATGAATACATACCGAAAATAATAATGTTTACCTTCAAATGCAGGAGATCCAAGGATAAACCTATAATTTATCCAATTTTCCTTTGAATAAAGCTTTAATAAAATTGAATTTTTTTTAAAACACATATTAATTAAATGTTAATAAGAATCTAATAGTGTTAAAAAAGTTTGATAAATATTTATAAGTAATAGAAAATTTTGTTAAAAGTTTTTTTTTTTTCATTTTTATTTGGTCGACATAATTTTTTTTTGAGATAAAGGTTTGAAATATGGCTTTATATGCTCCTTGAAGTTAAAAAAGTTATCATGTATAAATTTTTTTTATCAAATTGTCAAGTCTTCCTAAATAATGTGAGTGATATTGATGATACAACATCACAACACACTTTTATATTCACCAATTGCTCTTTCATTATAATTTCTCTTTCTTTACTTAAACATTGAAGTTTCTAAGTCTTGTACGAGAAATAATACATAATCCAAACTTATAAACTCTTATACTAGCCACATTAACACAAGTAACCCATCTATAATTATTCATAATTTGTTGTTAATAAGACAACTTATATGAAAAATATTTTTTGTGAGTATTATTAAATTTCTTTTGGACTTGAACAATCATTCTTTTTACCATCAATAAATCACCTTCATATGAAGTTTCAAGTTCATTTCACTAGACAAAAGAGAGGATTGAGAAGATTTATTTTTATATAATTAAGTAGTGAATTGTGTTAACTAATAATTATTATAACTTTTATATTGGAGAAATTGTATGTAATATGCCCAAACTCCAAAACACTTATATTTTAATGTGTACTAAAATGGAGTAGAGTTTTTATCTTTAGAGAAATTATTTTATGAATTGGACATTTTTAGAAAATTTAAAAGATTGTGTATCATTTTTATATTTATTTTTATCCTTCCAAAAAGAACTGTACAATATGTTAATTGCATATGATAAAAACTGACGACTAAATAAAAACAATTTTTTATTGTGATGGTATGAATTAAAATTTTGATATTAAAAATTAAGTAATGGTAAAATATATAGAAAGGAGCATGCATATAAAAATGTTATTAAAATTCCACAAAATTATGAACGAAAAATATTGACATGCCTAATACGCAACTTGTATATACCACAAAAGACCAAAAAGAGATTCAACATTATCTTCGCTCCATGGCTTTCTACACATAATTATATTCCACATAAAAATATATTTTTCTATTTCATAATAAAAGAATAATATTATTTTTTGTAATGATTTTAATTTTATCCATTTAATTATAATTATTATGATTTCAGTTTAAAACTAACGGCGTCTCAAAAACTAGTTTTATGAGAATAAATTACTCAATTTATATATATTCCATCGTATTAAATTAATTAGTATTGAGATATTTAGAATCATAAGATCGATTTGATGATTGAAGAAAGGAATGAAAGAAAGAAAGGAAAAATAATAAAAAAATTAATACATTAACTACTAGTATTTGTTTATAATTGAGATATCTTTTAATTTTTGCACCTATAATTTTTAGTCTTTATTACTTATTCTATCGAAGAAATTAAAAAGATATTAAAAGTAATGTTTATTCAATTATAGTCAACAAATAAATAATCTTACCCCATAAAAATCACTTTTAGGCATAATTCAACCTCTTAATTTAAGTTATATATAAACTATTTTTTTCATATCACTCTTAAATAAGAAATCTTGGTAGATAATTAAGTTTTTCAATGCAAAATGTAGTTCTTTGAGGAAAAAAAAGAAACTAAAGTGGCTTTAACAATTTTGAAAGTAGAACTTTTAAAGGAGAAAGTATTTATTTGAAGTCACAGTTAACCACTTTATTTGAATTGCAACTTAATTAGGTATTTCTCACACCCAACTCAGGTTTTCATACTTTATCATTAAACTAACATAATTCAATTATCATAAATACATGTTTCGATTTTAATTTATATTAATCAAAAGATCAATCTTTTTATGATATTATGAGTGTTGGTCTTCCGACAAATTTTTCTACACATTAAAAAAGAACACAACCAAAATTCACAAATGTGACCACAATGTAAACCAAACATATAAGATTGTTCATTCAAAAAATTGGATTATTAATTTTGTACAAGTGGCAATAGCACCAAAGCAAGCTGTAAACGCGCTTTTGTTGTTGGGGCATCGCCGTATCTTTAAAGCAGGTCTCTTTCGACTTCATTGCTTTCTCAGTCTGTGTATATATATATATATATATATATATATATAAGCACTTGTGTGTCTTAGAGAAGACTCCATGCACCAATTAATGTTTTGGTTTTGAAATTTTTGTGAAATGATCAAAGAAAAAAGTGTTTGATCATTGTGTAATTAATGTCTGTTTATAATAAAGTTTGGAAACATAAGTATGGATCAAAAGTATATTAAACTTAATTTTGATAAAAAAAAAAGAGAGTTTAGTTTAATGTGATTTATGTCGGATTTTTTTTTTCAAAAGTATGTTAATAAAAATAAAATTTATTCAGATAAATTCTAACTAGAAGTATTTTACTTGATGTTGATGTTTAAAAAAATATCGCTAGCCAAAAATTGATTTTTTAAAAATTGTAAAGATATATACACTTCATCTATACACTTATTTAATATTTATTTATTTTTTATTACTATTTTTATAATAAATTTATAATTTTTTCTTTCTTTTTATGTGTGGCTAAAATGTAAATTAAAAATAAATCTTTTTCTTTTCAAAAGCAACCCATATATTACTTCCACCTACAACCTAATTTAATTTAAAAAAATTCTTTGAAGGAAAACCAAATGTAATAGCAAATTGAGTATAAAAAGACAAAATTTGCTGGAGAAACCGAGATGGATATCTAAACATGGAAATAAAAAAATGTTGTGAAAAAATAAAAATAAAAATAAAAATTTTATTAGTTGTAAGATAAAATAAATATAATGTAAGAAATAAAAAAGTTAAATAATTTAATTATTTTAATAAAAAATAAATAAATCATAAAGATATATAAATAAAAATATTTAAAAAATAATGCATTAATAAATTTCACAGTATTTTAAAATGATTTCTCTTATTTTCTATTTACCAAACACTAAATATTAATTCTCTCCCTCTTCGCCATTCTTCCCCACTCTAAAATGGTACAACCTAAGTCTTTTACCTAACCATTTTGATCCAAGTTTCTAGCTAACTATGGTGTCAAATTATTTAATATGTCATTAATGACATAATACAATAAATCAATCATTTACCAAGTAATGCATGATGGGTAGTTACAAGTATATCTATGCTCCATAATTGTTCCTCATAAATAATACATTCAAGTGAAAAGATAATAGTCCTTCCCCACACTTTAAAATAAAATAATTTGATAGTTTATATAAAATATTATATTTCTTTTTTTCTTCTATTAAATATTATAATTAGGTACTTTTCTGTTAATAAGTAATGAAAATTTTAAAATATTAATAATAAAGATAAATTTAATTAGTATATTAATAATATTTTAAAATTCAACAAAACCAACTGAATTAGTATTATATTAATAAATATGTTTAATTAGTATTATATTACTGATATAAAACAAGTTATTTATAATTTTTTTCACAATGATTATATAAAATCTGCAGTTGAAAAAAAGGAACATAATCACTCTTGTAATAATAATTAAAATATAATCAGAAAGTATAAATGGACACTTTCTTTTATCTGTTTAGTTATTTATAATGGTGGATAAGGGGTGGATGTCACACATATGCTCAAATATATGTAAATAGATAAAGAATCATAGTTGGAATGCATGTATCTGTTTAGGAGACTTTCTTTGTATTTTTTTCTTTTTTTTCTCTTTTTTTTAAAAGAGTTTGAACATTCTTTTATGTTTCATTTAATAGAGTTATTCTTAGTCGATAAAAAAAAATTATTATATGCCATTTAATAAGCTTAACATGCCTCATTTGTTTAGTATGTTTCTACCATTATCTTCATCTCTATTGTGTTGTTTTCTATCATCGATTGTCACCATTTGGTTTGTGTTTGTGCTGCTTACAACTGCTTCCATTACCTTCTATTATTTCTGTTATGGTTGTGTTGCCATTATCATCTCTACTCGTGTGTTTGTGAACCAGGCTCCCCTCCAACAATATTATGTCATTGTTATTCTCATGTTTTCTTTTCTTCTTCAGTTTAGTGTTTATAGTTTTTTTTATATTTTAAATTTTATTTATTATATTATTTGCATATTTAGATATTTGTAGTTTTAAACTTTTAAGGAATTATAAGAAGTTACAAATTACGTTTTAGAATTGTAATTTTAGAATTTTATTTCTTAAAGTTATGTTGAGATATATATATTTACATGCTAGACTAGGTTTTAGAATTGTTAGTTTATAATTTTGGATATTAAGTTATTGAAATATATTGAGAATTTTATTATGTTCATAATTTTATTATTGAAGAAATTTGGATATATCATTTAGGTTTAATTTTTAGGTAAGTTATTTTTTTCATTTTTTGGAAAGTTTTTTCTTATTTTTATTTACATATATTCCTATTATTTGCTTTATAAGAAAATAAGAGGAGTGAGTAGTGACAATCATTTTAGTGAATCTTAAATTGTCTATTACTTAAATAAACATATAATTCTTTTGAAAACAACAATAGAGAAAATTTAATTGAAGAGTTTTACTTTTAATATGAGTTTTCCATATGAAAAAAACTATTATTTTTCGTTATAGTCTTAGTGCAATTTTCTTGACAAAATATCAAGTTTCACGATGAATTAAACATATTTATGTTGGTAATAATTTTCTTCACATTGGAAAACAAGTTGAAGTGTGAAAGATTAGTACAAACTATAATACAATTATATGTTAACCAAGTTTGTTCTAGAAACAAGTTTACGTAGTGTTTAAATTTGTTGAATATTAATTATTGATAGCAATCGTCTAAGTACATTTATATGTGAGAAGACTAAGTCATGGTGAAGTTAGTTAAGAATGACATGTGAATGATTAGAACGTTTGAAAACTTACATATATCTTCTAAAATTGATAAAATAATATATATTTTATAAAGTGTCAATGTATCATGTTTGTTGTTATTAGATAAGTTAGACTTTATCTTTTCAATATATATGTAGTTAATCTATGTATAAGTTGTTAATAAAAAAAATTTATATATGCTTGTCTAATTTGCATTAATCATTTTTATAATTATTTATCTTTTATTTTTAATTATTACATATTTATTATTGTTATATGTGTTTATAAAAGAACCAATATATTATTTCTTCTTTTTATGATATTTTTATTTTAAAAATATTTGTATAATAGCTCATATTTTAGTGTAATTGACTTTGACCGATATTTTTATTTTTAATTTTAAAAATAAACTACTACAGTATAAATGTAACTTAAACGAATTTCACTTTTGTAAATGTATGCGCAACATTCTTTTTTTAATTTTTCCTTACATGGTTGTAGTCTCCTTTGGCTAGGTCTAGTTTAACAACTACAAGTAATTGAAATAGATGATTGGGTTTTAGAGACAAGATTGAAGCATGCGCTAACCGCTATAACCGACCAAGGTAATGTGCGTAAAATGTTTTATATTACAATGTGTTAATGTGTAAAATTAATTTTGTCTGCTCAGAACATGCTGAAATGATGGTGAAAAACTGGTTCTTGTCCTGAAGAATAGACCCTCCCATATGGGTCTCTAGTGTTAATTTTTTTTTCTTTAAATTTGTTCGTGCATCCAAAAAAGAAATACAGGGGAGGGTGAAACATTTCTTTGGTGGGTCACGTTAAGAGGGAGAAGATTGCGATGGATGCAGACCTTTCAAGGAAGGAAGTTCACAAAGATGACGAAATTGATTTGGCAGAAGCTGTAGGAGTCACTGTAGGTAGTGGCCACAAAATGCCCTTTTAGAACATTACTTGCTTGCTCATAAGAAACTATGAAGGTATCAAACTTTTCTTCTTCTTCAATCTTCTTTATTAATTAAAATTAAAGTGATTCACACAATTTAAATTGTTTAGATGTCAAAGTCTGCTATGACAACATTATTAAGGTTAATCAAGGTTTGTTTCACCAAGTGTTTTTTAAACACAACTTAAAAAAATGCTCTTTTAGCAACCTTAAAAGTAGGAACACAGATTTCATCAAACAAGAAAGAAAGTGTGGGAAAAAAAAGAGGGATATCGATGAAGTTTACCAGTAGTGCATAGTCACAGCCGACACTGCGCAACAAATTAGACACCCCTCTTCCTTCTACCACCTTGTTATTAGGAAGCAAAGGTTGACTCACAAGGCTTATTATCACTTTCAAAAAACAACAGCTACATTCACATTAAAATGAAACAAAATAACTTTTTTATGATATTTTTCCAAACTCTGCTGCAACACACCAGTTTGCCTTAAATTCCCTCACCTGCCCATCTAACCATTACATTCTGCACTATTTATTCCACTTTTCCTCTCTTTAAATATGCAACTCCTCTGAGCGTGTTACAACACAACACAGTTCTTCTCACAATGGCGCTTTCTTCAACCAAAGAGTTATCTCGAAAAGTGGTCACGCAAACACTCATCTTCTTCCTTTTGTTTTTTCCGAGTGTCTTTGGTGCTTCACATGGCAGCAGCATCAACTCCCTGGGATCCGAGTTTCTGAAGGTTTCGCCTTCTGAATTCGCGGGGACAGTGAAAAGTGTGGTTGATGTGTTGCAAGATGTGACCTCTATCCTCTCTGAGTTCGGTTCTGGCTTCGGAGACTCGCTTCTTTCTAATGCCGTCTCTGATTGTCTAGATTTGCTTGACCTCTCCTCTGATGAACTTGATTGGTCTGTCTCTGCTACCCAGACTCCCCAAGGTACCATCTTCTCTTCAAAACTTTCTCACAATGCCTCGACCATCTTTTTTCTTCACATTCATCTTTCTTAATCTCCGCTGAAAGATGTCATATCATTATTTGGTCAGCCATATATGGTGTGATTTTACCACTAAGATTTCCAGCTACATACATGCATTCTGAAAGGTGGAATTAGCAAATTTGGTCTTTTAACCATTTTTCAGTTTATTTCTCTATTTTTCATTTTCTATTTTACTGTTTGGTTTTATCTTGGTCGAGTATGTCAATTATCACGGATTTTGACTGCTGAAACTGTGGACTATTTCAATCGTGTTTATTTTTAATTGCAATAATTTGACCAACTTATATAACAAAAGGTTAAAAACCCAAATGGCGAGCAAGGATCGAACTACTAATTCAGCCATCTCAGAAACAACAATATATATTACAAAATTAAAGATATAACTTTTCATTTTCTGAAACTTATAAGCAAGAAACGTTGTAGACCTTACTGGTATTATTGTTGCAGGGAAGCATAACAGTACAGGAAATCTAAGTTCAGATTTGAGGACATGGCTAAGTGCTGCACTTGCAAACCAAGACACATGCATGGACGGATTCGATGGCACCAACGGCATTGTGAAGGGTTTAGTGTCCTCGGGGTTAGGTCAAGTGATGACATTGCTGCAACAACTTCTTACACAGGTCAACCCCATTTCGAACCACTTTCCTTTCTCTTCCACGCAGGGGCAGTTTCCGTCGTGGGTTAAACCAGGGGACAGGAAGCTGCTGCAGGGAAATGGGGTGGTCGCGGATGCGGTGGTTTCCACCGATGGCACCGGGAACTTCACCAAGCTCATGGATGCAGTCTTGGCTGCGCCTAATTACAGCATGAAACGCTACGTGATATACGTGAAGAGAGGGATTTACCATGAGAATGTTGAGATCAAGAAGAAGAAGTGGAACCTCATGATGATCGGAGACGGCATGAATGCTACTGTTATCTCCGGTAACAGGAGCTTCGTCGACGGTTGGACCACCTTCCGGTCAGCAACTTTTGGTAAGAACACTCCTCCACATACATAAAGTAGGATGTAACAACTGTTCCATAAATATTTTCAGAAAAATAAAGTTTCATAAGTTAAAATATTTCATGATTACGTTAAATTTTATTTTTTTACTACTTTTTAATTTATTCATAAATTAATTTTAATACGTACAACATTTATTTTATTTTATTATTTTCTATCTAAAAATATTCTTGGAGGAAATTTTCTGTCCCATTCTTTTTAATTTAGAGGGTCCAATTTCTGGTTTTTTCTTTTGTCATATTAGAGAGAATAGTACTTTACAACTAAAAATAATGAATGATGAATGGATATGAGATCAATAAAAAGTATATACTTTTAAATTTTGAAAATACATTTTTTTGTTTTTAATCTTTTTACAAATATATTAAAAAATTTCATATAATAATTTTGAAATAAGTCGATTTATTAATTCCGGAAAAGGCTATATTGGGATTTTTCAGTTTTATTAAAAAAGTGTTTTAATCATATATAATAATTACTAATTTTATCGTCATGTAAAACTATAATAATAATGATAACAAATTAGATGATGCTATGGTATATTTAAGAGTAATTTAATGTAAAAGTATTTAACAAAAAATATGTTTAATAATAAAAGTAATTATTAACTTTGCCTATATAAAAAAATAAAAAACAAGAGTAATATACAAATGCTTTGATTTATCTAAATAAGTAATAATTTGTGGTAAAATATATAATTTATAAGATAATGACATGCTAATCATGGCAAGAACAAATTGACTTGGTATGAATTTTGTGTATGGTTGTAACAGTGGGAGACACCTAAAGTTGACCCCTGTTACCTATTCCCGAGGTTAGGTAGATTTTACCCATCTTCTCACTCTGTATGAGCCCACATGAGATGTTTACCATACCTATAAATATATCACAGATGAATCCCCACATAAGAGGTGAAAGAAAAAGAAAGATCAAGAGAAAGTAAAATAAAAAAATAAGGTTGAGAAAGTATATATATATATATATATTCTTTCTAACCTCATGAACATAGTTAATAATTTGTAATTGTTTTTTATGTACGTCCTCTTTTATTACTTTTATCTTTATAAATATAAAGAATTTTATTAGTTATCATGAAAAATTATAAATAATATAAAAATCAATAAAATATAACTATTTTATTCACATTTTTATAATTTTTATATAAATTTAATAATAAGTTTTTAGGCACATTCTTTACTCGTATCAATAACTTTAATTATTAAAAAAAGAAATTGAGGGAGAAAGAGATAAAATTATTGTTAAATTGAACATGCTGCATGTGAAATAAAATGTATGATTATTCAGTGCAAGTGAGTCATTAAAGTTGGCAAGGTGGACCCTACTATTTAAACGTTAACGACGTGGTAACACGAATGCAACTATTAATAATGAAAATTAAATGTGCATGTGCTGCATTAACTACGTTCATAACACCAAAACACTTGTCTTCAACAGCAGAAATTGCTGACCTAATTTTATTTTATTTTATTTATTTATTTATGTGGTTGCATTGCATGCGTAGCTGTTAGTGGCAGAGGATTCATAGCACGAGACATTACCTTCCAGAACACAGCAGGACCAGAAAAGCACCAAGCTGTGGCACTGAGATCAGACTCTGACCTCTCTGTATTCTACCGATGTGGGATTTTTGGTTACCAAGATAGTCTCTATACTCACACCATGCGTCAATTCTACAGAGAATGCAGAATCAGTGGCACTGTGGATTTCATATTTGGTGATGCCACTGCCATTTTCCAAAACTGCCTCATAGAGGCCAAAAAAGGGTTACCAAATCAAAAGAACACCATCACAGCTCATGGCAGGAAAACCCCTGATGAACCAACTGGTTTCTCCATCCAATTTTGCAACATCTCTGCTGATTCTGACCTTGTGAACTCGGTTAACTCCACCCACACATACCTTGGCAGACCCTGGAAACCATATTCTAGAACAGTTTTCATGCAGTCTTACATCAGTGATATGTTGAGGCCAGAAGGGTGGTTGGAGTGGAATGGGGACTTTGCCTTAGACACATTGTACTATGCAGAGTACTCGAACTATGGGCCAGGTGCTGGACTTGCTAACCGAGTGAAATGGCCAGGGTACCATGTGATGAATGATTCCAGCCAGGCTAGTAATTTCACAGTATCACAATTTATTGAGGGGAATCTTTGGTTACCTTCAACAGGTGTAACCTTCACAGCTGGATTGGATGAATGAACTTTAAGCACTGCCAAATCTTTCATGTCCTTGTCGTACTTTGCTTATTCAAAGTGTTTTTTTTAGAGAAAAGAACCAAATGAAATGTAAAAAATGGTGGCGGCTAGCAGTTCAATTTCATTAATTTATACTTTGTCCATTTAATAATTTTCTGTTTTTATCTCTGGTCTCGGAATTGGGTGTTCCTCAATGTTATGCTGCACGGCAACTTGAACAAGTTTAAAGAAATGCCTTGTGTATTGTTTCGTACAAGGGGGATGTTTGGTGTACTTCTTGACACCCACAGAAAAAGAATACTAAGAAATGTTAAAATGTTGTGTGATGTTGCGTTAAAACATGGTGTAATAATGTCCATGTTTGTGTAAGTGGTCCGATAAGAAAAGTAAAAAGAAAAGAAGATAAAAGTCTCACATAGTTATTTCTCGTTTTACGAAAAGCTCAACCAAGCTAGGTCTTAAGTAAACTTTATACGAAGTGGGTCTAACCGTATTACATACGACAAGTTGCTTTAAAAGATGCCTACCGATTGGAACTCTCAATGGAGACTCCATCCCAAAGACATGAAATGTTTCTAATCTTCGATTTAATAGAATTAATTGTTTCTTTGTAAGATACATATTACACTCTCTGAAAACCTCCTTTCACTGATATCAAACGCAAGAATCACATGATGATCATCACCGGGGGGGAAGCTACCCAATGTAGGGCTCCATTCAGCAGTGTCCCATATTTCAACTCACCACCCATCACTTCGTACTTTTAGGGCTCCAAGAAGTGCTTCTGAAGGAGAAACAATTGACCTCCGAACCGAATGATCCTCCTCTTCCGAGTCGTCGCCGTGTTAGAGTCACCACCATGCAATCATCTCTCGAAGAATCATACCCTAAACCAGAACAAGTCAGACAGCTACGCTTGTCTCCAAAGTGTCTGTGAAACAGTTTACGAAACCGGTTGACGGATTCCATATGAGGAAATCAGTGATGTGGAAGGAGGCAGAGATTAAGAGTACAAATCCTCTGCATGAACCCGCGAACTGCACCGTGTACCGAAGTTTGGGAGACGGCGATGGATTTGGAACGTGAATGGTTATATCAGAAGAATCATTGTGCAGTGGTGCCTCTATGTCTATGGAATTAGCGTTGGTGTGTTTATTGAACTTCTCCAGAAATCGCTGAGTGGGTGTGACGACTCTTTCAAAATGAGATTTTGAGAAATTGGGATTGGAAATCAGAGAAAGCCAATACCTAGAGACGCATTTGAAGCGTAAAAGGGATTTGAGTGGCAATTTCAACAGAATATATTCCAGCAGCACGTGGGGAATCTCACTCTTTCTCATCATTTTGCTTAACAATGGATGAAACTACAACCACTATTCCACGTTATATATAATCTTTTATAACTATATCTATTAACAGAAGGTGATATCTCTTTATAACTATTTTTTAATTATTTTCTTAATAAATATAATTAGTTATAAATTCTACCTTGATATATAATATATATATATATATATATAATTAATTGATCACCAATTTTATTTTTATCAATAAAATTTATTTTACTATTTAAAAAACTACTTATTAATAAAAAAGTTTCTCTTTATAGTTATTTTATAATATTTTTTAATATAGAAGTTACCAATTTTACTCTTGTTAATATAACTTATTTTATTATTTTAAAAATTACTTATAATAAATAATAATTATCATCTGCATATACTCTGTAATTATAATATTAACAAGACTAATAAATGTATTTATTCTATAATTATTGTTTATTTTAATAATTATTATAATATTTATTTTCTTAATTATATTTTTTATTTGTTATTATCATAAAAAAATGGACACATATCCCACTAATTATAAATAAACAAGATATTTCTTTTTTAGCAAAATGAACAAACAAATATATTTAAATGGCACAAGATATATTAATTGAAAATTGTTGGGGATATATATCTTGGTATAAATTATAATTTTGTCTCCACCAATAACGTTTTTAGATTTATATTCACGAAGATATCAATAAAAATTTAGTTACTCTATTATTTTTTTAGGTATGTATTTCATCTCCGTTATAATTTAATAAATAATAATATTTTAACTTGTTAACGCATAATAATATATAAAATAAACCTTATAAGCCTATAGATTGTAATAATACATATCAATAATCAATTACTCATTACTATTTATATTTATATAGTATTATATCTATAATTTATAATAATATAAAGTTGATATTACTTGCTGCTATATACTTTTTTAAGATATTTTTACCTTCATGTTAAAAATAAAGTATCCGGAATATTTTCTAATTTTAAATTGTTATAAAAACTATATATTAATATACGTTTATACAAATTACATATCGATTATAAATTTTAAATTTCTTATATTAATTTTTAGCTATTATATACACTACTTTTAGTTTTTCTTTTTTTTAATATCTCTTTTGTTTTAAATATGTCAATATATTAAAAAATATTAAATATATCAAATTAAAAAAAATCATGTGAAGAAGTCTCACATTGTATGAAAAGCAAAACAAACATTATATGTTAATAGTTGTTTAAGGTTATTCTAGAAAATAATTAAATTTTACCATTTATAATAAAAAAAATTAATAATACATTTCTCCTACATTTTTTTTAAAATAATAGATTATAATCTATTTTTCGTTTCATAATAAATTATTATATTAATATTTTTGTTCTGTTATATATGTATATAAAGAATCTGAAACTCTGTTTTTTTTTTTCAACAAAATCTTCTATCTATAATTTTTAATTATAAAAATTTTACCATACAAAAAATTACTTAAAAATTGTTAGAAAAATTTTAACCTTTAAACAAAATTTAACATCTTGCCAATGTATCCAAGGTGTGTTTGATTCACATACACCACCCACCTTTAGGGAGGCTATCAGGATTATATTTCCATGTTCTTTTTTTGAGCTCATGTATTTTATAGAGAGGGTTAGTTTCAGGTAAGCTTCTCAATTAGGTTAGCTAGCTTTCCTCATTCTTTTAGATAGTTTTGGATCTTAAATTTCCTTCAATTTTAGATTATATAAATATCAAACTCTGGTACAATTGTTGTGCAAAAATCCATGAAATGAATAAATGAAGATTTTACAATTCTTTCACTATTTATATTCTGTGTGAAGTTCACTATTATGAATGGTTCTCAACCATGTTGACATCAATAATATCCCATGCCCAAACAAGGAAGCCCAAGCAATTACACACGGGTCTCACCCAATCTCCACTGTACTATGTCCTGTATTCGTATCCCTAATTTCAGTTCACCACCAATCTTCAGTTTCAAGTTTCTTTATTAGTAGCAGATGAAGACATAATTGATATAAAATTACACTCTCAAAACTCATTTTGTAATTATGCTTTAGATTTATTAGTTGCCGATAAAAGAATACTTATGCAATTAGTAAAAAAATCTTTATTAATAATTATTTCAAATTACATTCCTTTATTATTGTGATTTTGATATTTTTAGTAATAAAAAAGTCTATTATACGAAATTAATGTCTAATAATTACTTTTATTACAAGAAGTGGTGTGTGAAATATATGTTGATAATTTTTTAATAAATTTAGAGTTACCCAAACTAGACATTCCCACTGTGCACACTGACCCCTTCCCTTTATTAGCCTTTAGTAATTAAAAGAACCCTCTTAACTAAATTCCCCTCTATATATCCCCAGGCTATGCTGCTGCTAACCACTTCATTCACAAAACCAGCTCAAATTCTGCTATCTGACAATTCTTTGCTAGCTAGTGCCAATCCAATTTGGATCTTCTGCAACAGTTGCAAAATCAGTTCCCTGAAAAGATAACTTTTCATACGTCAACCAAACATCTTCAAATTTCATGGCATCTTGCAAATATTTTACCCATTATTATGGTCCAGTTATTCTTCATTTTTTCCAAACTTACAACCTTCGAAAGTGTAAAATCACCTTTTTTTTTATATCTCTTTCTTTCTTTGTTTATCAGACACTTTATCAATGACGTATTTCCAATCCCACATTCCATAAGTTGAATTTAAAAAACTTTTTTTACGAGACTATTATGATATTTTTTGAAGTTGAAAACTAAACAAATCCGAAATGTTGGAGATAATTATGATTATGAAGATTTTTAGATTGTTGATTTGTATTTAGGTGAAAGTAAAGATAACTCTTTTTATAATAAATGTAAAATATTTTAAATTTTAAATGAATTAGATATTTTCTTTTTAAATACAAGGGTTAAATCCATTTCTATATTAGGTAATAATGTATTGAATCTATTATATTATAATTAACCCTTTTATAAATGACTTTATATATAAATTTTAATTATCATTTTAAATAATTTATAATATGTTCCAAATATGTATTTCCATATCGTGTTTCATAAATTTTGGATATGATAGATATTGGAGTGTACAATGTTTTATAGTCTATAAACAAGTATAAGAGTTTTCTCACTCATCTTGTGCAATTCATTTCAATGTCTGTTTTCTGGACAAAACAACTGGCTCCAATTCCATATGCCACATTCATCTTCATCTTCTTCTTCTTTGCTCCCTGTGAATTCACGATACTCCGTGCCCTCGAAGTTTCTCCTTCCGAATTCATAGGCTCCGTGAGAACAGTAGGTGATGTTTTGCAAAACGTTACATCCACTCTCAAATCTGAGTTCATCAATGTCAAAAGTGAGTTTCCTCTTTCTGATGCCATTTTTGCATGTCTCGAGTTGTTGGACTTGTCAGCTGATGAACTCAGCTGGTCCATTTCGGCTGTTCAAACTCCCCAAGGTATCATCTTTATCTCAAGGTTCTTCCCATTTGGTAAAACCAAACAAATTTTCCTCTCATATAATCTCATACTCCTTTATACTCTCATTTGTGTTATTAAGAAGGATACATATATATATATATATATATATATATATATATATATATATGTACGCATACATACAATATTTGTGGCATTGCAGGGAAGGATAACAGTACTGGGAATATGAGCTCTGATTTGAGGACATGGCTAAGTGCTGTACTTGCGAACACAGACACCTGCATGGATGGTTTTGAAGGTACAAGTGGGAATGTGAAGGATTTGATATCCAATGAAATTAAGGAAGCTACGTGGTTGCTCCAAAAGCTGGTGGACCAGGTGAAGCTTGTTTCGGGTGATTTCAGCAGGGACAAATTTCCTTCATGGGTTGAACCACTGTTGCAGAAAAAAATGATGCCTGCAGATGCTGTAGTTGCTGCTGATGGGAGTGGTAATTTTACTACGGTGATGGATGCTGTGAATGCAGCTCCCGAGTATCGCATGAGACGCTTTGTGATACACATAAAGAAGGGCTTGTACACTGAGAAAGTTGAGATTAAGAAGAAGAAGTGGAACCTTGTGATGATTGGAGAGGGTATGGATGCCACTGTTATCTCCTATAACCTCAGCCGTACTCAAAATTTAACCACATTCGGAACAGCTACCTTTGGTAAGGAAACTTCACTAGTAATACTTGAACTAAAAACTAAGTTTAATTCCAAAGTTTAACCTAATACTTAATTAACCAAAAGGTACTTTTAAACACTATACTATTATAGGATTTTCCTGTGTGAGACATGAATAACATTGTAAAAGAATTGCGTGACCTCACTCCTTTTTGTCTCATTTTTATTGTTAAAAAGTTGTGACAAATTATTATGAAGAGAGGGGGAAAACTGTCACACTTTTATACTTTTTGTATGATTTTGTAAAATGGTAAATCGCATTAAACATGAACAGAAACAAGGGTAAAGAAATAAAAATCTTCTTGTTTTTTATAAATGTAGATGTTTGTAGGGTTTGATTCTTATTCTTTTACCTTCTTTTATTGTGAAGGTGTGAGTGGAAGAGGATTCATAGCAATAGACATTTCCTTCAGAAACAGTGCAGGACCCGAAAGAAACCAAGCTGTTGCACTGAGATCAGACTCTGACCTCTCAGTGTTCCACCGATGTGGGATTTATGGCTACCAAGACAGCCTCTATGCACACTCCTTGCGCCAATTTTACAGAGAATGCAAAATCAGTGGCACAGTGGATTTCATATTTGGACGTGCCAGTGCAGTATTCCAGAACTGCACAATATTGGTAAAAAAAGGCTTACAAGGACAGAAGAACACAATCACAGCTCATGGAGAAACGATCCCTTCTCGATCATCTGGCTTCTCCATCCAATTCTCCAACATTTCAGCAGATTATGACCTTCTGGCCTCAGTTAACACCACCTCAACGTACCTTGGGAGACCGTGGAAGGCATATTCTAGGGCAGTTTTCATGCAGTGTTACATGAGTGAGGTGTTAAGGCCAGAAGGGTGGCTAGAGTGGAATGGATCATTGTATTTGGACACTTTGTACTTTGGAGAGTACAAGAATTATGGAGCAGGAGCTAGGGTAGATAGCAGAGTGAAATGGCCAGGGTACCATCTGATAAATGATTCTACCCAGGCTTATAACTTCACTGTGGCCAATCTCATTTTGGGGGATCTTTGGTTACCTTCAACTGGTGTCACATACACTCCTGGTTTTGGGGATTGAAACACTACTCCCACACTTTTCCTCTGCTCACAAATTTGCTAATGTAGATTAAAGTAATGGAAGATAATTATTATAAAATAACTGCAGAAATATATAGTATTGTGTTACTTTATGAAGATATTATTACCCTTTCTAAATATATGTATCGATGAGCTTTTTTTTTCCAAATATAAGAAAAAAAAATCACATATTACTTAAAGTTAATGTTATATATAAAAAATTAAATTTAAAATATTTGACTGTATTATTAAAAATAATATATGTAAAATTTTAGAATAAGATGAGTAATTGTAAAATTTAGGTGTTTATATATCGATTTAGAAAAATAAAAAAGTTGAATGAAGTAATACTTTTTTAGAAATTAAAACTAACTAAAAACAAGTTTTATGGTTTATAACTTCTTTTAAATCATATTTTTAACTTTTACAAACTGGTTTTAATTTATGGAAAATTTTATTTAAATATTAATTTTTAAAGTATTTTTGGTTTAGGTGTTGAGTTTTTTCTATAGAATATGTCAAGAGGACTTTATACTAATAAATTATAAATAAATTCATATAAAAAACAAAGTACTATTTTCAATTATCTAAAATCTTAAAATAACAAGTTTATATATTTTCTTCATTATATATTCATTTATATTTAAAATGAAAATTTAAAATTATACCTATTTTAACATTAGCTTCTTGATAATCATATTTTTAATTTATATATAAATTATAGTTTCTTTTTTCTCACTAATTGATTTCACTTTAAAATTATGTCACTTTCAAGTAAAAAAGAAATCAATGTATATTTTTTAAGTCTAAAATCTTAAAATAATAAATTTGTATGTTGTTTTCTTAAAATGTTATTTATCTTACTCATATTTAATATAAAATTTTCAAGTATATATACTTACTCCAACATGACCTTTTTCATAACTTTATTTCAATTTATACATAAGCTAATTTCATATGTTGATGTTTGTCTCTAATTGATGTTGAGTTGAAAGCTATGTAGGTTATAGTTGGAAGGAGCTAATGTATACATTTTAAAGGTTGGTCCAAATGCTATTAATTCCCTATTTGTTAAGAGTTTCTACTTCTCATCAATTATATTAAATCTGTTCTTCTCCTCTATTTTGTTCTTGCATTTTATCTCTTTGTTAATAAGCTAGATCTACCTCCCTATATAAGGTAATTTTTCTTTTCAGAAGAAAAATGTTTCTGAGAAAAGTAATGAAAGATCAGCTATTTTATTTCTTTTTATTGAAATATAAGATGCAGACCTCAACACTTTGTTACTGTTTTCCAATACAAACTTGAAAACGTAAGCATTTGACAATTTTCACACCATGACGAAGTTTGACAAACTCAAAGAGTTCATAAATTTATGGAGTTTTCATTGTCACATGCTTGATTCGTGAACTTGTAAGATTACAAGCTTATATATTATATAAACTAATATTAAAAATGTCTCAATAACATATGCATGACACTATAATAATTCAAATTTTAACTCATAATTAACTATTTTTTTTTTTCTATTTAGAGTCGTAGACAATTTAAGAGTTTGCTATTTAACTTGAGAATTACATGTGTGCTTTTGTTTTGGTCCCATCATCATGACATGTACTTCCATATACTTTGCTTTTTGTCACATTAATAATCATCTTTCAATGTTAAGCTAGCATACAACTTAGAAGAGAAAAGTGAGAAACACAAGTATAAAATGGAAGGATATTAATTAGAACGGTGATATAAGAACACCACTAGAAGAGCTATCGTATTTTAACACCCATTTTTTTTAATGTAAAAGTTTAACAAAAACATTTAAAAAAATCAAAAATTATAATAGAGGTGTTAGGTAGTGATTGGAAAACGATTAGTTAAATTTTATTCTATTAATTAGTTGTCACTTTAATTAATAATAGTAACAAAAAGTTGGAATAAGAGAAGTGATATAAAAAAAACATATATAATATATATATTATTAGAATTTCTTATATTTGATATCAATTTTTCTATAAATTTATAAGAAAAATAGTAAGAAATTTTTAAATTTTTTTTTATAATAAATTAATAAAAAAATTCATAAAATATAATTTTTTTTAGTAAATTATGTCTTCAATGCTACGTATTATTCTATCGTGTAGAAGTCCTAGATCTATTTTAACTATTTTAACTTAAGTGAACAAATAACTTTGTCGTGTTATTAGGAGGTGAAGCAATTTAAGAAGAAAAAAACGCAAAAGGTGAAGATGAAAAGATGATGAGAAGCTTGAAACTAAATAAGTTGGAAGTATGATAATAGATTAATTTTGTTGCTTAGTTGCCATGGACAAGGACTCCTTGGACCCATGCCCTAATGCCCCACGCCAAGCCAAATGTCAAATTTGGAAGTGACATTGGTGGGTGAAGGGTCTTCATCAATCATCATTCATAAACCATTCTTTGCTTTAATTTGTTACTTGTTGGTAGAATTCATTGAACACAAATGAAGTAAGTTTTGGTCCTATTACCCAATCAGTGCACTCCATTGAACTCTCACGCTATGTATACCACTTCTTCTTCGAGTTATTTATTCTGCCTTTTAGAGAAAAGAAAAAGTATTTTAATTTTCATTATTCAATATCTAACTCCTCATCTTAAGTCTAATATTAATTATTAGATATCAAATATCTATAGAGGAAAAAAATATAATTCATCTTTATATGACATCATATGATTAATAATAAGTATGTGTAATGTTAGTGTTTCATTTATATTGAGTTAATATAATTTGTTTGGAGGGTATGGTTGGGAGAAGGATTTTAAAAATAATACTCATGCTTACAATATCTAAGATTTCTTATTCTAGTATAATAGGTTCAGTCCATCTCTTGTATTCCTTTTATAAATAAACATACAATCCTATGTGAAATACACATAAGAGAATTCATCTTATACCTAATTTTCTATACTCATGAACAAGAAAAAAAGAGATACTCATAATTATATTTTTGAACTATCCAAAAATGTTGACCGCATAGTATTTTATAACGTAATTATTACTAGGACTTTGTTATTCAAGTCGTAAGAAAGATAATCTTAGAGTTAAAAGAAGGTCCAAAATAAAAAAAAATTATTATAAAAAATTAACATTAATATTTTTAATTAAAATTTACTCTCCCACTTAATACGCTACTAGAATAGTATTTATTACTTGTATATTTTTTTACAAAATTCTTTTAACAGAAAATACATGTGAATTTTAATATAAAATATTTTTAACAGAAAATACTTACAAAATTTTTAGTAATTCTTTTTTATAAAAAATATATAAAAATTTTGTTATAAAAATTTATTTATAAAAAAAATATTTTAATTATTTACGAAATTATTTATAAAATGTAATTTTTCTTCTCAATAGAATTTTGCAGTAAATTTAATAATTTATTAAAAAAAACTCATTTCTATTAATACACGGAATTATGATTCTGCCGGGAAACTTCGTCACCAGACCCATTCGAGCTAATTCGAACGCCATTTCGTTTTCAAAATCTCTCTTCCAAAACCAGGTCCTCGCTTTTGGATTCCATTCCCAATCTCCAACCCTCATCTCCAGGTTTTCCTTCTCACGGTAATTCCATTCCTAATCTGTAATCCTAGTTTTCGTTTTCACTGATAGTTTTCACGGCTAAGGAGGGCCATGAGGCGGGCGCCGGCGTTGGGGTTGGAGGGCGGAGGAATGGGCTGGGTGGGGAAGGAGAGGGAACGGTGGTGGTGGAGAGGGAGGTCGAAGGCGGGGAAGTGAAAGGGCGCGTTGGCGGAGAAGGGCGGAGGGTATGATGAGGAAGGGTTAGGATTAGGGTTAGGGTTAGGGTTTGATGAAGGGAGTGATAATCAGGTGCGATTCTTTGTTAGCTTTGTTCTCTAAACTTGGTCTTTTTTCCCTCCTTTTATGTGGATTGCCAATTCGTAATTGTTGGCAAATGGTCATCTTGTCAATATATCTCATTTTATTTTTATTCATGGTTTTGCTGTTGTTTTTATTTTTATTTTTGAGGAAATGTTGGCTGCTGATAATTTCTTTGCATCTTTTTAATTTCTTCCCATGGACTGTATTGATTCATTGAATACGCTGTGGTGTCATTTTGAGCATGCTGGCAAGAAAAATGGTAATATTGTATAATAATTTGATGTAGTTCTCAATGCTTTAATTTCATCTTAATACCTTATAAGTATCTAAAACTGTTATACAGGGAACAATGCCTCATGGTTCCATTTTGTGGGTGAGCTTCTGTCATTGATGAGTCAGCTGAAAACATTCATGTTATCCGACAAGAAATTTCTTCCTTCATTATTTGCATCCACTTTGAGCTCATCCATTCCAAACATCTTGGAGCCTCAAAACATTTTGGTACCCCCAAAATGTTGAAAAAAGGTATTTTTTATGTTATTATGGCTATTCTCGTTTCAATAGCAGCACTTTATTACAACTATTTGTTATATTCATTTCATGAGCACTTTATTAGAACTATTTGTTATATTCATTGCATGAGCTGCTGCTTATGAAATATCTGTCCATGCTTTCTTTTTCTGTCGGAATTTACTGGATCTTCTTAAATGTGGAGAACAGCAGTTGGACAGAGTACCCTGTCTCTCTTTTTCTTTTTAAAATCTAAATGAAATAGCTGTTTATAGTCCCTGTTGTCAAAACTCAAAGTTGAGAAGGACCGGAGGGAACCATCACACACACAATCAGAGTATAAGGGAAAATAAATTGATAGTGGGAGGAGAAAGAAAAGGGAATTTGGGTAGATGCCATAGAGTGAGAACGGGGATTTTAATTCAATGTTATATGAATACACACATTTATGTATATATATGTGTGTGTATTTATGTTCATATATAGAGAGAGTTAGACGTACTCATTCACAGCTGATATGAGAATTAAAATGTCACTTAAACAGTGCATAATTAGTATAATGGATTTTTGTGTAAGAGGGTTTTGAGCTAATGTGCTGTTCTATTTCTTTTATTGTGGTTGATTGTCCTATGATAATTGCTTATGTTGTCCTTATTTATTTCCTCTTGAATAATTTGATAATCATAAAATAATTTTTTAAATTCCAAACTGAGCATTATGAATTCATAATCTATATTGTATATTACCCTTCCAAGAGTTTGGAGTAAGGCGAGAGTTGTCCTCTACTTCTATACTATATTTTTGCCATATCTTTGGTTGATATGTGGTTAAATCAAAATTCTTGAGATTGCAATTAAAACAACCTCCATAGATTCAACCAAGGCGGGTTGGGTTGACCACAACTAAGACAACTTTCTAAACCCCCATCATGCCTAGGACTTCCAGCCTAGAGTGTGGCAAATGTAGGTGAACTAACATTGGATCTAGAGTAGACTCATATATTATAATTTGGTTTTGGGCCTAACTTAACCCCGCAAAATTGATTTGTAAGGTGCATTTCCCTACTTTTATGATATACTTTGGCTCTATTTCTTGTCAATGTGGGACTAAATCACTAGTCTTGTGGAATATGGGGTGACTTGAGGCAAAATTTTAAATTTGTAAATTCCATTTTTGTCAATGGCCATAGCCTTTGTGGTCAGCTTGTTGTTTTGCACTATAAATGTGATTTGTTTATTTTTTGCATAATGCTTGTTTTCAATATCCTAAGTCTCTTAGTGGGAATAAATTTTTTGATGTTATTTTTTTTAATGTAGTTAGAGGGGTTCTTCCAATTTAGTATTCCACAGTAGGAAGAAAAGAAATGAAATTGAGAATAATTGGGGATATATTGGAATTGCAGATTAGTTTCTCAACTGTTGGCTACATGCTTGATCTCATACTTGCACAGAAGAGTTGTTTAGATGGCTCTTCAAATGAAAAGGCAGTGAAGAAACAAAAATTGGTTGGACATGAAGAGGTTGAAGATCCTTCTACTAACATATGCAGAAGAGATAATCCTGTCTACATCCTTAGTTCCCTTCTTGATGTTTTGCTACTGAAGAAGGACATAACAAACAGGTGATTTGGTTAATTCTGAATCTGAACGATACATTACAGGTACTGCCAAGATTTGTGGTTCAAGCATTTAATTGTGCTAAATTTCTCAATTTGATTCTTGCAGGCATTTACTGTTAAGACCCTTATTTAAGCTTCTTAGCAAGGTATTTTAAGAAGAATGCATGAATGAGTCCTTTATCCCAGTGCGAAGGTTAAGCCAACCATCAAATCCTTTAGAAGGCAACAATAGCACAATATATCATATTCAACAAACTCTATTGATAATCCTCGAGGATATAATTATTTCTCTCAAAACAATTCCCCTGCCGAATGTATGCTTTCTAATTGTGAATCTTGGAAATTTATTATGTTAGATAAATTAGTTTGACTACCTTTTCACTATTTTGGCTATATCCTTATATTAATTTTTATCATTGTTGACAGGAAAAGATTAAAACTGAAATCAATATTAAGCTACTGATAGAGTGTGTCCGGAACTCCAATGTTGTTATCACCCGCAACCATGTATTTTCTGTTCTTTCTGCTATTACTAGAGCTTTTCCAGATGAAGTTTTGGAGGATACGCTGGATATTCTTGTAGTTATTGGAGAAGCAGCCGTAACACAGATTATATAATTTATTGGAATGTTTTCTTGTCAAATTATATATCTGTTTGGAAAACTTGTTCGAGAAGTAAACCTAGAAAGTCAGAAACTGCACTGCAGCATTGGGTTACACTAACCCTAAACTCTTCTTCTGTGATCTTCTCTCGAATATTTCTCTCTAGTTACTGGACAGACGTATATGGTCAAAAATTAATTAAGATATCCAATAATTTTTTGGAATAGGACAAAATGAAATAGTTTAAACTCTTAAAAAAGCATGTAGTTTAAGTTCTTAAACTTTTAATAACTAAACTGAATTTTAGTTTTCTTAAAATAAAAACTATACAAAAAAATAGTGAAAAATAAAATTACAAATAATATTTTCTGACTTATTTATTTTCAAAATAGTAACAAGAAATTATAATATTTTATAAAAATAATATGAAAATAAAAATTTATAAATTTTAAAATATTATTAAAAAATTTCCTTAAATTTTCTTTCAAAAATATTAATAGAAAAAATGTATTTACAAATTTAATTTGGCAAGAAAATATAATTGAACTTTTTTTTTTACAAGAAATTACTTGTGAATTTAAAATTTGTAAAAAAATTACTTTAGGAAATTTAAAATTGAAGGAAGAAGTACTTGCTAATTTTAAAATGGATATTTTTATAAAAGAGTTTGTTGCAATTTTTTTTTAACATGAAATGTTGCTATGAATTTATATTTTGCAGGAAATTTCTTGCAAATTTTTAAATTTCACGATAACTAATTATCCACGAGTAAATTACCTATTAAATAAAATTTACAGAAAAGATAGCAGGAAACTTTTTTCATACAAATTTTTATAACAAATTTGCAAGAAAATTCACATGAAATATAGAAAATTCTAGTAGTGATAAATATACACAAATTTGCACTGGAAACCCTTCTTAATAGTTGTTAAAATGTACATCTAAGAGTACACTGTATAAAAATAGTTTATTTAAACTTATAAAATTAAAGATATTTTTCAATAAATTAATTTTTGTTTAAACATAGATTTTATCATACCATTTATTTGAACTTGGTTTTTTTTTTCAAAACTTAACTTTATTTGTACTAATAGTTTGATACAATTTTATTAAGATTGTACTTTAAAATAATATTACTTAAAATTTATTAAAAATATTAAAAATATATATGATTTAATCATATATATTTGTGGATATAATATATTCACTAAAAGTTTTTGAAGTGCATACGTTTTTTTATCAACAACAAATAATATATAAAATGGAACATCAAATAAAAATGTTTAACCCATATACAAGAATACAAAATTTTGAAGGACATATTTAACTAATAATTAAGTAAATATTTTTTTAAAAACTAATTTTAGTAACGATTAAATAGTTGATAATTAAATATAGTTTCGGTAAGATTTAAACTTAGTATCTTAGAATTAAAAGATGATACTTCAGTCATTAAGTTAAAATAATTTTTATTTAATACTTTATATATATATATATATATATATATAAATAATAAATATATAATTATATATATAAATATATAAATATTTTACTAATAAATTTTATTTTGTACAATATATTACAAACTTTAATATGAGATTTTGATTGACGGATTACAGATGATGATTGTTGATAAATTACTAATGAAATAAAAATTTTCGATGAAATTCATTAATAATTTAAAATTTTGTGTCGATAAAATTCTATTAATAATTTATAATTTTCTTATTATACGAAACATATAGACTTTTTGAAATAATTAGACGTTATATTTTAAATAATTAATTTAATTTTGTAAGCACATCTTACATATATGTTCCGTTTTATATATAAAAATTAATTAAACATTATTGCCTACAAATCATTCTACTTGATTTATGGATTTTTTTATAAAACATTTTGTTAAAGCATACATTAAAATATAAGAAATAATATAAAGATATGAAATATTTAATTAATGATGGATTATATTTATTGTCAAACTTTAAAGAAAAGAAGATTTATTGCTTCTAAATTATATTAAATTCATCTCGTATAATAAACCATAGTCAATTATATTATTATTTTCTATTGAATTTCGTTCTACTTGAGTGAACTAGGAGATCTATGGTCCAATACATGTATTATTAATTTACTTTGTATACCAACACTATATGTATTGGTGCTAATACATTTAGTATAATAATATTTGTGTATTTGAGTTAATTAAACAAGTTTTGTGATGAAACATTCTTATATTTGTCTATAATTCTATTATTACATTCTTATATTTGTCTATAATTCTATTATTACATTCTTATATTTGTCTATAACATATGATATATATTTTCCATTGTGTTTTTTTATTTGGGATGAACACTATTATATATTAATATAACTTTAAAAAATAGGAAAAATGTTGTGGAACACAACTTATTATTTTTATTTTATTACATGTTATGATTAAATGTGATATATAGATAAAAGAGATTATTTATTTATTTTAGTTGCTTTAATTATTTTAATTTGAAATTTGATTAGTAAAAAGTTATAAAAGTCAATGTCGAGTGAGTATTTTATTTTTGTAAGTTTTTTTTATAGAAAAGTGATATAGGTGATTTTTTTAGCTTTTATTTTCCGTAAAGAGTGTTGCCTTTATACCAAGAAATTTGTTTTGTTGTTAAATATTCTTTTATCTTTTTATAATAAATACATAAACAATTATCAGAATAAGTTATATATCATTTAATTTAATAACGTCGTAAATTTTAATTTTAATTTTAATTTAGAGATATTACCTTGGAGACTTAAATAAATTATGAGGCGACTTATATTTTACATGTATGGGTGTGTTTGAAATAACTATGAAAATTGTATTATTTTAACAATTGATTATAATCAAATTAATATTTTTAAATAATTTTATTTAAATTCATAAATTAACTTACTTTTCAAAAAGAAGTAGAAAATTCCAATTATTGTGCTAAACATCTAGCTTACTTTTAAAAAGAAATTATTTTGACCAACAAATTTTCCTTGATCTTATTCATTTTTAGTTCCAAAGTCATAACTTTTTTTTCTCCTCCAATAATTCTCCTCCATGCAAAAGTTGCTCCAATAGCAAGTCATATGATATATATATCCACTTACAGAGAATAAATTAATATCACAAAAAAATAAAATACAAAAAAAATCAGAAATTAATACAATTTAGCGTCAATCTTTATTTCATATAATTTGAAAAATCTTATATAGAACAAAAAAAAAAACACACTAAATATTTTTGATAAAAAGTAGCAGAGCAAGTATGATGTTACAAATTCAATTATTTGATTGAATGGCTCAATCTCTACATAAATAATATGAATAAGTAAGAAAAGTATCTTTGAACTGAATAATCAGGTTTCAAATTCTGATGTTGAGGAAGAGATAATAGAGTTTCAGAAATACTCATCTTTTTTCCTTTTTGGGTGGGGTTCCATCACTTTTTCACTATTTTTTCACGTGAAGTGTGAACAGAAAAAGACACAATAATGTGCATATGTTCTTTTTTCGTTTGTGTTGAATACATAAATAGGCTTAATTATATTTTTTTTCATATTATTTTTTTTATTTTATTAAATATTTTTGTTTAATTTTTATTTATATTAGGATCATATTAAATTAAATAAAAATAATAATAAGAATGAAAAAGTAATTATTTATTTATTTTACCAAAAAGAATCTCTCCACACGTGAGTTTCGGCATATGTGTGGACAAACGCGAATGACGTTTGCCTAGTTGAGCATTCTGGCTTGTGATTTCACGAGACAATGTCAACTTGTCTGAGTGTTATATACAAATAATTAATTAACTATTAATGAAAAAGATTAATCTTTGATTTTTTTTTACAAATAAGTTAACTAACATCACATCTTTTGTTAATTAATCGTAATCATTAAAATATTTATACTGAAAGAATGATATTTAGAGTCACAAATTTAACACTCACAAAAGTGATTTAATATAATAAAACTCAAAAAAAAATCTCATGTTTATGATTTGACAATATTGGTCTTAATTCATTTTTTTTATATTCTATCATATAATACATATTTTTAATATTTTATATCTATTCTTTAATAATGTAGTTACTATTAATTTGGAAAAAGATAATTTTTACTCAGGTGAGATAAAATTGAAGACATTTAAAGTAATGAGATTAAATTGTGATAATAATAGAAAAAAATAAACAAAAAAGGTTTACATTAGAATTGAAGGTAATCCAGTCTTCGATGCACCTTCACGGGTTGCCATATTATTCCATCACTCACGGTCAGCCTATCAAAATATATGACTAAAACATTATAATTCAATTTTTTTTGGATTTTCTTACTTTGAGACACTAATGAGATAGTATTATATATACACTGAGGATCTAAATAAGGTTTTACACTAAAAAATATGACTTAATATTTTTATATTTAATATGATTCACGTTTCTAATTTTAGTCTTTAATTTAAATTTTTATGTAAAATTGTAGGGATGACGATGGGTTAACCCATCAAAAATGGTTAAAGAACAAGAAGTGAGGTATCAGTATTACATTGCATGTAATAAAGTGTTCAAAATCTTAACTACAAAAATAGTGGTCCATCTACGATTAAGTTAGAAAGAGTGATCTAATTTTAATTCCTTAAAATTGTACATGAAGTTACTCTCTTAGAAAAAGTTCAACACAGTTTCATATCCAATTTAGAAAGTGTAAAGTTTGTATTAAAAAAACTCATTGTTATATAATTTGTATAAACTTTATCTACTTAGTATAAAAGAAACTTAGGAGAGTTTGGTAAACATCAAGAATATTATATTAACTAAAGGTTAGCATAGAAGTCTGAACCTTTTTGTTTTGTAACTTCTGTAATTTTTTTGGTATTTAAGTATGAGATTGGAAATAAAGTTTTATATTGAGTAAAAATGATAAAGTTGAGGTGTATAAAAAAAAAATAAAGATCCATATACATTGAGCCTTAAAATTTTATGTTGCCCTCTTCGTAAAAAAAAAGTTTTCAACAGTCGAACCAGAGCTGGTTGTCGTCGTTGGTGAGCCTTTTTGGACTCTAATAAAGTCATTAGAAGCTGTGGCGCACCATGCCTTGCATTATTTTCACTGCTACCTCTAACATGCAGTCAATGTCTTCTTGTCTCAGACTCTGCTCAGAGTACCCTCTTTCATACAAATAACAATTTTTTTTACATTATCCTCCACGAGCAACTTGCTATACTCTACTCACCCAAAAGTAGTTTAACTTTTTATTGTTCTCATAATATTCATTTGACTAAATTCTAACAAAAAAAATCTTTCAATAAAACCAAAAAAGGTCTCCCACTGCACCACCTGATGATATCAATAAATATAGTGGCAGGTATACTTCCAATAATGCATTAGTTCAAAGCCGGTGTTACTTTAGATTCTAATCAGTGTCCCCATCACTATTTCCCCCCAGCAAGGGTCTTATTTAACTGAGTCAAATAGACAACACCTTCATCTTTTCTTATTTTCCATTACTTTTTCCTTGCTTTTCATCTTCATCTTTCCTTACTTTCCATAACTTTTTTTCTTATTTTTCATGGCTTATTCATCTCATAAACTCTTCTTCCTTTTATTTGCAATATTCTTCTCGCACATTTGTGCTGTAAACTCCTCCAATGCTTCCACTATACTTCATTCCAATCTATCTTTTTTAAGATCTTTCTGCACAACCACCCCGTATCCAGAAGTTTGTTTCAATTCATTGAAGCTATCCATCTCAATAAACATAAGTCCAAATATTATCAACTTCCTCCTTCAGTCCCTCCAAGTAGCAATATCTGAAACCACAAAGCTCTCCAATATCTTCCACAATGTTGGACACTCAAACATCTTAGAGAAGCAAAGGGGAGCAGTTCAGGACTGCCGGGAACTCCACCAATCCACACTAGCTTCTTTGAAAAGATCACTATCAGGGATCCGTTCCTCTAACTCCATGAACATAGTTGATGCAAGAGCCTACCTCAGTGCAGCCCTCACCAACAAGAACACATGCCTAGAAGGCCTAGATTCTGCTTCTGGCTCCATGAAGCCAGCTCTGGTGAAATCTGTGATCAACACTTACAAGCATGTCAGTAACTCTCTTTCTGTGCTCCCTAGGCCCGAGACGGGGACTCCCAAAGGCCAGAAGAATAACCAGCCTTTGATGAATGCTCCAAAGTGGTTATCAAGCCGAAAGCAAGGCCTCTTTCAAGACTCAGATAGGGAAGAATATGACCCAGATGAAGTGCTAGTTGTGGCTGCCGATGGAACTGGGAACTTTACCACCATCACTGAAGCCATCAACTTTGCTCCGAATAACAGCATGGATAGGACAGTGATCTATGTCAAAGAAGGGATTTATGAGGAAAATGTAGAAATCCCAAGCTATAAGACCAACATTGTGATGCTTGGCGATGGAAGTGATGTCACTGTCGTAACTGGTAACAGAAGCGTTGGTGATGGCTGGACCACTTTCAGATCTGCAACTCTAGGTGAAGCCTCTGTACCCTTTTTTCCGCAATTAATTATTTCTCATGCACTGGTTACCCTTTGGCACGGAGTCGAGAAGCAACAGAACAAAAATGTTAATGGATCTTTGTCCTTCTAAGTTATTTAGGAGAAATTATTACATGATTTGAACCTTTGTTTTGGTCAATCTCATTTACTCCCTCTATTTCACTTATCTCTCAGTTAAGTTGGTTGATAATTTTTCAATTTCATTGATATTTACTTTTTTTTAAGGAGATAATCACAATTTATTCTAATACTATTTCAAGTAAGTATTTATATCAATGTAAATTACTCATAAACGAAATAGTTAAGGAAAAGGTATTATTCCAAAATCATTAGTGAGTTAACAGTCAATTAATTAGAAGAATAACATAGTATCTTAGTTATATAAAAGAGAGATTATGAGAAAACCAAAATATGAAAAAAATGGAGGAGTATTTGAGATTTGTAGAAACCATATATAGTGTTAATAATTTTTCCTTGTTTAATGTGATCAAAAGGGCAATTACATGACAACGTTCTGTGTGCTTTTCAGCGGTTTCTGGTGATGGTTTTCTTGCACGTGACATTGCAATTGAGAACAGTGCAGGGCCAGAGAAGCACCAAGCAGTGGCCTTGAGGGTAAATGCAGACTTAACTGCTTTTTACAGATGTGCAATTTATGGTTACCAAGACACTTTATACGTTCACTCCTTTAGACAATTCTACAGAGAGTGTGACATTTATGGGACCATAGATTTCATATTTGGAAATGCAGCAGTGATTCTACAAGATTGTAACATTATATCCAGAAAGCCATTGCCTGGCCAATTCACTGTCATCACTGCACAATCTAGAGATAGCCCAGATGAGGACACTGGCATCTCAATCCAAAACTGCTCAATCATAGCTACCCTTGATCTGTATTCCAACTCTAGTAGTTTCAAGAGCTACCTTGGGAGGCCATGGAGGGAGTATTCTCGCACTGTTTACCTGGAGTCCTACATTGACAACTTCATTGATCCAAGGGGTTGGACAAAGTGGTCTAGTGAACAACCATTGGACACATTGTACTATGGAGAATATGACAACTACGGACCTGGTTCCAGCATAGATAATCGTGTACAGTGGTTTGGCTACCATTTGATGGATTATGGTGATGCATATAATTTCACAGTTTCCCAGTTCATCAATGGAGATGGTTGGCTTGATTCTACTTCCGTACCTTACGATAATGGGATTTGAGCAAATTTTTTCCAATTTAAAAAGCTTTTGTTTCTTAATTGTTACACTACTTGCATTTGTCACTTTCTCTGCCGAAAGGCCTATTTGAAAGTCTTATTCACACGCTTGGCCTGTTTCAAATTCCTATGACTAACTGGTAACAAAAATTAAAAACACCGCTGCATAAAATTTACAAGAGTCTTATCTAATTAATTTATCATCCTATGTTATAAATATAATTAAATTATAATATATAACTAATTTTTGTTAAATCATTCATAAAATATCTATTCACACGCGAGAATGTGCGAATATCATCCATGTTTGCTTCTGCTGATTAACGAAAATATGTGCAGAAAAAAGGTGAGTAATCTCGTTTTCATGGTCCGGTGAAATGATCAGTAATAAGAAAAACACAACTGTAACATCTTTCAGTTCAGCATTATACTAAAAACCAAATTAAAAAAAATTAAAGAATGTCATATATTATGTTATATAAGATAATGAATTATGTTAAATAATAATTAATAATAATAATAATAATGATAATAATAATAATAATGATAATAATAATAAAATAATAAAATATGATTAAAATAATAATATTATTATTAAAAAATATTAATAAAATTTATTAAATATATAATTAAATGTGATATTAACTTAATTTAAATTAATCTAAAATTTTAGTTTCAATTTCTTACCATATTTTTTAAAAATTGATTTAAATTTTAATTTAATTTTTCTAAAATAATTTTTTTCCATTTAAATTTGTTTTTAATTAAAAACAAAATATTAATTTTATAAATTTATCGATTAAAATTAATTTTAATCTATCATATCCATCAAATTACTTATAAATTTTTATTTCTTTTAATCCAAACAATGTTATTTTTAACCTTTTTTTATCTTCATTTCCTTTCTCTCTTTATTTTCTTTGAAATTTATTCCCCAATCCAATCACTTATCTTTAACACCCTTTTCACTCTTTTTTATCTTTATTTCTTTCCTTTTTCTATTATATGAAATCTGTTTCTTAATCCAAACAATTTTATAAGTTACGTGTTACAGTAATAATTTTATAAAATATCATTGTTATACAATTGTATTTATTTCAAATATAATATTCTTCCACATGAAAATAAATATATTACATTGCAATATGGATACAAGATCTATAATATAATATAATATATATATATATATATATATCATGAAGTTATAAAAAAAAATATGCTATGGTCCGTTCAAGCAGCATCTGCTCATTGATTCAGGTGATCATCTATTATCTATAGTCTTTATTAATATCTTAATGACACATTTTGATTTCAATTTTTAAGTTAAAAATAATTATTAATAATCTTTAAATTACTTGATTCACCTTTCGATTTCAATTTTTAAGTTTAAAATAATGATTAGTAATTTTTAATTACTTGATTCACCGTAATATTGGTGTTAGAATAATTACTTAATAATTTATCTCCGCTTAATCCCAATTACATACAATATCAGCGTTATTGACCCAATTATTACAAACCACAAAAGCCATAGTTTAAATTTACGATAATGATATTCTTTACTTCAAAAGACATTTATTATATATTTTTTCTTTTTTTTAACTCTTTCTTTCTTATCACATAATGTATTTATATTATAAATTTATGTTATTTTTTATTAAATAAAATGTAAACCACCATTTTGTATGACAATAAATAATTTTTCTTAAATTTAAAATCTTAATTGTACGTAATAAAAAAAGAAATTAATTATACAATAACACGTGTAACAACATTATTTTAAGTTGAAGAAGTTCATAGATAAAGAAGATTCCACATCAATAAACTAAATAATAAATTTATATAAAATATTATAACATGACTTTAAACTTGAAATCTTAATTTATATAAAAGATTATAATATTATCTTCAACTCAAATTTTTCTTCTTTAATTTCTGAACTTAAAATTTAAACTTATACTTATATTCTTGATACAAAAAGTTGCATCACTTATATTCTTAATACAAAAAGTTGCATCAAAGTTGTTCAAAAGGAATAAAGGTAAAGTCAAGCCAGGAATCTTGATTGATGAACTTTGTAACTGTGAAATTGTAGGCATCTTCATCGTCCATTACATGGTAGCCAGACCATTTTACACGATTGTCTGTGTTGGAACCAGGTCCATAATTCTCGTACTCTCCGTAATACAAGGTGTTCAATCCTTTCTCATTATCATTAGTCCACTCTGTCCAACCCTTTGGGTCAATGAAGTCATCAATGAAGGACTCGAGGTAAACGGTGCGAGAAAAGGGCTTCCATGGCCTCCCGAGGTAGCTCTTAACACTCTTGTCATCAAAGTTTGCGTTGATTATACTGTTTTGGATTACGATGCCAGTGGGCTCTTGTGGGTTTTCTCTGGACTGTGCAGTGATAACAGTGGCTTGACCATGCAATGGTTTTCTGGATGTAATGTTACATGCTTGTAGAACCACTGCTGCATTTCCAAATATGAAATCTATGGTCCCATAAATGTCACACTCTCTGTAGAATTGTCTAAAGGAGTGAACGTATAATGTGTCTTGGTAACCATAAATTGCACATCTGTAAAAAGCAGTTAAGTCTGCATTTACCCTCAAGGCCACTGCTTGGCCCTTCTCTGGCCCTGCACTGTTCTTAATTGCAATATCACTCGCAAGAAAACCATCACCAGAAACCGCTGAAAAACGCAGAACATTGTCATGTAATTGCCATTTTGGCCACATTAGTAAAAAACTAATATAAAATAAGCACAAATCAGTTTCACTAACACTACTTCAAATTATTCCCTTTTCACTATTTTAAGATTCTTCAAAACATTCTTCAAAAACAATTTTAATAAAAAATTATTCAAAAAGAAAAAGGTATTTTGTCATAATGCAAACATACTATAGAAAGACAAAGTGCATGATTCTTTGTTCTATTACTACATCTCGGCCCTGTGCCAACTGGGAATGGAATGTATGCCAAATAATTAGTTGCACAAAATTAGAAAAGGGTTCAATGGCTTCACCTAGTGTTGCAGACCTGAAAGTGCTCCAGCGATCACCAAAGCTTCTGTTACCAGTTACGACAGTGACTTCCCTTCCATCGCCACGAATCTCAATGTTGGTCTTATATCTTGGGATTTCCACGTTTTCATTATAAGTCCCTTCTTTGACATAGATCACTATCTTATGCTTGCTGTTATTTGGAGCAAAGTTGATGGCGTCAGTGATGGTGCTAAATGTTCCAGTTCCATCTGCAGCCACAACAAGCCAATATGGGTCATAATCTTCCCAATCTGAGTCCTGAAAGAACCTTTGGTCACTCCATGGTAGCCGCTTTGGATCACCCTTCAAAGGGTTGTTTTCAGGAGTCCCCATCTCTGGGTTATAGAGAATCGCCAGAGAGTTACTGACATGCTTGTACGTGTTGATCACAGATTTCACCAGAACTGGTTTCATGGTGCCAGTAGCAGAATCTAGACCTTCTAGACATGTGTTCTTGTTGGTGAGGGCTGCGCTGAGGTATATTGCTACATCAATTATGTCCATGTTGGAGGAACGGATCCCTGATATGGATCCTTCCAAAGAAGCCAATGAGGATTGGTGGAGTTCCCGGCAGTCTTGAACTACTCCTCTTTGCTTCTCTACGATGTTTGAGTGTCCAACATTGTTGAAGAGATTTAACATCTTTATGGTTTCAGATGTTGCTGTTTGGAGGGACTGAAGGAGGTAGTGGTTTATTTTTTGATTTGGAGATGTGCCTTTCGAGATGGGTACATTCAATGAACTTAAACAAACTTGTGGATATGGGGTGGTCGCGCACAAAGATATTACGAAAGAGAGATCAAGTTGAACAGTCATGGAAGCATTGGAAGAGTGGACACAATGCCAGAAAAAGATTACAAACAGAAGGAAGAAGAGTTTATGAGATGAATCAGCCATGAACAATATAAGGAGACAAGTAATGGAAAGAAAGAAGAGGTGAAGATGTTGAGTATTTTACTCTCTTTAAATAAGACACTTGTGGGCAGAGGAGTGACAGGGACATTGGTTATTAGAATGTAAAGTAAGTTAACATAGCACCACCGTAAGAGTTGGGTTTGAAGGGGTCTTCTATATCGGATTGGTCCTCCTCTGTGGAGGGAATAGGAGTGGAGTAGCCCTAAGAACAAGAGTAGGAGCATCTAGGATAGGAACAACTTGTTTCATCAAGTCCTTGGAAAGGTCCTATAAACAGGAGTCCTGTGGGAGCTTTTAGTAAATTGGTCAACCCAATAGAAAGAAATAGAACATAATGCAAGGTTATTCAACTAGGTGTTCATGTCAGGGTTTGATCTAAAATTTAGTTAAAAGTATATCAAAATTTAAGCTTATGTATAAATCGGATAGCATAGTAGAACCAACCAGTCGTAGTCATGGTAAAAGGGAAGTTAAGCTAATTAGGTGTTGTTGGAATTTTATAAAGATAATTTGGAGTGTTGTGTAGAGCCAAAAAGAAGTTGTTTTTTGTGTGGAAAAGATGGGCACACAGAGATGCATTTGTGAATACGTGAATGGAGAAAAGATAGCTTGATAGATAGCTGAAGCAAAGCCTCGAGGATTAAGGCAAAAATGGTGGAGTGTATGACTTGGAGGACTTAGACTTTCCTTTTTTCAATTAATTCATATCTCAGGGCTGTTACTATATATTCATGCAAATTTAAGGTACAATCATATTACTCCATAACTTTCTTTTTTTATTATTTCAAATTATTTGCACATCTGCCATTTCAGAAATTACTTTACAATTTCATACCAAATTATAATGTTTTTAAAATATAACACTTTAAATTACATTATTACTGAATACTTTACTATATTTTGTGAATAACTACTTAATTAAAAATTAAAATTAAATAATATATATATATATATATATATATATATATATTCTTAATTGAAATACTTATTTTCTTTACTTGTTGATAATAAGTACTAAATTTAAATTTATCATAATAATTATTTATGACAGTAATTATTAAATATATATATATATAATGATAATTATTTAAAATTATAAATAATAATAATAAAAGATTTCATGAAATTGTAGGTTAATGGAGAAAGCGTGGATAGAGATTTATCTTTGTGGATTTAAATAAGTAATTGAATGATTTTATATTATATTTTCATTTATAGTAAAACTTATTTATTTCGATTAATAATTATAAAATTAATTTAAATGTTTTTAATATAAATTTATAAAATAAAATAAATTATATATTGATGGAATTATGAAAGTGATATATATATATATATATTGTTTTTTTTATTATTTGATTATTTTACGTGATATATGTTTTTATTTTTTTATTTTTACCTTTTGTATATAATAAATAAAATAAAAATATCAATTTAAATAAAAGTAATCAATCCAAAACAAAAAAATTATCCAAATAACTATAATTGAAAAAACAATAAAAACTTTTAGATTGTTTTAAATGATTTGTTAAAGAATTGTGCGATTCATTTGAGTTTGTGCTTTGCATTTTTAAAACCGAATAACAATATATTTTTAGTATATATTTATTAGTAGTATCATTAATATAATAATAATAGTAATAATAATAATAATAAATCATGCATTTCAACCTATCTCTTTTTCTAGAATTATTTGGTGTATTTCACAAATCAAAAATTTGATTTGAGAGTCAACAATTTTATCAACTCCTCTCAAGATAGTGTTATCAATTTCAAGACTTTGGTACCATGTTCGCCCTTCCTTCACTCAAATCTTATTCGTTTTCCATTTTCTAGCTATTATTGTTTATTAAAATTTAGTTTAATTGTACATTTTGATTGCATTTTCAACAGTTCTAATACTTACATAATAATATTATTCATCTTATTTATATGGTAATTGTTTAATTTGTTCATCTAGGAAGCGTAAAAAAATGGGAATTAAAAGATTAAGATATACTAAATTGATTTAATAAAACATAAAACAGTAAAGTCTTTCCATTTCTGATCATGATTTTCCTATCCCAGAAGAAAAAATCCTTCCCCTTTTTGGCCGGTTGTGGACGAGGAGGGATTCAAACCCCGACACCGTGATTCGTAATAATAATTGATTAATTTGTTTGAGCATGTTCATCCTATAAATTTATTAACTTTTTCCCTTTTTATCGTCTTATACAAAAATAATTACTTAAAAATAATATTTTCTATTCCAATACTCATATAATTTTACGTTATCTTGTAGCAAATTAGGTGTAAAAAACATGTTATAGTTAGGGTGCCTTATCATTTTCCTTTCTTAAGACTGAATATGCTGATTGATCTATTTTTCTATCTTAACATGGGACGTCACTGCTTTAAAACTTTGGTTTCTAATTGTCCTTAATTTTAATCATCCTTAAATTTGGTCTCAAAATTATGCACAATTTTAATTCTTTAATTTTTAATTATTTGTATCGATATAAAATGTAATTCGATAACGATTTAATTTATTTTTTAAAACTGAAAATTAGTGAAATTATGAATAATTAAAGGATCAAAATCATAAAAAGAAATTCAAAAGGCAAAATATGAATTATTAAAAATTAAAAGACTAAACTTACAGAGAGAAAATTAAAACTAAAATTACAAACAAGTTAGAGAACAAAATTACAAATATTCTAAAATATAAGAAAATGTTTATAATTTTACTTTCTTTAACTGTGTTAAGTGTTATGTGGTGTGAAGCTATCGATTTTCCTTTTCTTGTTACCATGTACCTGGAGGAACCTGGTTCATTCAAACCTGGTGCGAAAGCGTGGGAGTTAGCAACAGAAGAGACCAATTCGTACCACTCATCACCGCAATAATCTATAACCAACTTCTCATAATAGAAACACCTCAAAAATCTCTGGTCCACACGTGCATGCATGAAGGAAGACTATAAATTAGCCAAAGTTGATGCAAGAAAAGCAAAGAGGAAAGGGACAAACAATAAACCTGCACTAAGCAGCAACCCTTAGACGGTTCTCTTTTCTCTTTCGCCATATCCACTGTCACTTCGGTCTAGGGCAGAGTCTCCCCTCTGTCTTAGACACCAACCACAATGGCCTTCCAGGATTTCGAACTCATCACTGAGAGGAGAAGAAACGAGAACAGACTCAAGCTGAGGAAGAAGATCCTCATCAGCGTCGTTTCCGCCGTTCTTCTCGCATGTGTGGTTGGCGCCGCCACATTCGTGGTGGTGCAGAGAACCGGCCCCTCCGCCAAAACCCAAACCCCACTGTCAGAAACCTCCGAGACACCACGCGTGGACCGCAACTCGAGGCTCGTGGAAATGATCTGTAGCTCCGCGGAATACAAGGCCAAATGCCAGAAAACCCTCGGTGACGCTCTGAAGAAGGACCCGAAGCTGTCGCAGCCCAAGGACCTGATCATGGTCTCCATGATCTTGGCCGAGAACGAGGTGAACAAAGCCTTCAACGAAACCGCGAAAATGGACTTCCAGTCCGAAGAGGAGAAAGGCGCGTACAGTGATTGCAAGGGGATGTTCCAAGACGCCCAGGAAGAGCTGGAACGTTCGATCAACGAGGTCGGAGAAAACGATGCCAAAGTACTCTCCACGAAGGCTTCAGAACTCAACAACTGGCTCAGCGCGGTTATGAATTACCAGCAAACCTGCATCGACGGGATTCCCGAAGGAAAGTTGAAGGAGGAGTTCAAGAAGTTGTTCACCGAGTCAAAGGAGCTTGTGAGCAATTCCCTTGCCGTTGTGTCGCAGTTTTCTTCGTTCTTTTCGATCTTCCAAGGAGCTGGGGACATTCACCTTCCATGGCAAACCAACGGTGATGATGCAGCTGGCCCTGCTTCTGGTTCTCCTTCTGATCCTGCTTCTGTTCCTTCTTCCTATGCTCCTGGTGTTGCCCCTGCAGGTTCTGCTCTTGCTCCTGGTTCCGCTCCTCGTGCGGCTCCGGGCCCAACTCCTTCCTTGGATGGCCCACTTCCAACATGGGCTACCCCGGTTCCTGCTTGGGCTGGCCCTTCCGAGTTTAAGGGATCAAATGAGAAACCCACACCCAATGTCACCGTCGCACAAGATGGCAGTGGAGACTTCAAAACTATCTCTGAAGCCTTGGCTGCCATCCAAACACCATACGAGGGAAGGTACCAATCTTTTTCTCTTTCGATTATTTTAAGGATTAAATGTCTGTTATCTATGGATGCTCATGCAAAACATTCACTTTCAATGCATGGCAGGTACGTGGTTTATGTTAAAGCCGGAGTTTACGATGAGACCGTGACAGTGACAAAGAAATTGACAAACCTAACCATGTACGGTGACGGAGGTGACAAAAGTATCATCACTGGCAACAAAAATTACGTTGATGGAGTCAGAACTTTCCAAACTGCATCATTTGGTAAGTCTAACACAAAACACAACTACTCGAAAATCCTTAGATTTCTTGAAGCCTATGTTGCTAAGCATCATTTGTACATGCACATTGCAGTGGTACTTGGAGATGGATTCATTGCCAAAGAAATGCAATTCAGAAACACTGCTGGAGCAGAGAAGCATCAAGCAGTGGCCGCAAGAGTGCAAGCCGATCAAGCATTGTTTTTCAACTGTGTCTTTGACGGTTACCAAGACACTCTCTACGCCCAAACCCACAGACAGTTCTACCGCGACTGCACCATCACCGGCACCATCGACTTCATCTTCGGGGACGCATCAGCTGTGTTCCAAAACTGCACCATGGTGGTGAAAAAGCCCCTGGAAAACCAGCAGAACATTGTCACTGCACAAGGGAGACTCGACAAGCAAGAGGACACTGGCTTCGTTCTGCAGAAGTGTGTGATCAAAGCTGCTGATGACTTGGTGGCAGTGAAGGACAATGTCAGAAACTACCTCGGAAGGCCCTGGAAGGAGTACTCAAGAACCATCATCATGGAGACTCAAATCGATGACTTGATTCACCCCGATGGGTGGCTTCCTTGGGAAGGTGACTTTGCACTCAACACGCTCTACTATGGTGAGTTCAACAACAATGGAGCAGGTGCCAGCACCACTGCTAGGGTCAATTGGCCTAACCGCAAAGTCATTGATAAGGATGAGGCTGCTACCTACACGGTTGAGGCTTTCTTGCAAGGGACATGGATCAATGGCACAGGTGTACCAGCTCAACTCGGCTTGTACAATTGAACCCTTTAATTCATGAATCATGAATATACGTTCAAATGCAAACGCTTGAGCTAAATGATATTTTTTTTGACCAATTATTCCCAGACTATCATAGTGCTCTTTTTTTATATTTGTCCATATGAATGCATTCATTCATAAAAAAAAAAATTTAAGACTAACAGCGTAAAGAAAAACCTAAAGGTAACTGTTTCTAAAATAAACAATTTTTTTAAAGATTTACTTATTCAGAAAGAAAATAAAATTTACATTTTAAAAAACAGGAAACTGATTACTTTAAAAATAAATATTTTAGAAAAATATATAAAATAAAGCAGAAACTTGGCTATTAACAAAAAATAAATTTCAAAAAATAAGCATAAACAAACTCACTCCTTGTTGGAATAAGAAGTATAGGTTATTATACTATACTTTTAAGTTCTATATATACAGATGTAATATAAAAAATATAAAAAAAAAACTATTGAAATTTCATATATTATTTAAGTGGTATGTGTAATTTGGAAAATGATTGAGAAAAACCTAACATTTTCCAACACTATTTCAACATGTTAGCTCATTATTAATGTTACTTTATATATTTTTTCAAAAAATAAAATTATCATTATTTTATAGTGTGACTTAAGTGTTTTACTGAATATGAGTACTACCCAAGTATATTAAAGTCTTTCCTAATATTCACAAATAATTTATTTCACTAGCTTTTAAGATAGTTTACTAATGTAAAAATACTTTATAATAAAGTAACTTATTTTATTAATTTTTAACTTATAAATTATAAACTATTTTAATTATTTTCTATTGTAACATACTTAATTTTCTTTCATATTTTCTTTCATATTTTCTTTTATATTTTAATATTTTTATCTATAATTTCATTTTATCTATTATTACTTATTTTAATTTTATTAACTCAATTAATTATTACATTATTTTTATATTTATAATTTTTTATGTGCTAGAAATTAAAAAGATTTAATATTATATATTGCAATAATAAATATTTCATCATAAAATGTTATGTGAAAATTACATACAATAAAAGTTATTAAAAATAAATGCATTAAAACATTAGTTTAAATTAAGAAAGTAAAATTAAATATTTTAAATTAATAAAATAAACTTTAATTAATATTTATTGTATTAATTCATTAATAAAATGACTTATTCAAATGAAAAAACATACACAATTTTTAAAAATTAAATAAAAATACTAAAAAAAATAAATTAACGAAAATTATCCTTTGTTGCTTATTTTATGAATACCACTAAAATACTCCATTCTTATTTCCGGAAGCAAAAAAGCTATTGGGTTTTCACAAAATGGAATTAGACTAACTATTGATAATACACCAGAGTATCATAGACAGAAAATGTACATGGTGGGCTCTATATTACTATTTGACTTATATATAGTAACAATAAAATCTTTAGATAATAAGAGTCTAAAAGAAAATTATTTTTACAAATAATTTTATAAAGTAATAAAATTAATTACTAATTAAATTAGAAATTAATTTAAAATCTAATTGAATAAGTAATTAGAAAATTTTGATAGCGTGAGAAACAAATTTAAATTCTTATTTAAAAGTCAATTTAATTATTATTATATAAAAGTTAATTTTATAATTTTTAAAAATTAATAACTAAAAAAATATTGTTTTTATTATAATAAAAATTATTTTAAATATTAATAACTTTTAGTTTATAAAATAATTTTTAATTGAATTATTATAATGGATAATTATTTTTTATCTAAATTAATTTATATTTAATAAATTTGTAGTGAGAGTTACATTGTTCTATGCGCTCGTGAAACTGGTTAAATTAAGATATATTAAGATCTTGGTTGTAGCTATATTAATAAAATTACTTGGTGGAATGGGTTTTGGTATAAAATGTGTGGTCTCTAAAAGGGTTTATCTTAAAAATACTAATACTTTTGGTCAATAAAACACAACAATAATTTGAGAGGAGGAAAAAGATAAACCTGTTATGATTTATGGATAGTCATGAGAGTACGTTCTTTTAATTATAATTGTATATTCGTTTACTGTTAGATTGAATTAAGTTATGGACATTAGGCTTATTAAGGTGATTCTTTTCAATTATTAAATCGTTAAAGAGATTTGAAGATGGAAAAAGATTGTATAATTTTGTGATAACTGATTAGTATATTTTTTATTCTGTTTATACTTATATATTTAGACAATTATCATTTTGTTATTATATTTATTTAATATTTTTAATTTAAATTTAATTTTTATTATATTTTTTTTCAAAAATAATGAATTTAGCTCAAACAAAGTTGGATTGTTTAAGTGAGACAAAGTTATATATATCTTGGATCATACAAAGATTCTTAGTCAAACTTACCCTAAGCGGACTTGAATAAGTGTTATTTGATTCAAAATTGTTACGGTTACATATACCCTTCTTATCTCTATTATTGTCCTTACCTGACCAACAAGACACTTGTAAGTGGATTATGAAGAAAAATCTCAATTTCAAATAGGGTTAGACAATTACGGGTGACAATGGACTAGTTCGTCCCACATTTGACTCGTCAAAAATGGATTGAGGCTGGTTAACTCGTACAAAAATTGAAAATTAAAAAGTATGGTCCATCTCATATAGTTGTAGGTTTAAAAGTCAACTTGCATAAATTTAAAAAATATAATAAAAAAATATATGTAAAATTTTTTAATGAAAATATAAAGGAGATATAAAAAGAAAATATTATAAAAAGAAATATGAAAACTAATTATTTACTATCTATTATAAATAATAAAGGAGATATAATATGAAAAAAAATATTAAAGTGGACCATAAAATAAAATTTAAATTTGTATTTGTAAATATATCATATTGATAAAGTGATGAATAAAAATATTTAGTCATATTCAATGTACACAATACTACATAACAATAAAAAATTAATAAAAATATATAATCCATCTTTGCCCGCACTTTGGCCGTTATTTTTGTTTTCAAATGAAAAAATACTATAATTTATTTTCTCTAATTGTGGATACAATATTTGAATTTCTTTTGTTTAGATGACTGGTGACTTTTTCTTACAATGTCATTTGTGAGTAGTTATTTAAAAAGTAACATAATATAACTTACTTTGTAGTAGTTCTTATTTATTTTGAATTACTATTCATTTTTTAACATTTATTACAGGAGTGTTCATTAAGTCAGTTCACTTGATGATCCCATTTCATCCAATCCAATTAAATTAGATTAGATTTCATTTATGATTGGATCAAACTCAAGTCAACTCAATCTAAGTTACTCTTATATGGTTGGGTTGTGGGTTTAGTACGAGTAACCTAACCTGACCCACTCTTATATAGGCAAACCTAAAACTCTTGGTGACTATGTGTTTTCTTCTGTTTCGTCTTCATTATTCACCTCTAATATTAGACAAACAAACTTAAAACATTATTTCAATGTGTCTTTTTCTTTGCACCAACCTTAACATTCTCACATATTTCATTCTTCTCCATCATTAACCTCCACCTTTCACCTTCACATTGTTTGTCTTTGTCATTTATCTTTGTCTCTATCTCCATTATTCGCCCTTACCTCCTTTTAGTCAACACAATATCATCTTCGATTTTTATTTAAAATGATACTTAAAAATTGTAAATTTAATAAAAAAAATTAAATTCATAACCCAATTAACCCAACCAAATTCAATCCATTTAAGAGTAGATAGAGTTAAATTGTGTTTAACATAAAAAGTATAAAAACTCAATCCAACCTAATCCAATATTTTTTTTGGATTGAATAATCCAATATTTTTTTTAATTGAATAATAAGTTTGTCAAAAATTTTATCCAACTCAACCCAATCTAAGAATATCACTAACTAGTGCTCTTTTTTTGTGTAATTATATCAAGTAACTTAATTTTTAATTATTAGAAATGATTGCAACATATAACTAATTAAGTTACTACTTATTTTAGAATGGTTATAAAATATAATTATTTTTAAGTTAGTGTAACTCGTTTTTACTCATTTATAATTATTATTCATTTTTAAGTTCTTTTCATTTTTTTTAAGTGATTTATCATATAACTTATTTTTGAATTATTAATCTTGATAAACTAGAGGTCAAAACTATGACATCACATAAAAAAAATTAAAGAAAAATTTCATATCAGTCCTACCTCTTATTCTCTTATTCTTAATTGAGAACTTAATTTACTATCTGCACAAATTTTACATTACTTAAAGTCAAAACAAAAAATAATATATATATATATATATATATATATATATATATATATATATATATATAATCTTCTGTCATTGATTCTAACTATATTGTCTAATTAAGATAAGGTTGGAACAAATTGAAACTTTTTGATAGATTCTTACAAGTTATTCTTAATTATTAAGTTGATATCATTATGTTATCATTCTTCCCACCAAATATATGCACGAATTCTGGTGAATACTTATTTTTGGTGTACCCTCTCATTTTTGTTTTGGAAAATTCTGTAACGGGTAAGAGGACAATTTCCAAATCATGATAGCTGTATACATGATTTGGTCTATGTGAGGTCTCATTAGATTTAATTTAAAGTAGTTTTTTTTTCAGCACAAAAGAATTTAATTTAAAGTAGTATAAAGGAATGTTAAAAACAAGGGTTTTCAGGAGAGAAAGTACTCATAAAGGAGTAGCGAATTTGTAACCTATGTATAAGGAATGAAATACCTAAGTGCTTGGGATATATATATATATATAATTGCTGATAGGAAAAAAACCATACCCCATTTTCTGCAATATTGTAGTTAACACATAGTCCAAAGTGCACTGGCCCCTGTCTCTGTGATGTGAAATCCTGAAATTAAATTGTGTTGTAAAGAGATTTATGGATTGATGTAAAAGCCAACCTAAAGAAGAAAAGCACGAAGGCAATAATAATGGACGTGAAACACTACACAGGCAATTGTCTCCTTATGATCATGCTCAAATGCAGCAATCAAAACAACAAATTTCTGCAATTTCAGCCAACAAAGTTTTGCAGGTTTCCGCCTTCATACTAGCTGATACTTACACGTACACTTTTGGGCCACTTATTCTCGAAGCTTGTAAGATGGCAATGCTGCATAACGTTCCAACATATCTTCGACAACACGTGTTATATACTGAAGAAAAATATTTTACAGATACTCGTGTTTCCCAACCTTTAGTGGAAATTAAGAGCAATGTAAACCTCTCACCACTGATATAATAAAAGTTTGCTGTTCAATAATTTGTCTTCAATAAATTATCTCTGAAAATCAACTATTTAATAAGTCTCAGTTGTGAAAAGGTTATTAGTCGGTTAACATTTAGATAATTGATTAGTTGACTTGAAATATGTTTTCAAAAATTTCTTTATAGGATTGGAAGAAAAAAAATTAGCATTTTCATTTATTAAAGCTCTATCTCATGTCATATTTCTCCATAAATCCTTTTTTAGAGAAAAAAAAAAGAAGAAAAATATTTATATTGAGATGTTTGTCTTTTTTGTGATAATGATAAGCAAGGAATTTGACCGTATATGGATATGTTATTTTTATTTATAAAATGTGTATAAAATTTATTAAAATGTCTTGTAATAATATCTAATATCAGGTATAACTAAGTCTTAAATAATTTTTTTGTCTTTTGTTTACTTCTAATAGCGAGTATAAATCATTTGAAAATTAATGGAATAGATAGAATGTTTTTTCTATATAGATTTGAGTTCTTAAACAATTTAATTTTATTAACAATTTCTTAATTCTTGTGGTAATTATCAAGATTTATCAAATTTTATTGCTTAAAGTGTTTATCTTCTTTTTTTTCTAATTTACAGTTATATAGGTTAGAATATCTGTCTTTTAATTTTTCAAATTTTAGGATTCATAATAGATAAACTAATCTTGTAAATTTTGTATTTGTTTATCAAATTATGTTTAATCATAAATAGAGTATTACAAACCTTTTAATGTTTTAGGTGTGTAAATTATATTTCAAATAGTGATGTTTTATCTTGTTTTAGAATCATTTAATTATGAGTTTTCAACGTTAGAAACATCCATGCCTTAGTTATGCAAAAAAAATCATCGAGGTTAAGAAAAAATCTCCTCATTTGGTATCAAAACTTGTTAATAAAGCTTATGTTTGAACGTCAACATATATATTAAAATAAAGGTTGTTTGAGTGTTGTTCCTGAAAAAAAAACATAAAAAAAATTAACAAAAACAAAAAGAATGAAAACAAAAGTTAGAAATTTGGTTGTGTGAATGCTATAAGAAACCATGACATGAGTTGCGAAGTAGGTTTACAAAAACCATTTCTTTCCACTACTTGTTTGAATAATTTGAATGAATTAAAATTCTAAATTAAAGTCGTTTTGAGGTTGATTTGGGGTTGAAATGTATATAAAGTCTGCCTAATATTTGTTGATTATTTTTATGAAAAAGGAAGAGTTAGTGACATGGAGGATTGGAAATTAGTTTAGAAGATGTGTTGCTTTTGGCAATCAACTTGTTGAAGATTTTTTTTCATATATTGCACTTAGAAAAATCAATTATGTTTAACTAAGTTTCCTTGTTCTATTTGTATTTTTTGTTTATCTTGCTTTGTTTCTTTTAGTTACTAGATTTGGTATGTTGGTTTTCTATGTTATCAATTGTTCCTTTGTTGTTCTTAGCATCAAGTATTTTTTTTTTGTGTTGGTACTATATTTTTGTTTTAAACATTCATTGCACTTTTTATAGCAAGTCTCAATTATAAATTATTTAATTTTTGTAAGAAACGTAAGTAAAGAATGAGTAAAAAATGCAAACATATATTCATTAAAGAGAAGTTAATTTAAGTGTAAACACAAGTTAAAACATCTATAGAGTGTAAACATATGAGAAAAGTGGTGAGGTTCATTGTTTTTTTCTTAACAATTTCATTTGAAGTATGATGTGAACAAATTGTGATGTTAATCTTCAACTTGATGGAGCTCAAAGCTAACTAATCGATTTTATGATTACACAAATACAATGAATTATGAGAGAAACTAATGAATTTTTTGAAAAAATTGAACAACTAGAGAATCAAGTTTTTAACAATGAAAGTAATCAAAATAAAGATAGGAGACACTAAAAGAGAAGAAGAACGAAAGATGATGAGAGTCACTTGGATGACATAATTGAAGGGGTGAAACTAAACCGTTTCTACTTTCTAAAGGAAGAATGATAAAGAAGTTTATTTATAATAAGAGAAGAAAATTGAACAATTATTTGTCGTCATGATTATAGTGAACAAAATAAAGATTGAGTATAAGAGAATTTAACTCTTTGGGTCATTCTAGTAATTTTAGTTTCTTAAAGTAGGAGAAAGTGCTCAAATTGCAAAGTCATTAATAACATCATCATCATCAAGTATAGACATCCAATCTCCACATTATAAATTATCTTCTTGTATGGAACTTGTTACATCATTAAGATAAATTTTAAAAGTGGATATAATCATAATAAAATTAGGGAAGGCGATGGATGGAAAGCAATTTTAAAAACCAAGTATGACTTATATGAGTGGAAAGTAATGTCATTTGGTTTAAAAAATGTCTTTAGTAGTTTCATGAGATTAAAGGATCATGTTTTGAGAGAGTTCTTAGAAAAATTTATGGTTGTTTAATTTGATCACATTCTTCTATGTGCAAAACTTTGGATGAGCATTTGCACAATTTGAACCTTTTTTTTCATGTCCTTAGAAAAGGAAGATTGTATACTAATTTGAAAAAAATGCATGTTTTTTAATAATCATGTTTTGTTTTTAAGATTTGTGGTTATTCTAATGGAGTGTGTGTAAATATAGAGAAAATAATAACAATCCAAGAATTACTAACTCCTAAATATATGAGTGAGATAAGAAACTTCCATGAGCTTACCAATTTTTATAGGAGGTTTGTAATGGATTTTAGTACTATTGTAACACCTCTAAACAAATGGATAAATAAGCAAACAAAATTTAATTGAAGAGAAAAATAAGATAAAAAAAATTTTATCTTGAAAGAAAAATTAACGTATGCAATTGTTCTTGTTTTACCTAACATTATTAAATCATTTAAATTTGAATGTGATGCATGTAGTGTGAGATAAGAGTTAGATTAATAAAAGTATTCATTTTAGTGGTATATTTAAAACATTGCAAACATGACAATATTAACTTTTATCTAAAGAATTTGTCACTCACATTAATCATAAATCTTTAAAACATTTAAATTAGAGATTAAATCAAATAACTATCATAGGAGTGGAGTACCTTAAACAATTCTCATTTATCCTCAAACACAATAGAGATATGAGGCCAATATAATTGTTGATGTTTTGTTATACTTAAAACTAAGTTTCTTGGAATTTAAATATATTAAAGAATTATATAAACATCATGTAATTTTTTCATATATATATATATATATATACATATATATATATATATATATATATATATGATATGTTCTCATACTAATATAATAAAAAAATGAAGTTAGAAAATTATATAGAAGAACTTTTAATAAATAGTTTATGCATAAACTAGTTTTAATTCATAAAACAGGTAATTTATTCTTTTATTTATATTTTTTCTCTTATAATTTCTAATTAAAAAGTTGTTTCAAACAAGAGTATCGGCTAACTAGAAAATCATGTCTTGTGACTGTCACTCACTTGTACAATTCGTCATCCATATGTCACATATACTAAAATAAATTTAAAAAATCAAAAATTTCAAGATCTTAGTGACATTAGAGTAAAGTAAATGTTTATAAAAATTATGATATCATTTATTATAAAGGCTTAACATCTTACTTATATATTATAATTTAATTATATTATTAGATGGTATAAGATTTTGAACATGCTAAAAATATTAAACATAGACATGAAAATATTTGATAACATATTATTTAATAAACCTAATAAATTACTCATTTTATCTAAAAAATCTCTTAAACTACTTGTCTTCTTATCCATTAATTTTAAAAAAAATATCCATTAATATTTGTATATATGTGAACTTTCATAGATACATAAAAATATTTTTAATTTTTAAATAAAATTATTTAAAAATAATTTTTTAAAATATAAATTTAGATAAAAATAATTTTAAAATATAATTAAAAAATTATATAAAAAATATTAGTAGATATAAATTTTATTTTTATAAAAATAAACTTAAATGACTTCCACCGAAAAGTATAAATTTTAAAAAAATTCAATTTTCTAAAAATAATTTCAATTTCACATCTTTAAATGACAAATATAAAGATGTAAAATCAAATTATAAACAATTATTCCACATCTAATATTTTTCTTACAAATATTTTTATTTTGATTATTTGAGTTTTTTAAATATTAAAATAAAATTTATTAAAAACAAAAAGTGGATATATACGAATTCGATATTATGATACCAGTCCTCGTTCCAATGGTAAGTGTATACATCCAAATATATTCATCAAATATATCTATTCAATATTTGTTAAATGCTTTATCTATAAAATATTCATGAGTCTAATCGTTTTGTTATTCAATAAAAAAATTCGAAATTATTTTATAAAATAAATTTGAAGTCAAATTGAATTTCATAAGATCATTTAGATAAGATTATGTTTATAACTTGACATTATTCATAGATGATGTGAAATTTTAATAAAGAAGAGTGTTGTATATAAGCATTATAATATTTAATTATAAAATGATATTTAACTTTAAAATGAATAGTGATATAAGAAGGGAGTTTGATAGTTATATTTTCAACCCGAAACAGACAATAAGATAAGAGTGATGAAAGGCTTGTGCGACAAGTATAGTAAAGTTTAGTTGTGGTTTAATAATTTGTACGAACAAATAAAGGATTATTACTTAAAATATAAATGCTGCAGCAGAAAATGGGACCGTAAATAGACTTATCCATGTACCAAGCAAATCAGAAGTAAACATCAAACAGATGTGAATTCTAAATAATTGAACAAAGAACTAAGAAATAAACCAGACAAAAAAAAAGGGAACCACTTTTACAAATACACATTATTGCATTTATACTTATCTTTTGTGCCACCTTAAATAGAATCATATTTCGATAGTGTACAATTTTTCAACTTATGCTACATTCAGTTCAAATATAGTTTAAGTTCTATAAATTTAATATGGTCTTATTCCATTTTAATCATTGTATTTTATGTTTAGATTTCTAATCATTTTTATTGCTACTTATAAAAATGGGAAAAAATATAACTAAGATAAATAAAGTAATAAAAATATTTGAAATCAACACAATTTTATTATTTATTATTTTTATAAATATAATTATGGAGTCAAAGGATAAGAAGATTTATGTTGTCTATTATGAGTAATAGAAGTTTGGTGACTTTAATTATGAGTGTCCTAAAAAGGACAAAGGTACATTGAAGTAAAGATGTATTTTCAAGAGGGATGTTAAAAAACAAAATTATGTCTACAAAGGAAAATTTAGATGTTCCCTCTTACCTTCACTTTTGTCATAGAAGCATATGATGTGCTTCTTTCCAACCTTTTCTCACTTCTATAGCTTACAAAAAATCTATAAAAAAAAAGATAAAACTTTGTTTAAGTAAATAGAAGTTATTAACAATGAGTATATTGTTATAAACAATCCTTCTTATAAAATGTTAATCCAATGCACAACCATGAAAATTGAGCAAAGGGTAAAAAATATTAAAAGAAAGTCATGATTCTCTAAACTCATATCTTAAAGGAAAATTCTTTTTTAAACTTCTCTTTTCTAAACTTGTAATCCCTAAACTTAGGGTCAAATATAAATAGTTAATAGAAATTTTACCTTTTATAAATTTTGCATACAATATAAATTAAGGGATAATATTATATATATATATATATATAAATATAAAGAAAAGAGTAATATTTTGAAGCCACACAAATTGTATTTAGTGTGTTGTTATCCTTTTGGCCCTAGGAGCACAGCATAAGTTGGCAGTGGAGGATATTCCACTAACACCATCTTTTAATTATCAGTTGCACTTTTGGGTAGATCATTTTCTGTTGTTGGCAACAACAAGCATGCCCTAAATAATAGTGAGACTCAATGATTTTGTTCTTAAGTGGGAATATAAGGTCATCGCTTTCCGATCCTCTTCACATGTACACGCCTACTTGCCATTAATATGCTTTCCTCCACATCTCTACATGTAATTCTATATATACTTGTAAATGTGTGCATCCACACATGCTTTTATATATATATATATATATATATATATATATATATATATTAGTAAAGACGTATCTTGTATCGTTATATATTTTTAAAAAATAATTTAATAAAGATATTAAAAAAAATTACAAATCATATTAATGACATAAAATAATAAAATTGGTCATTAATTAAATTAGAGACTAATTTAGAGTTTAATTTAGTAAATGATTAAAATTTTAATAACTAATGTTAAACAAATTTAGATTTTAATATAGAAATCAATTTAGTAACTATTATATAGAAATCGATTTCATAATTTTTTAAAATCAACAAGCCAAAAAAAATATAATTTGTATTACAATAAAAACTATTTTAAATACCAATAATTTTTAGTTTATAGAATAGTTTCTAATTTAGTTAGTATAATAACTAATTATTTTTATTTCTAAATTAGTTTATATTTAATAAATTTCTTGTAGTGAGATTACATCATAAAATTAATAATTATACTTTTTAAATATTTACATTTATTTTTAAAATTCAAACATATTTAAAATTTAAATAAATTATTTTATTTTAAAATATTATTTAAAGATAAAATATAAATATAAATATAAATATATATACATTATAAAAAGAATCTCCTTTATATTTACAAGTTTCACATTAGTTATGAATTAAAATTAAAAAAATAATTTATATATACTTCTCTTTCTATAATATCTTTTGAAGATAAAACTATAAAGAAATTTTTGAATTAGAAATAAAAAATAAATGAAATTATAATATTAACAATCTCAAAACATTGAAATCTTATATAAAAATGTTTAACTCATAATCTTAACTTATAAGTTTATTTTAATACAAGAATCTTATATATATAAAAATTAAACTTAATGATAATTTATATACTTGGAACATTGTTACCAAAAATTTTAAAAGTAGATAATATTTTAAATATGCTAATTTGTGGGTATTTGAGTATTGAAGTCTCTTTTACATATGTTACAACATTAATAAACATATTTTTTAAGTTTGAGGTTTTTCTAAGTAAGTCCTTTATGTATTTAATCCAAAAATATTTTTGTTTTACATAAAAAAAAATATTTAAATTTACTAAGTATAGAAACAAGTACTAATTGTATTTTTTTTATTTAGTTTAGGATATATACATTTTCAATTTTGAATGAGAGAAATTATAATAGACAATTAAAAAAACTATTATTCATAAGATAAAATTCAATGCAGTAATCAATTTCAGAATGAAACTTTTTATGTTTATTTTAACAATAATTTGATTTTCAAAAGTAAATACATGAAAATAAATATAAGATACTATTATTATTCTCTTTAGTAGAGATGGTTTTATATAGAATAAAAGTTGAAACTCTAAGTTATATTTAAGAATATGTTTAACTATTTGGTTATTTATTTCCAAATTTCACAATTTTTATAAGTTTTTTTTACATATATTTTTCCCTTCTCTTTAACTTTTTGTTATTCTTTATCATTTTTTAATAGATATATCGTGTTATAAGTTAGAATTAGCAAGCTTACACATTTTAATAATTTTTATCGTTTAAAAATTTGATTAAACAAATTAGTCACATGACCCAAAGTTCTTAAATGCAAAGTATTTTACTTAATTGAAAGTACAATTCAAACGAAAAGTTTAAATGAAAGGATAAAAAAGAACATACTTCTAACTTTGAATTTCAAAGAAACTGTGTAAGAACATTGACTCAAGAACTCAAGGACATCAACAAGTGTTCTCATATAAATATGATTTCCATTTGTTTTATCTTTATAAAACTTTTTGTTTTCACTTTCTTGTAAGTCTTTTTGTTTCTTAATAATTAGTACGTTGACATATTTTCAAACTACTGACAATGAATCGTGTTCCCAGAATTATTGCCAATTCGACTTTTTGACTTGAATATTCACTGTCTTGATTATTTTTATTATAATAGTTGTACGAGGAATTGGAATCAAATTCCCTTTAATAGTTTCAGTTTTATTTTATCAACAAAAAATTAATATATTAAATTGAACACTAAAAAGATGTTTTAACCCATCCACAATATATACAATTGATCAAGTCCGTGATATTTAAACAACAATTAGAAATAACTAATTTTTATTTAGCATCACGAATTGAATTCAATCAGGGTGCAAACCAAATTTATGATCTTTGAACAAATATAAATTTTCAAGAGTAATGATTAGTATGTTAAAAATAACTCTTCATTCTAATAAGCTCTATAAAAAGGAAACTTGTGAGTCTCACATCATCTTTTATGAATCAATAATCAATTTTTAATAAAATATTTTCGTACAATCTTCTCTTATCCTTTCAAATCTATTGTCTTAAGATATTTTTATTAAAAATGATGTTATAATCCTTAAATAGATTGACTTATATATATATATATTATATCTCCATGGATCTCTTTCTCTTATTTGTAAGCAAAATATTTATTTAATTTATTCTTAAATAAATAAAAAATATGAGATGCCTTTGTCACTCAGTCTTCAATAATTATAAGTCGTTGCTATTAGCAAGACCATTTTCCCCTTTTAATTATCATAATATATATATATATATATATATATATATATCATATATTATAATAGGTAGTCCAATTTTAAACAATGTAAGTATCATCAAAACTAAATATAGAACTAAATGGATTATACATTCCACCAGACAAAATAGACCCCACCACAAACAGTAAAAGGAAACATGGATTGCAATAAACAACCGCAAAGCTAGTTAACGGTCGAAAAATTATTATATTATTTGAACAATCATTTAATCTATATATTATGACAAATCTCTAAAATAATTGTTAATTATTAATTATTAATTCTCGTATAAACATTGGTCAGTATCATAAACAAATGATGATTTAAGATTACTTAATAATTTGTGATACACATTCGTAGAAAAGTCAAAGCAAGAATTTAATGTTTGTTGGTTCGCTAGTGATTGTTGAATTACAATATGTTTTTTTTCATTTTATTGCCATTTTACCCACATATATAATTGACGTGAGTGAAATTGAAGGTGGACATTTCGAATTTAACCTCTGAACATAGAAAATATAATTAAGAAAATATATTCATGAGAATTCATCGTATTTTTTAATAATAGACATCTATTGATCAAATTCATAAACATTTTATTAAAACATTGACTGTATGAGGACACTGTATTATCCTTAGTTCAAGTTTTGATAATAATAAGAAGTGAATTAATTGTTTCAATCATTTTATTTTGATTACTACCATATAACGTTTGACAAGACATACACTTTCATAATATACATGGAGCGTCAATATTAACATAGTGGTCTAGATGGATTAAGGTTAAATGAAATCATAATTAACAACCATAAATAATTTTTACTTATATAAATAATCATATGATAAGACTCACAATTAGACTTAAGTTATTTTTTAAAAGTATCATGGCGCTTTAGAGTTTTATTTAAAGAATAAATCATTTCAACAACAACTATAAAAATATCTATGTAAAAGGAATTGATATGAAATTAATATGCAATGTTTGCAATGAATATTATAAAAAATAAATGATAATATTTATTATATATATTGTACTGTTTCTAATTTTATATATATTACTTTTAAAAATATGACTTTTTATAAGAAGACAGAAAGTAAAGCTGGGAAATAAATTAATCTAAGTAATTCTATAGAATTAACACTAGTATAAAATAGTTTTTTATATGTTAGTTGTTAAAATTAAATGGTACCACTTTAAAAATTGATGTAAAAATAGATGATGTGGAAAAAATCTATTTTATGTCATTTAATCACATAATATAAAAAATTCATTTATCATCAATCTGCATTTTTAATAAATATGAAAAGATTAATTTTTTAATGTCGATTAAGATAATAACTGAAGCAAAAATAAAGTTTATTTTTACTGTTAGTTGAGTATCTACCCAACCAAAAGTATTAAGAAAATAAGAGTTTTTATGTTGATTCATACTATAACCAACTCTTATCATAACAAAATGTATTCTAGTTTAAGCATCCTCGTATAATCTAAAAATATGAGAATTCAAAAGCTAAAACAATAAATATTGTTGACGTATATATAATTGAAGTAGACTTCAATTATGTTACTTTTATATGTAATTTTATCTTAATCTTTCTCTGTTTACCTTTCTCATATTTGTAATGTGATTTTATTTCTTATGTTCTTCTTGTTTGTACTTGATTTCACATATGATTCAAAATTATTTGATACTCTCTTTCTCTATCTATGTATATATATTAAGATTTGATCTATTATCTTCTCTATTTTTTATATAATAGATGTTTAAAGTTGTTTCATTAGAATAATATTGTTATAATTTTTTTCTACATATAATATTTTAATTATTTTGAACGTGTGGTAAAAAAAGGTATAATTGTAAAAAAGTTATGTTATTTTAAAAATTTAAAAACAATTTTTTTATCATAAAGAAACCGAGTAAGTATTATTTATAAGATTTGATACACAATCAAAACAATCTACAATCATAATTTAATTATTAAATTGACTAAAAAGTTACTTTCAAATATAAAATTATGGATTAATTGTACAATTGGTGTAAATTCTATCACTAGTATTTCTTCTCCATTTAACAGCAATGCCACTCTCTATCTATATAACATAGATGGACTAGGATTCCTCTATCTGTCTATATATTGCTTTACAAGAAGTTTATATTGCAATGTTGTGTTTATTTTGTGCAATGCATTGAATATTTGTATTTGTAACTAAATAATAAATTTTCAAGCACAGAAACCCCCACAAACCTGATCTCATCTGCTCATTTTGCTTTCTTTTTTCTGTTATTAAATTTGTATGCTATTGATATTATATGTATGCAGAGAACATTATCTTAAAAAAAGTGAAATTGTAGTATTATTGTGTCCCTACGTTGTTGTTCCATAGAGTATTGGAGGTATGTAGCAGTGTGAGGAAACTGTGAAACATACGCCGACAGCTATACACTTGTACAGGTACATTGGTGAAAAGTGGATTATGAGGGTCCCTGAGCCATTAAAAGTTGCAGAGGGAAAGCAATGGAATGGACTACATAACCATGTCATTTTCTTTGCTATGAAGGTTTTAAATGGCTTATTTTATAGATAAAAAGCAATTCGCATTGTGTTATGTGTGTGGGGATGCTTATCAAGTGAGATAGTGATATTTTCTTTTATTAGTCATCACAATTTCAAATATAAATTTAAATTGTACAATTATGACTAGTTAATATTGCTTTGCATCTTCATAACATATATATTACAAAAAAATTTGTAGAATTTGTTGAGAGATGTCATATATGTGTAATTAATTGATCAAAGAAGTTAAAAATAAAAGGAAAAAAAAGATTTGTCAGAAATTAACTTCCGAATGTTTATGTTTTTATAACAAATTTTCGTAATTTTTTAAAATTATTTTAAAACAAATATTTACCTAGTTTAAGTAATAATGTGAATTTTTAATATTTTTTATTCATGGTATGTTAAGAGCAATCACTTTCACATATTTAAATAAATTATTTCTAATACCCTTTAACTGATTAATTACAGGCTGACCTGCATTAAGCCAACCTCTTACTGTTTAGGTCGAATAGACCACCACAATTGACAACCCTAATAGACAGCCAAACCAAAACCATGCTACTGGACATATGCCATAAATTCCATTGGCAAAACCAAATTAAAGGTTAAGATATAACAATTATATTAATTAAAGCTCATTCTAAAATATAATTGTTATGATTAACAATCTTTAATTATATGATAATTGATGATTGAATAGAAAACTTTTACATTATATTTCAATCAAAGTATTACAGTATAGGGAACAAAAAAATTAATGATTATAGTGAAAGTTATTTGTGATTATCTGATACAGAATTTCATGTCAAACCTTTTATTTATTTAATGTGAAATTATGACAAGTTACTATAGTTCTGCACTTTCCTCGCACTATAAATAGATAACCCCTTTCTCTCAAATTTATCAAAACAAGGGGCATTCTTTAATCAGTATTATGGATAAAATCAGCCATTGTTGTCTTTTTCTTCATGTGGGACTGAGAACACAACAATTGGTGTTAACCCTTTTAGTATTAGTAAATGCAGCTTCGTGGGTCACCATTTCTGATGCTCACAATGAATGCAGTCTTACTAGATATCCCAATCTATGTGCTCAAACCTTGATGCAATTTGGTTCATCCAATCAACCTGTTGATAACATTCTGGCTCTTGTCAATAAAACCATATCAGAAACCAAATTGCCAAGTTCATATTTTGCTGAATTCAAGACTGATAATGCTCATGTAGCCCATTCTGTTGTTGCAGGTAACTAATGTCTTTTCCTATTCACTTTCATCTGAGAAAACAGTTTTTAAGAATTTGGAAGCAATTTAATGTCGTGCATTTTTTTTAAGGGGTGACGAGAAAATAGCACTTAGTTAAACTCATTTTCAATATGGCATTCATGAATATAAATCTAAAAATTCTGGTTCTAGTTTTATCGTAATTTCTTTTACCAATCAATCGTAATTTTTTATATTATGAAAAAGTGTGATTAACACCGTCACAATTGGTTGAAAATCTGTGACCACAATTGTGACCATTTAAGACCATGTTCACGAACACAAACAATATTGAATATTGTTCTATTTTACAACATAATCAACCCAAATTTCTACGTTAGAAGTGGCACCAAGGGAGTTAATTGCTGGAACAAAACACACACACATGTATATTGATTGTGTAATGTCTTTTTAATTCTTCACTGTCATCATGCACACAGATTACTGTGAAGAGCTAATGAGCATGTCACTGAAAAGGTTGGACCAATCCCTGAGAGCACTGAAATCCCCTAGAAGAAACAATAATGACATCCAAACATGGCTAAGTGCTTCCCTAACTTTCCAACAATCTTGTAAAGACTATGCACATGCACATGCCACAACACACTCTGCAGATGACCTTATGCAAAGGATGTCCAACAAGATGGGCTATCTTTCTCAACTGGGAAGCAACTCATTAGCTCTTGCTAACCATATGAGCACAAAAGGTAGCCACAAAGTTGGCATTAAGGAAGAGGAACATGAATTTCCTGAGTGGGTATCAGCCAAAGGACGTAAACTGCTTCAAGGAGCCACCATAAAAGCAAATGCCATAGTTGCAAAAGATGGTTCTGGAAACTACAAGACAGTTTCTGAAGCCATTAACGCAGCTTCGGGAAAACGGTTTGTGATTTATGTCAAGGAAGGGGTTTACAAGGAGAAGATTCGCACCAGCAAAGATGGTATCACCTTGATTGGAGATGGAAAATACTCTACTCTTATTGTTGGAGATGACAGTGTTGCCATGGGTGCTACCTTACCTGACTCAGCCACATTTAGTGAGTTCTCCTTATCCATTTCCTCTCTTTAACTCTCACTTCCCTCGTATATTTAAGACTCCAAAAACACATAGTAACTTTATGATCTTGAATTTTATCATACAAAGATCCTAAATTTAAAACATTAAACTTATCCTTAAAAAGTGACTTTGGGCTCCAGCATAATATTTTGTGCTGTGGTCTAATATTATATTTTATAATAACAGTTATTGCTTGTAATTAAGAAAATGACTTTGAGCATATAATAATTTAGAAAATGATGGGGGACAGTCAACCACTTCAAGCCTAAAAAATAAAGAAATATAAAAGAGAAAAACTAAAATATTATAGACTAGATAATGTGATTGAAAAATAAAAGATAGAGAAAAATAACGAGTGTTTGAACCCTCCATCTCCAATCAACGTATTAATAATGAAGGAGTGCTTATGCACTATTGCTTTAATAATTCTATAATATGTATGGTGATGTGAATTTTAGTAACTACATAAATTAAAAAAAAAAAAACTTTGTTACAAATAGATGATTAATTTAGTGCCTTCTACACCACTGATCGCATCGATATCATTATTCTAGTAGTTTAGTCGTATACTTTTGCCTTCACACACAATCCTCGTAATCCGTTTTGATAAGTACGATAAAATAAATGTTCTTGACCACTGATAACTGAGTAACACCAACGTGGGCGCCATTTGCAGCAATCACTGGCGATGGCTTTGTCGCACGAGACATCGGATTCCAGAACAACGCCGGACCACAAGGCGAACAAGCGGTGGCTCTGAACATTGCCTCCGACCGTTCCGTCCTCTATCGGTGCAGCTTAGCAGGGTACCAGGACACCCTCTACGCCCACGCCCTCCGCCAGTTCTACGCAGAGTGCGACATTATAGGCACCATCGACTTCATCTTCGGCAACGCCGCCGCCGTCTTCCAGCGCTGCAACCTCCTCCTCCGCCGCCCCCACGGCTCCAGCTACAACGCCATTCTGGCTAACGGCCGAAACGACCCCGGCCAGAACACGGGCTTCTCCGTTCACAAGTGCAGCATATCACCCACCGCGGACTTTTCCTCTGTGAAGCACTCGTATAGTTCGTTTCTGGGGAGGCCCTGGAAGGAGTATTCGAGATCTGTGGTGATGGAGAGTAGAATCGACGATGCCATTTCAGCGAAGGGGTGGGTGGCGTGGCCTGGGTATGGAAGCTCTGTGTTGAAGAGTTTGTATTTCGCCGAGTATGGTAATGAAGGACCTGGCGCTGGAACTGCAGAGAGGGTACAGTGGCAGGGTTTTCGTGTTCTTCAGGCGCAAGAGGCTGGGAAATTCACTGTTGCTTCTTTCATTGCTGGAAACTCGTGGATTCCTTCCACTGGAGTTACTTTCATTTCAGGGCTCAATTAACCCTGCAGCAGCAGTAGCAGTATCAGTATCAGAAGAAGATGATGAATAGTAACAGTACCAAAATTGCTGATTTTTAACGAGTCTTGAGAAAAGTTTGTTAAATAAAAAAGTTAAGACTCGTTAATATTGATGATTTTCAATAAATTCTAATATATGATAGAAAGAGAAGTAGAAAGTGATTAATACCTACCTCACTTGCATTCATGTACAAAGAAAGAAACATGTGTTTGTATCTAGTCTATATACTTTTGAATAAATATGATTATGTTAATTTTCTAAGAATTTTCGTGTGAATAAATTTAATTATCAATTTTATTTAAAGCAAAAATATAGATTTAAATGCAAGATCAACATGAACCCTTTTATTAGCTACAACTCATTGTCTTTCAATTATTACGATTGACTGTCACTACATTATAGCTAACATTTTTTCTTCTGGTGGGACTAATTAATTGACTTTTTCTATTTCATTGTATCTAATTAATAAAAGTGATGGAAAAAGTGCATATGTTCATGAAAACAACATAACCAGAGTGTTATAGTTTTAATTAGTTACCTTGCATAAAATTCTAATTTTTATTTTCACTTAATTTTGCTTTAAATTAAAATTCTAAATCAATTTTTTTAATTAAAAAAATGATGCTTTATTTATAAGAAGCTTCCTGTAAGAAAAGCATAGAGTTTATTTTTGAGAAACATTCTGTGCCATGAAGATTTATTCTAATAAGAAAAAAATTTAGATTTCATATATTAGAATGAAATAAGAGCCTCTAATGTGTTTGGGTTAAAGATGCAATCACTACTATAAAATAAATTTTCCACATATGAAAATTTTTATACTGGTTCTTTTTAAAAGGGTCATATTTTGACATTTATTTTTAAATATATTTTCATTTGATAATTACATTTTATTCATTATTTTCCTATTTTTATTATTATATTATTTTTTAGAATTATATCAACTATGTGTAACAATGTTAAAGTATAATTTTTCTTTGGGAAACATGTAATACTTTTGCATTTCGAAAACACTTTTTATATTTGTTGTTTTGTGCATTACTACAAAAGTGTGGGTAACTAATTCTCTAAAAATAGTCTTCATTAGATATGAGACGCTATTAATGTGGCTAAGTTCACTCAAAACTTTTTTAAATAAATAAAAGTACTTACATTGATTAAGTTGAAATTATCAATTCATAATTTTTAATTTTTATTATATAAACATTTTATGTTAACCAACATTAAGTTTATAAAAAAATTAAAATTAAAAATTTTGTATCAACTTAATCAATTTTAAAAGTATTTTTTAGATATATTAAATATATTTGATTTTGTTAATATTTTTTAGTCTTTTTTATATCAATCTAATCGATGTTAGGGATTGAAATAATCGCTTAAATAAAAACTTTACATATATTATCTTGATTTTCTTATAAAGAAAACGTGAATAGTCATATTATTCTTTATAAAATAAAAGGAAATTAGTGGTGTGTTCTTGTTAATTTTTCCATTATGAGATAATATATCTCCAACTCTTTAATTGTGTGGAGAATCTTTAACTTCTTTCTCAGTCAAAATCCCATTATCAAATGTTTTTTTTAGAAAAAAAGGAGTTGATATCTCAAAAGAGTGTATTGATTATTGTCAAATATGAATAAGGCTAGTTAATTTGGAAAACTAGTGAAGAGATTTGACCTATTTAACCCACAAAATTAGAAAATAAATATGATTTACAAAAATTAAATACCATTTAAAACATCAACTATATACGGATAAGTTTAAATTTCTACATACTCAACTTTGTTAAAATCTTTCATCTACTTTGTTAGTCATAATTGATAACTATTTCAAGATTTTATCATATTCACTCTCACGAGTGTGCATCACGATCTCTCTGCATGGATATTTCTGTTAATAATTCTGTTTGTATGATGATTATTTCATCTCTTCTTTTTTTTCTTTTCTACATTTCAGAATGTTTGGTTTAACACACAGTTGAATGGGCTTTTTCTTCCTGCACCTCCTTACTTTCGTCATTCACCCCCCATAGTTCATATGAAATTTATCTCGTGTCCAACAATTTTCAGGATCTCCAAACCCATTCCTTTCCCCTTCTTTCACTCACTCAATCCCAACAACAATACACTCACCCACCTCCCTCTCCCTCCAAATTTCCCAACCTTCCACCCTACAAAGGCCGAATAGTTTTGTCCACTACAAGAATATTATATTAATTACTACGATATAGTATTCATTAAAAGAGAATGCTATTAAAATTGATTAGGCCAATTAAAATAATTATAATTATAATTAAAAAAAATTAAATTTTTTGTTGGTTAGATCAAATTTAAATGCAATATAGACATTCATCATTGAAGAGACTAAAATAATATATATATATATATATATATATATATTATATTATATGATAATTAATACAATAAAAATGAATATATAATTTAATATAGTTTAAAGGATTACTCTTAGTTTAAAAGTAATATAAATAATATGTAATCAATTAATATGTTAAAAAATACATTTTTTAAAAGTAATATAGTGTTGGTTAGCTTGTTTAAATAATAGTGTTGGTTAGCTTCGTTTAAATATAGTGTTTAAAATCAAGCCTTAACTTAATCTCAAATTGTCACTGAACCTTAATCCTAAATTCTTAACTCTTGTCACACTCCCAGATCCTTAATTCATTTCACTCAATCTCAAATCTCTAACCCATTTCGCTCAATCTCAAATCAGATTAGTGAAGTTCGTTTTGTGGAATCCCAAATCCCTTGTGTGAATCCAAATCTCAAACAACATTGAGGGTTTTCTCACAAGAAACATTTGGATGCGTTTAAGGTTTTGGTTAGGGCTCCGGTTCAAAAAGAGGGAAATTTCTCCCCTAACTGATTAGTTCCTACTTGTAGGTATAGGATTTAATGTCTATATAATTAGAGTGTTTATGCATTGTTGTTGTGTGTTAAGCAACCTAAGTGTTTTTGAAATTATTTTGGAAGATACTAGTCTCAAAAGATCAATGAAATTGAAACCCACCATTTTATGAAAGAGCTAAAGGCATTTGCTGAAAATTTAATACTTCTACATTACAAGTAAAATAACTTACGGTGAATGTGATAGATTGGGTTTCTTAAAAATAATGCAATACAAGGAAATAAGATTACATAGTAATTGAGATTAAAAAGAAAAAATATTTTAACTATAGAACTTGAAGATTTAATCTGATAGAACAACTATATATGTTTATGGGAGAAAAAAGATTGAAAAGATTCAATTAATTACTTATTTTACAAGTCTCGTTCTAAAAGCTCAAACCTTAAATACTCTTAATTAATACATAGTATCCTAAATAACATTAAAACCTCAATGAGAGGCTTTGATTTTTGAACCAAGCACAATGGGATCTATTATCTTACTAATTGCATGTTCTATTGAATAGAAACAATGATTAACAACACTCTAATCCAACCTTCTTGCAAAAGAATTTATTGATAAATTATGATTCATTCCTCCCCACTTCGCTTTCCCTTGGTATTTAAAGTATGAAATATTTACAAGGTAGGAGATACTTCTTCAAAATCATTTTTTAACGATTTTATGTTAAAACATTCAAGTTGATTGTAAAACCTCTTTGTTTTTTGTGTTATTAGGTTGTTACACATTTTACAAGGCAGGATATACTTTTTCTCTTCAGTTTTTGTGTGAACAGGTTATTACAATTTATAATTCCAAATTTTTTATTTTTCACCATATTTCAGTTCATAAATAGTCACTTGTATAATTACACTTGTCCTTATATCAAAGGTTTTTGTAAACATTTTGACTTATAATAACACCTTTTTTTTTTGCGCTCAAAGTACTATACAAATGAATTTTCGCTCTGAATCTTATTTGTTACTATGATAATACCATATTGAGCTTAAAAATTCAAATGGTTGGTAGGTTAATATTTTGTGTACATGTTTCTCACTAGATAATTGTTAAACAAAAAAAATATATTATTTGTTATTATCAAAACTACGAGTATTTTAGGCGAGACTCTTATATTTATGTTGGTTTTAATCATACGATATCTAATTTATACTTAATAAATATGACCAATTTGAGCCCTAATGTCATTTTTCAGGATCGACAACCAACCACCCAGGAGTCTCAGAATCCAAACACAACATCTTTGATTTCTTTGATCTAATGGTCACAAATATTGACATTTTGACTTCCTCGTGGACTATTTTCACAACACTCGTTATTCAAACAGCTAAAACATGTGTTAGTCTTTTCATCTTAAAGGCTCTATGACAACTCATTGGCCTCAAGCCTTGAGGATCAATGCACGAGTAATATCTTCACTACTACAGAAGTAGGTATTAACGTCGCCAATCTACGTTGGTTTAAATCTAAACGATGTAGAATGTTTGATTTGACCCTTCTACGTCGGTTATACTGTATAACCGACGTAGAATGTTTTGAATTAGACATTCTACGTCGGTTGGTTTCAGAACCGACGTAGAATGTGAAGTCTACTACGTCGGTTCTGTAGTAACTGACGTGGAATGTCTAATTCAAAACATTCTACGTCGGTTATAGGTTACAACCGACGTAGAATACCCTTTATATAACCTATTCCCCCCCCTTTTCTTCCTCACTTTTCGTTCTGCGTTCTTCGACCTCTAGCTCGCGAACTGTTTTCTATGTTTTTCCTGCCGCCGCCGTGAACGCCCTTCCTTCCCGAAGACGGTCCCTGCCGCCGCCGCCGCGAAGTGCCCCTGCCGCCGCCGCCGCGAAGTGCCCCTGCCGCTGCGAATCCGTGAAGCTAGCTCCCCTGTCGTCGCCGCGAATCCGCCAAGCTCCCTGCGACTGCTACCGCGCGAATTCCTTGGTTGTTTGTCGCCGCTGCTGCCGCCACACTTTCCTCCTTGGGCGTTGGCGGTGCTGCCTCCGTTTCTCCTTGCGCCTTGCCTCAGCCTTCGCCGCCACTGCCGCAAGGTTAGTGGGTTTTTTATTGTTTTTATTGTTTTTTGTTTTGTGGATAGTGTTTGTATGATTAGGTTATTGAAATGATTGTCCTGATGATCTGGCTGTGCCCATGGGGCTTTATTTGATGTTGTTTATGTATTTGATTTTGTATAAAAATTTGGATTTAATCAAATAACAGAGGAATTAGGACAAAAACCGTATGGTATGTTGTATGCAAAATGATGCAATTAAGACAAAAGAACCTGCAACTATGAAATTTCTAAGATGTCATGGCCTGATAATTCTCTGTTTGGTACGACACAACTCCACAAATTTTTGCAAAATTTTCTGACAAGTGCAAGTTAGTCACATAAATGGCCAAAATTTAGGAAAATAGGTAAAAAATAGTAAAATAATAAAAAAGTTATAGTAAATGGAGGATTTTTGAAATTTTTTTTGCCCAAATCCCCTTTGGGATTTGCCAACAGGTTCGTTGGGTCATTTCCAAAAACTTTCATTTTTTACGCATTTCTATCCGAAATCCGTAGCAAAAGTTACGATCGTTTAAAGTTTTTCTACACCTAAATTTTGTATTTTCAAAACTATGATTATTTTGGGGGATGTGAGGCCTCTTTATTCAAGTACACATCAAAAGAACATAACACAACAAAAATTAACTGAAAATTCAATGTCTAACTATTTTTTATGATTTTTTCAAGATCGATTAGATCCATGCAATAATGCTGTTTTTACATCAATCTTTCTTTTTTTAAATTGTTCTTCTAAGACAAAACATATAGAAATTAGACATCATTTCATTAGAGATCATATAGCTAAGGATTGCATTATAGAATACATAGATACAAAACATCAATTAGCTGATATCTTCACCAAACCTTTGCCTAAAGAGTCTATCTTTGAAATTTAGCTATTTGAAATGTATTATATATGAAATTGTGGCTGGTTTATTGGTTTATTTGATATGCAGGTACTAAAATTTAGGGAAATGAGAAAATTAGAAACTGTATCGCAGTTTTAGAAGACACGACTTACAACGTCGGTTATGGCTAGAACCAACGTTGTAAGCTCTGTCATTTTTAACGTCGGTTCAAATTGAACCGACGTTGAAAATATTACTTTTAACGTCTCCTGATTCAACGTCGGTTTTGAGGCCATCGTGAAATTATTCCCAGAACCGACGAGGATTCCGGTTCCTGTAGTAGTGTGCTTTGAGGTGATTTCAACCAATGATATGAAGTTTTTCTTTCAGTTACACATGTGGATGTTGTATTCTATGGCATGAGTGAGTGAAGCTAAGAAATGTACGGGTAATATCTCTGCTTTTGTATAAGTCTTTGGCATTAATATATGATATTCAAGATTAAGAATGAGTTGTTTTTTAAAATTTATTGTTCTGTATTTAATCAATTTTAAGAATTATAAAAATTGCAATAAATGATTATTGCACTAATGCAAAAAGCGTAGTTAAAACAAATTCACGGGAATTTAACAAGTTAGCAGGAAACTTTTGAAGAAAGCTAATTCACATAAATTTAACATAGTAGATATTAAAAATCCCCCTAATTCTTTATTTACATACAAATACAAGAATTTTGTGAATCTAAAGTTACACTTCTAAAATGCTCTCATGGAACAAGAACTGCAGAACTCTATATATATACAAGCTCCAAACACACTTTCTATCATCCACAGAAAAAGCTACACTGAACGATCAACCAATGAGGGTGGTGAAGGAATTGGAGTTGGCCACCAAGGAAGCACAATTGGGATCACCGGATAAAAAAGCAAGGAGAGACCACCATATTTACAAACCCTAAACCTACGAGTTAGCAAATTGCAACAGATGATGTTATCACCAAACTTCAGAAACACAGTGTCCTTAACATAAGGATGGAAAGCCAGAATCCTACTACACCCCCTCACACATTCAACCTCCAAGGCTTTCAACTCTTGAAACATTGGCCCAATAATCTCAGGGAGACAAAACTCATGCACCAGTTCCCACCTTGTTTCTTCTTCCTTCCCACAATATTGCAACTCCCAAACTCTCCCACTGTAAGCTTCAAAGGCACTAGAGGGTGAGAGAGGGAACTCTGATAACTGCAACCTTCCACCAGAAACCCCAAGGCACCCTCTATACGCTTCGCCAAAGCCACTGGGAAGTTCAATCACAGAAGCCATATGTTCATCATCATAAGGGTCATACACAAGAACCTTCCCTCCACCCATGAAGTACAACTTCCCTTCATGTTCAACGCTCGATGACGTCAGAAAAAACCCACACGCAAACCCCTGTGGACACGACACAAGAAACTGCTTCCATTTCCCTGTCTCAGAAGAGAAAACCTCAACATCAAACAAAACCCTCGTGTCACTAAACGCAGGGATGCGAACAACCCTGAACCTGCGTTGAGAAGTGGAAACTATAGATACGCTCGAGTTCTCTTCTGCAAGATTGTAATAAGGGTCGCACATGAAACCCACCAGAACCCCAGCATGGTCACAAAGAGTTAAAGCACAAGGGAGTTTTAGTGAATCCTTTGTAAGTGGGTTACGTATGTGGTATATGCATTTGTGACGAGGACGAGGATTTCCATATACGAGTAAACCGTTGGAACATGCAAACACAAACTTCAATACAGACCGTAGTTGTGGTACGATGTTAGTAGGTTCGAAATCTGGGCCTAGGGAAGCTAGAGAAAGGTTGTTTTCAAGAGGGTCAAGTTGAAGAGAGGGCAAATTTGGTGCTATGACGAGGGCATTATATGGCTTTAAAATGAAACTAGGTTGATCAGGGTCCTCTCCTTGGGATTGAATTTTTTGGAAGAGGGTGTGTTGGTGAGTGAGGTACATGGAATGGAAATTGGGATGGGAAATGAGTGTGAGCCAATGCTTTGAAACGCTCTTGCATGAGAAAAGGGATTTGCATGGGAGTTTACAAAAGATTTCAGAGAGGGAATCGTCAAAGAGATTGTAGATGGTGGTATTGGATTTGGTAGCAGCCATGGATAGCGTGGCTGATCTTGAGGGAAGAACATGTCGAGAGATATATTTATGATAATGATTTGGAAATTGAGACTATAAATTTTGCTAATTTTGTTACTATCCCTTAAGCCAAAATTATTTATGGTGCTAATTTGCAGCGGAAATAATGGTTTAAAAAAGGTGTTTTAGGACTTAGATTCCTAATTTTCAGGGAAAACGAAGGCTTTAAAAAGGTTTTTCAAAATAAGTATAGATTATGCACGTTGTCTTCAATATTTGTCTAAACTTAATGAGATTTATGTGAGTTAAAAATAGGACAACTGATATACGTCTCCATTTTATATATATTTATTTAAAAAAAATTCTATCTCTCACCTCCTAAGATGATATATCTTATAAATTTATAACTTTGTTTTTCTATCGAGTATAAATGAATATTTTAGATGATTATAAATAATTTCTCTTCAATAAAATATTGTTAAGTTTTCACTTCATTTGAAAAAGTCTACTTATCTTTGTTGTGAAAATATAAAAAATACTTTATAAACATGATTATACAAGGATTAAATTGTTAAAATTAGAATAGGATTATTTGAAAAAGTAAATCAAATTTTATACCTGTTCATTTTAAGATTTTTTTATTACAAATATATTTCTATTATTTTATAAAAAAGAATTGAATTAACTAATTTAGTACTAGAATTGATAACTCATGTAACATGAAAAAGAATACAATAAAAAGTTAAATATATAATTCGTTATTTAAAGATTTGTAGATACAAATGTTGACCAAACAAAATATATATTTAATTTTTTTATTTTTATATTATTATTTTAAATTCTTATTGAGTCAAACATTGAAGAGTCTTATGCATATGAATTTCTATTTACTATTTAGTCTTTATAATCAAAGTTTATTCTTAATGAGTCCACTAACCTACCAATTAATAAAGTAATGTATAAGCTGACCTATGATATTGATGATAACAAATAATATTAAGTTTGAGTAATGTATTAAGAAAAGTTAAATGAGCATATGAAAGATTAAAATCTATACCAAAGCGTAAAGCATTAAAAAATTACATGAAACTACTTATGTTACATGAAGTTTTACTTATGTTACATGAAGCCTTAGGTGTAACTTAAAGCTTAGATAATGTTATTTGAAGCTTAGACGATGATACACAAAGCTTATATGATGCTACATAGTGTTTAGAGAATGCTACACATAATTTATCCAAGAGTGCAAATGACTAAATGCATTGTGAGCTTAAATAAAGACTAGATGTTACACGAAGATAAGATGAAATTAGAAGATGTCAACATAAGAAGTGGATATAATACACATGTGGATATCACAAGACACAATTTTAAATTGCTTTATTGTCTCTACTTATTCTAAATGTTGGCTCACATTCCCAAGATGATTCAAACATAATGGACCAACTTTCTAAGTTTGTATCTCACTTTGGAAATGATGGTAATATATAAGGATTTGCACAAATAAAGTTATCTTATACATCACTTTTTGAGTGCTACAGAAAGAGGAAAAAGGTTATCTACACTCTGATAAATCACTAACACAAGAACAAAGATCAGTATGGAAGCTCCAATAGTTGTATTTAGGACAACTACACGTAAAAGCTTCCCATATAGAAACGACTAATGATTTTATGTATTTTTCATGAATTTATTATTGTGCATACAACATTTTTTGTAAAGCTGTTATGTGTTAGATTATAGGATCTTCTACTATAAGGACGTAGGTAATGAACTTTATTTGTAAAATCTTCACTGTGTGAAGTTATGAACATTGTCAATTTTGTTATTTATAAAATCTTCGCTCATTATCGACGTTCACTTACACATCTCTAAGACGATCCTAACATAGCGTATTAACTTTCTGAGTTTGTATATCCATTTTGGTAATGTCAAAACTATAAAAGGATTTATAGAGATAAAGTTATCCTACAATAACATTTTGAGTGCTACAACAAAATATGTTAACCAAAAGATAACGTGTTAACCAAAAGACAATCATACTCTAATAAAGCACTTACACAAGAACAAAAATCAACATGCAAGCCCCAACACCCAATAGTCATAATTAAGATGATTATATATAGAAACTTTTTCATACAAAAATGATTTAGAATTCTACATGAATTTATTATCACGCGTACACCAATTTTCGTAAAACTTCTATGTACTAAATAATAAGATATTCTAATTTAGAGAGAATGAACTTTATTTGTAAATTCTTCATTATGTGAAATTATTCTCTTATATAAGGAGAATTTATAGATTATATCTTCTATGATGAGAGTTTCCTTGTAATTACATACAAACAACTTTTGTTACAAAGTCATGATTGACATTGTGTACTTAGAAAAGCCAAATATGACTTGGTATTAAAGAATACTTTTAATTGATCTTAAAAGAAAGATAAAATAATAGTTAGGAATGACTTTGTGTACGTGATAATCATGTGTGACTTTGTGCACTCCTGTAAGTCAAAGTGACAATATATAATACTTGTTATCAAGCTTGGTTAGTAAAACTCTTTATATTTGTAAAAGATTAAATATATACCATTAGAAAAAACTATAAAATAAAAACTAAAAGTGTTACATTATTACATTTATTAGTTGTACATCAACTTTTGTTGTTTTAACAATTTATTACAAAAAGTTTTCTAAACTATTTTATTAGGATTATTTAACTCCTTTTACAACTAACTTGTTATTTCAAGATTAAATAAGCATAGCATTTTTTAATTTTAATATCAATTATTTGATATATTGTAAAAAGATGTTTTAAATTAATAAAAATCTACATCTTATTATTTTTTATTATCATAAAAAAATAGATTGCAAGATCATCCAATGTTTGAAATTAGATCATCTAAGTCTTAAAAAAAAGAACAAGTATGTAAATACAATAAAAGAAAATGAATATAAATATTTGCATTTTAGATTCTAAGCGTACAAAAACTAAAAACAGAAATATTTAATCTTTAAGTTCAATATTTGTAAAGCAAAATTTATATCTTCACTTTTGTGATATATTTATATTAAACGTATTACATATTAAAAAATAAAAATAATTTAATGTTAATATTAAAGTATTTCTCTCTCATGTTGGACTGTTTAAAGTGAAATGAAAAATACATTATACTTATAGGTTAGGAATAACATAAAAAATACTTATTTGTAATAATTTATTTAATTAGTTAAATACTTCTAAAAGTTGAAAAAAAATATCCAAACTAAATGAATGAGCGATAATAAATTATTCTTATTTTACATTCAATGTTTCATTTTCTTGAAAGATATTAGACTATAAGTCCATTATATATTGCAAACTATACAAAAAAAATTTATAGGTCATTTTATTTTTTGTCTCTATTTTATGTATCACTTTTTCTCTATCAATATAAAAAATTCAAATTTATTTATTTGAATTATTAAAATATTATCTAATTATTTTTTAACTTTTAAATATTTAAAAATGGACTAATATTTATACCTATAAAGTTCAGTTCTAAAATTTTCATTCTAAATACAAATTTATAAATAATTTTAATTACAATAAAAATTAAACTGCCATTTTTGAATTTTAAATAATTCATCAAAACAAAAGATTTAAAAATAATAAGAAAAATTAAACATTTCAAAT